>JAVLUX010000019.1:20322500-20922500 GCA_032164185.1 Moxostoma hubbsi
CATGGCATGCTACTGTATACATCACTTATGTGAATAAATGACTTTATAGGTGTGTAAATGCTTGTGTCATCAGAGAAGGATAATTGCAGTCTTCCCCCAGAGGAGAAGATCAAATGGTCAGGTGTAATGAGATCATGACTTTTGTTGTAAAGTTGTTTATGAATGGTAGATTTACTCAATGCAATGCTACAGTTTCATTACAATTCATTACAAAATGATTATAATGAGAATCTGTTGTTGATCAATCTATGCAAAATGTTTCTGAAACAACATGGTTATGTGTCACTGAGTTCACATCCACAATCAGAAGCCTTGAGTAGTGGCACCTTAGCTCAGGTCCAGAATTATTTTTGTGGCCCTTACACAATAAATTAATCTGAAATGATGCAAGGGTGTCAGGGAAGCATGCAAGCATCATCATGAATTAATAGGAAAGAGTCTGCAAATAGTGATGGTGAAACCTGTTTTAACAGCAATGATATACTGAAGATGACTATATTATCACAAAATAAATATAAATCTAATTCTAATGTCTAATGTGGTTTTACAAAGACCTGTTTGTGGATAGAACCTCTTGCCATTGATGTTCTCTTTTTAATACCTGAAAAATGTAATAGAGATATTGTAATTTTTTTTAATTACTCATGCAAGAAACAATAAAAAATTAAATTTAGGCCAGGAGAGCCAGCAAAAATGGAAAAAGAGAGTTTACTAAATGACGCAGCGAAACAGAATGTGTAATGCAACACCCTCAGTGCTTACAAAGTCTTTCTCTTTCATTCTATGATTATGTCTCTTTCACTCTTCTTAGTTAAGTTGTAATGCATATGATTAGCTGTAATGGGGTATGCTTGAGGTCATTATGCCATAACGACTGTCAGGATGTGGCCTATGAGAAAAGATCAGTTGTTATTTTTAGCCATTTGTACATGTCAATCTTCTCTTCTGCCATGGCAGCATCTGTTGAAGATCAGTTGTTATTTTATAGATTCACTTCTTTCTCTTTTGTTTCAACCAACAGTTCTATAAGGCACTAGAAATAATTCACTCTCTTGGGAGATAAACACTGCTCTCACAAGTTTATCCCTTTACATCCTTCTCCTTTAACATTTTGTTTAAATGAGCTCCACTGGGTGCCCTTGACAGTGATGAGCAGATGTGGAAAGTAACAAATTACAATTACTCACATTACTTTAATTGAGTTTACTTTTACTTAAGTATGTTTTGTTTGAAGTATTGTACTTCACTACATTTTAAATCACATCCTTTACTGAGTAAATAAAATGTAAATAAATAATGCAAGGAAAAAATCGGGCCCTGGAATCTACTGCAGTGAATGATGGGCAGGAAAACAAACTTGCTAAAATCACAAGAAGGATGGAGATGGACAAGACAGACACAAGTGGTGCAGACCCAGCTGAAAGCTAAACCCAGTTAAATTCTGCTGAAGTTGAACTCAAAGGAAATTAAGTGAACCCCTGGCCATATTTAAGTGACCACTTCGGCTTCAAGTGCAAGTAAGGTAACAGCATTATTATGCAGTGCAAGCTGTGTTTGCCCAGAGAGACCGAACTAGCAGCTTTTAAAAACTTGACATCAAACCTGCGCAAACATGTAGAGGTAAGTTAAATAATACTTGTACCATTGCATTGGTAGTTAAAAAGAAGGTTTTATAGTTTAGTAAGAGGCTTTGCTCAAATTAGCCAAAAAGACATTGGTGCATGACATTGCTAATGTTGGTTGTCACTAGCAACCTGCTGGTAACTAGTTGTTAACTATGCTAACGCTTATGATGTCCCATTAAAATTACCACCTGTTTGAATGTAAATAGGGATATGACTTCATATACAGTCCCGTGTTTCCAATTTCCCCAGTCCAGTGCTGCCCGCCATAGTCTAATCTGTGCCGCCACAGTTTCATAATGAAGCTTAAACGTTTTAAAACTTCAGTCTTGAGTACCAGCTTCCTCCACATAAAGGGTGTGCATGTCACCTGTTAAACTTAGTCGCCACAACAGATGCTGCCATGGCAGAAGAGAAGATTGACATGTACAAATGGCTATCATGTGCAGCCTTTTGGAAATGCCAAGCAATCTGGAACAAGTCAAGTCGGTCATACATGGCAGCAGAAATTGTGGGAGATAAATGCAAGCTCCATCTCATCTGGCCAAATAAAACTCGGTGGAACTCGACATACATGGCTGTGGAGAGAATCATACGGATCATACAAGAGAAGGGGGAGGACGCAATCATAGATCAGAGCCATTCAGGATGGTGCCCAAAAGTGCTTTGTGGGATGATGGAAGACCCTGAACTGATTGCTGCAGCAATTCTTCTGCCAAAGTTCAAGAACACCTGGACTGAGAGGGCTGATATCATAGCATCAGGTATGATTTCATTATTTTATATCATACTGTAATCAGTTGTTAATTTTTAATCTCAGTTCTGTCCAATTTGTTTATACTTAAAACAATGTTATAAGTGCAATAATATGATTATTTTTACACAATTGTAGTTATTGTAATTTCTGCATTATGATTTGTTGCCACATGAATCACACCTTAATTTAAGAAATATTCAATATGCATTGTAGTGTGTTTGTCACTCAACAGGTCTCAAACAAGATGCATCCCTTGAACTGATTTCCACACATCAAAAAACTTTCTCTCAAACTCAACACTGGCCTTGCCTCAGCCACCTGTGAGCGTCTCTTCAGCTGTGCTGGACTGCTGTACACTGCAAAGTGAGCAAGGATGAACTCTACTAACTTTGAAAGACAACTGCTGCTCAAACTTAACAGGAAGTTCAGAGAGTAATGCTCTAAAGATTGACACACAAATAAAGGAACTGTAATCTAGATATGCAGTAGGGCAGGGCAATTTTAAAAAGTTTTATAGCAGCTTCCATGCGGTTCATTTGACATGTTTGGAGTTCATTTGACATGTTGTTTTGTTATTCGACAGGTAGAGCACAGTCTGATATCAAAGAATGGCACAGTTTTGTCTTAAAAACATCTTGAAGGTCCCTGATACTTAAAGTTTGGTATTAGTGTCATTTAGGGAAAGCCACAACACTTGTAACCTTGACCCATTTTGGCTTATAGATTTGCAGTATGACTGTTGTTGGTGTTTGCTGATGAAGAAAAGAAGAATGGTCTACAGAATCCACAATTTATGCCACCTACAATGGTTGTATTGTTTTAAAATGTTTTATGGGATGGTCTGCACTAAAATGACACATTATACCTCTCTAAATGTTTTAAATGTTGTGTGTCCACGTTTTATTTTGTTATTGCACTTTAATTTGTAAAGGAGTTCCTTTAATTAAAAACAACTAGTTGTCCTTTTTTTTTGCACTACACAGGCCCACACTGTTAAGAAAGTAACTAAGTAACTGTTACTTTTACTTGAGTAGATTTTTACACCTGTAATTTTTCTTATTCTGAAGTAAAAGTTCATCAAAGTAATAGTACTTCTACTTAAATAGAATATTTTTTTACTCTTTCCACCTCTGGTGATGAGGGTCAGGTTACAGTTTCACTGGTTGTCTTAGCAATTCTCTGCCAACTAGTGTCCTTTACCAATGGGGCTGCTTTGTGAGAAATCACTATGAGCCAGAAAACTAAAAATTATATAGATAAAACATCCACACAGACAGTTAATGTAAATGTTATATCCTAAGTGACATCTGAGAGACAATATATTTCTAATTTCTAGTATATCAAATTCATAAAACAGCCAATGCACAAATGTAGGCAGCTCAATTCAAGCTTAAGACAACAGATAAATCATTTTAATTAAAAAGACTTAATCTAAACATGCTGACATAAAATCATCTTTTAATTTCATTTGAGAAAGGCAATATACAGTTTTACAGCTGTTTTGCCATATGAAACTTAACGACACACCCATGGCAATTCTACTTTCTTTTCTTTTAAACGTGTAGTAAAAACACAGTAATTTTTTATAACAGGACTATGAAACCAGAGAAAGTCTGTTACTATAACTTTGGCACATAGACTCATGACTTCCTCTAAAGCTGTTGACTTTCAGTTCCTTCTAAAGTCAGAGGACATGTCTTTCTGTAAAGCAAAGCTAGACTTCAGTCTATGTTTCTACACCAGCTGAACCACATGCCATAATGTTTAGGACTTTACCTACTGGTTCAGCTTTGAACTGTAATGTCCAGTTTCTTTCCTACACAGAACTTCTCCTCTAGAAGAATGGGGGTGGAAAATGAGCTAATGATACAAAGCACATGAAATACAAAGAAAGAGAGACAGTGAAAGAGACCAAAAAAAGTGTACAGCAACACTTCGTAAGATGTGAAAGGATTTAATTCACACTAGTCACACAGGGGCTCAGAGGCCACATTAAAAGACTTTGTCACCCCTTCACATAATTTAAATTCATCTTGAAGGAAGACACTAAGCAAAAGCAAGACACACTGAAGAACAGGTTGTCATAAAAAAAAATCCAGAGCACCATTTCTGTGTTTGTCCTTGTATGAAACACATTGAGAGAAATGGGACATTTTTACTTCACTGATGGTTAGGTTTAGGTTTGGGGTTTAGTTTGGGGGGTACTGTTTTTAAAATATGCATTCCTCTTCACTGTATTATATAATGCCCCTCCGTTGACATTTCACATGGAAAATTTAGCTTCATGTGGCTTTGGCCACTGGGGGCAGTGTTTTGGTCAAGTAAGCACAGAACGAAAAGTCATCGTACTGTTTCCAATTTCAACATTAGATCAGTCTGAAACTTGAACTCAGGCACAAACCAACCAATATTCCTTTGCTGTTCAATCAAGGCCTATATCTGGAAGAAGTTTAGTGTATTTAGAAATGTCTTGTTTAGTGCATTTAGAATTGTCTTTGCAAGGTATATTTTTATATATATTTTATGAAGCGTATTCTTAAAAGCTCTTCTTTGTCTTTTACAGCATGGATAACCAGCCACCAAACCTGTAATGATGCACGTCATTTTTTATTTGCAAAAATGTAGCAATTGTCACAGAAATTTTATGAGATGAGGCTGGAATTAGATGTGAGTGTATTGTACAAATGTCTTTCAAAAGTGAGGAGGTAAAGTTTCAAGTGAAACAGGTACATTTGAAGTCAGAAGTTTACATACAATTAGGTTCAAGTCATTAAAATTCATTTTTTAACCACTCCACAGATTTAATATTAGAAAACTATAGTTTTGCTAAGTCATTTAGGACATCTACTTTGTGTATGACAATTGTTTACAGACAGTTTGTTTCACTTTTAATTGACTATATCACAATTCCAGTGGGTCAGAAGTTAACATGCATTACGTTAACTGTGCCTTTAAGAAGCTTGGAAAATTCCAGACAATGATGTCAAGCCTTTAGACAATTAGACAATTAGCTTCTGATAAGAGGTGTACTGAATTGGAGGTGTACCTGTGGATGTACTTTAAAGCCTACCTTCAAAAGCAGTGCCTGTTTGCTTGACATCATGGGATAATCAAAAGAAATCAGCCAAGACCTCAGAAATAAAAAATTGTGGATCTCCACAAGTTCATCCTTGGGATCAATTTCGAAATGTCTGAAGGTACAATGTTCATCTGTACAAACAATAGTACGTAAGTATAAACAACATGGGACCAAGCAACCATCATACCGGTGAGGAAGGAGATGCACTTTGTCTCCTAGAGTTGAATGTAGTTTGGTGCGAAAAATGCAAATCAATCCCAGAACAACAGCAAAGGACCTTGTGAAGATGCTGGAGGAAACAGATAGACAAGTATCTATATCCACAGTAAAACAAGTCCTATATTGACATAACCTGAAAGGCTGCTCAGCAAGGAAGTAGCCACTGCTCTAAAAACGCCCTAAAAACGCCAGACTACAGTTGCAAGTGCACATGGGGACAAAGATCTTACTTTTTGGAGAAATGTCCTCTGGTCTGATGAAGCAAAAATGTAGCTGTTTGGCCATATTGACCACTGTTATGTTTGGAGGAAAAAGGGTGAGGCTTGCAAGCTGAAGAACACCATCCCAACCATGAAGCATGGGGGTGGCAGCATCATGTTGTGGAGGTGTTTTGCTGCAGGAGGGACTGGTGCACATCACAAAATAGATGGCATCATGAGGAAGAAAAATTATGTGAATACAACAAAGCCATTGGAGTGTTGGAGTATTGGAGTGGCCATCACAATACCCTGACCTCCATCCAATAGAAAGTACTTGGGCATAACTGAAAATGCGTGTGCGAGCAAGGAGGCCTACAAACCTGACTCATTTACACCAGTTCAGTTTGGATGAATGGGCTGAAATTCCAGTGACTTATTGTGAGAAGCTTGTGGAAGGCTACCCAAAATGTTTGACCCAAGTCAAACAATTTAAAGGCAATGATACCAAATACTAACAAAGTGTATGTAAACTTCTGACCCACTGGGAATGTGATGAAAGAAATACAAGCTGAAATAAACAATTATCTCTACTATTATTTTGACATTTCACATTATTAAATTTTTGTAATTGCAATTTTGTATTTATTCTTACATTAAATACAGAAAAACAAAACATATATACATAGAATCCAAATTTAAACCCACAACCACCCCTCCCAATCCCCAACCTTGCCCTGACCCACAACAAACATCCCTGTGGTCATACATGAATATATACACACACAAAAAGCAAACAAACACACAAACATAATATATATATATATATATATATATATATATATATATATATTAATCATACACATTTAAAACTGTACTCTCTCCACTGCCCCACCCCAAGAGCCCTCTAAAATCTCAAAATAGTTGCCCCATTTCCCAACGAACAAATCCAAGTTACCCTGTATTCCAAATAACACCTCCTCAAAAGCTGCCACCCTCAACATCTCTGTGCAACACTCCCAAAATGGGGGTGCTCCAGCTGACCTCCATCCCCTCAAAATAATCTGCCTGGCAATCATCACACTGGTCAGAACCCAACTCTCTATGTGTCTATTCCCTACATCTATTATCACCCCATCACCCAAAACACAGAGTCTGGGGAAAAACGAAACCCGAGTACCCAACACGTCACACACAAAACTCTGAACCTTCAATCAGAATTCCTGGATCTCAACACACCACCAAAAAACATGGGCTGTGTCTCCATCCTCTGACTGGCATCACCAGCAGGTAGATGTGTCTTTAAGACCAAGCCTATACAATCTAAAGGGGGTCCAAAAAAATCTAGCTAAAATCTTGAATTGCATAAGGCGCACCCTTGCATCTCTAGATGCAGACTTGATGTTTTTAGAATCCTAGCTCACACTCCCTCCTCCAATACCAAGTTAAAATCTTTCTCCCATAATCTCTTGTAAGAATTTAAAGCTCTGTCCCACAGACTTTGAATTAGCAGAGAGTAATACACTGATGCCTCATGACCTTTTCCAAAAGCAGTAATCAGCATTCCCAGAGTACCTGCCACTTTAGGGGTGTGTATGCTACTCCTAAAAATAGTACAGAGCAGGTGGCGCAGCTGTAAATACCCATAAAACTCAGATCTGGGAATCCCAAAATGTTGACCCAAATTTTCAAAAGATCTCCACTATCATATAGGTCACTGAGCATATTAACCTCCCTCACAATCCACTCTGGCAAGCAGAAAGGGGACTTATTAATACATCATTTTGGGTTCTGTCATATGCTCGAGGCAAAATTTAAATGATATTTCACATTCTTAAAATATAGTGATCCTAACTGACCTCAGATAGGGAATGTTTTTTTACTATTAAATGTGAGGAATTCTGAAAAACTGAGTTTAAATGTATTTGGCTAAGGTGTATGCAAACTTCTGACTTCAATTGTACACTGCATCATATACACTCACTAGAGCACTTTATTAGGAACACTATGGTCCCAATAAAGTGCCCAACTTGGTCTTCTACTGTTGTAGCACATCCGCCTCAAGGATTGACATGATGTGCATTCTGAGATGCTATTTTACTCACTACAATTGTACAGAGTACTTATCTAAGTTACCGTAGCCTTTCTGTCAGCTCGAACCAGCCTGGTCATTCTCTGTTGATCTCTCACCTCAACTAGGCATTTCTATCTGCAGAACTGCTGCTCACTGGATGTTTTTTGTTTTTCTGAGATCAGCAATTACAGAAACACTCAAACCAGCCCGTCCTGCACCGACAATCATGCCAAAATAACTAAATGGCTTTGATCAAATTTTTTCTCCATTCTGATGATGTGAACATTAACTGAAGCTCCTGACCAGTATTTGTATGATTTTATGCATTGCACTGCTGAATAGATAATCGCATGAATAAGTAGGTGTACAGGTATTCCTGATAAAGTGCTCACTGAGTCTATATGTGTGTACATAACATAATATACATGAATCATGCATACATTATAAAAGGTTCTTTTCCACTATCTGGCCTAATGGTTCTTGTTACGGAACTGGGCTGTTCTGTACCTATCCAAACTCGTTGGCACGGTTACGGTTCTTTTTCCACCGTACTGCAACAAAATCAGGATTAGAATGGACTAATTGAGCAAGGCAATCTGAAGTCGACACGTCACTAAAGCACAGTTCTCTGTCCTGAAAACTGTTACAGTAGCTAGCTATGATGAGAAATCCAGCCTGGGAATGGTTCGTAATTATACTATACCACGCAAATGGCAATGCTACTGGAACCAAAACTTACTGTGCTTTGAACCTTTTGCCCGAAGGTGGAAAAGCACTTTTTTTGTCAGATGCCTTATCAAAGCTCCTGAATCTTCGCCTTACAACACAGTAGAAGTAAGAAAGCCTGAGACATTAGCTTCAAGCTATAATTATGTGGCACACTTCAGAAGCCTATAAAATCTGGGTGCTACCACAAATTTAGGTACAGAGAGAGTGAGAATTGTCATGCAGAATGTAATTTCATTTAATTTTGGATCTGTGATTTCACATTCAGACTGATCTTGCTGTGGTGGTCATCCTCTTTTTATATGCTGTATGTGAGAGCCAGGCACGCATTAACCTGCCGTCAGGCCCTGGGGCTGAGAGGTTTTGTAGGTCCACAATAAAAAAAGTCTGATGACCACATTTGTCTATATAAAACAAAAGCAGAAATATATATTGTGGACATTTTATTTTTCAGGATTCTTTGATGAATAGAAAGTTCAAACGAACAGCATTTATTTGAAAAATAATATTTTGTTACATTATATGTATGTCTTTACTGTCCCTTTTGATCAATTTAATGCAACCTTACTGAATAAAAGTATTAATTTCTTTCCCAACATGTTTTTTTATATATATAAATTCTTACTAACCACAAGCTTTTGAATGGTAGTGTATAATGCTACAAAAGTTTCTATTTCAGATAAATTTAGTTCTTTTGAACTTTCCATTCATCAGAGTAAAAAAAAAAAAAAACTGTTTTCAACATTGATATTAATCATAAATGTTTGTTGAGCATCAAATCATATGAGAATGATTTCTGAAGGATCATGTGATGAAGACTGAAGTAATAATGGTGAAAATTCAGCTTTAATCGCAGAAATAAATTCTATTTTATTGTATTATTACTTTAAATTGTAATAATATTTCATAGTATTACTGTTTTTAGTATATTTTTGATCAAATCAATGCAGGCTTGGTGAGCAGACGATACTTATGAACTTTTGAACATCCAACAGAATGATTCTAGCTTTATTTACCGATGTAGAATTTACCCTAAAAACAACTGGATGATTAAGGTGACACTGTGATAATAATGTTTCTTCCAAAAGACCTAATTAAATGCATGAAACTAGTTTATTAGATATTAAACATATAAATTGTGACAAAACAGTCTGTGTGTTGGTGGGGATTTTTCAACGATTTTAGTGCATACGATTTGTACTTAACGTTAGTTACGTCCAGTAGGAGGCGGGAAAGGACTGTTATGAGTGAGTAAGTCAGCAGACTCTTCAACCATTTCAGTGAAAAAGGCTGCTTTATTCAGGAACAAACAATGCTATGGCTATCAATGTCAATCATTGCTATTTCAAGAGTGAATCCTGCATAAATACGGCGCTCTTTAGATGTGGGGCGGGGCGTTTACATTTTGAAGAGACATGGCAACTAGCCTATAAACAAACTTAATAGAAATTATTGTAAATAATTAATTCACGAAATTTACCGTATCCATTTCATGCATTTAATCAGCTAATCAGCTAAAATATCCGGATCCCCCCAGCCCCCCCTCAGTTCGAGCACTGCTCTTCCCGCACCTGGTCCTCCTCCTTTCCAGGTAAGCGAGGTAAAGGTCCTCCGGTCTGTCCGTCCCCGGTTGGCTCTGCTCCATGCAGCCAGTCCTAGTCCTCGTCCTCGTCCTCTGCAGCGCGAGTTAACGGTCTCCCGCCTGTTTGCTTGTCCTCTGCACTGTTCATCGTGCTCCGCTTAATGAGCTCGACTCGCCTTCATTTGCAGGTTTAAAAAATCCTGTCAGCTTTGGAATCTTTTTTAACAATTCCTTCTCACTGTTTTCTTTCTGTCGCAATATTTTTCGCTTATGAGCACCACTCTCAAACTTTTTCTTTCCCGACATTTTGATTTAGCTATCCGCTATCTTCTGTGAGTGACTATAAGCATAAATTTGAATAGACTACTAGAGTAGACGACAACGCATGCTACAACTGTTTCTCTACATTCTGATAGGCTGTCATATCATGCTTCCCACGTGGGTCACTTGTAAATTGGATCAATCAGCAGCCAAAAACATGAATATCAAGTGATTGACAGAAAATTCGACAAACTACAAAACAATGTGATTTTTTTATTGGCTTATGATTGGCTTCAGCCCCAGTAAGCCCGTGCATTAATGCGGGCCTGGTGAGAGCATATATTAGTTGCCCCATTGTAAATGGGGCATATCCTTGTACATCACAACAATGTACATGCTTTTTACATACATGCAGCATAGGGCTGCACAATTAATCAAAATAAAATCGAAATCGCAAAATGACCATAATGCGATTATTAAATTGCAAAGGGATGTGATTTAATTAAATAAATACATAGTCTACTCGCTTCAAAGTTGATTTGCACTGCTCTGTCCAGTCTATATTAGCAGTCCATCTCATACTTACAGTAACAGAAGTGCTCAGAGTTCGGTTCCGTTTGCTTTAGTGCACTGAGCACTCTATTTACACTAAACCGGCACATCCTGCGTGAATTTTTTATTTATTATCATCTTCTGTAGCAGCATGTCAGTCTCTGCCAGGCATAGGAATCATAATCATAACGCGAATTACAAGATGAGAATAATTCAAACATCTTTATTAAATGATTGTCAGGCAAACAACATTAACAGTAGCACATGTAAAGTGCAGAAACATCTGTTCGTCCTCCATTCTCCTGTTTTTTGTTGATCTCACGTGAGATCATGTGGCCTTATTGCACTCCCAGTGGCAACAAGTGAAAGCAGAACTAATAATACCAATATCCAGCTAAATGAAAATGAATGAACGTACATAAAATTAATCTATATAAATATTTAGATACTTTAATATGCAAATTAATTTTTAAATGAAATGTAATAAAATAATGAATAAAAATCATTAAATTAATGGTGACAAACAAAAAAAAATCTAACTTTAAGTTTAATAACACCAATGGGTTATCAGTTCAACTTCAGTTTGATATTAATCATCATTCTTTAGGACTATATTATATACAGTATACAATGTACCACACTTCACTTAAAATCATTGATATATATTTAGCAAAAATATATTTATTCTACATATTCAAAACCACCAACAAGATGATGTCACTGCAATGCCCAGTATCTACTGAAAAAACTAATGTGTATCACAGTATTCAGGGAACAAGTGTAATGCACAGACTCAAGTAGCTCATTGCTTTTATAAAACGGCAGTATTAGCCAGGGGCATAGCAGACATTTTAAAATCGGGGGGGACACAGCTTTCAGTAGGTGGCTCACTCTGACCCAACACTTACAGCGCAGTAGCCTATTATTAATATATAACAGTATATATATATATATATATATATATATATATATATGAATATAAGTGATGTAAGTATTATATTAATATATATACATATTATTTGCTTTAAATATTTATAGTATTTTAAAAATTCTAATATTGCAAAATAATTGCAAAAATAGCTGCAAAAATGAAGGGCATCTTGTGGAGCGCTTGCTTCTGTTTCACACATGACAATTAAAGACAGTGTTCAGCGACCATTTCTGGTGATGTCAGAAGGTGGTGTGAGATTAGTTAGTCACTGAATCAACGATCAAAAGAAAATCATAATCCTTTAAAATGTGTATGTCTACAGATCAACAAAGAGACTTTAGTAAAGCTTTTAAGCATTGGAAGAACAAAGCAAATCTATTATTATTATTTCCCTACAGTTTGTGAGCTGCTGAGCATGACTTTTATCATAAGACACAATAATAGTCTTATAATAATTAGGATGAGTTTCAATAACATTTTCAAAGTGTGTCTACATATCTATTCACTTCAGTAAAATGCCTAATGTTCTAAGAACACAGCAGATCTATCTTTTTCCTGCAGTTTGTCGAATGCACACCAACACATAGGTAAGAAACAAGAGCTAATATAAGTAATCTGCTTAAATTGACAAAAAAAAATATCAAACTATTACCTCACAAACATAATGTAAAAAGCATTATTTATTAAGATGGGCATTACTTAAGATGGGCAAGGAGGAGGTGGGAACCAGCTGAACCGTCAATGTAAATCTTTAATCCAACAGAACTAAAACATAACATAAACGTGTTGGGGTACGTATGTAACCCTTGTTCCCTGAAAAAAGAGGAACAAGATGCTGCGCTGAAGAGCACTTTGGGAACACGTTTCAGTTGTGACCAGCTGTGAATATGTATGCAGCAAGTCAATGAATATTGACCAGAATTTATAGCCTCTGCCGGTGTAATCATTGGACGCACATGGCGCAGTGGCTATAAATAGATACGTCACCAGTGCATCATCAGGTATTTTGTCTGAAGAGCAGTTCGTGGCATCCCACTGCGGCAGAAAAGCGCAGCATCTTGTTCCGCTTTTTTCAGGGAACAAGGGTTACATACGTAACCCGAGATGTTCCCTTTACAAAAAGCTTCACTATGATGCTGCGCTGAAGAGCGCTTTAGGAACGAGAATACCCATGCCGCCGCACTGTGGCTGTCCGGACCCCCTACGGTTGTGTAGTGTGCTCACAAGAGTGTGAGAGGGCTCTGACATGGGCTTTAGATGTCGACTCAAGAACATAAGAGCAAGGAGTGGCATGAACATCCAAGCTGTAGAATCTAATGAATGTGTGCGGAGAGGACCAGCCTGCCGATTCACAAACATGCTGCAGAGGGACCCCTCTGGCCAAGGCTTGAGAGGAGGCGACCCCTCTGGTAGAGTGAGCCCTGATGCCTACAGACGAAGCTTGACCAAGCACCTCGTAGGCCAGGGTAATAGCGTCCCTCACACAATGCGAAATAGTCTGCTTGGTGGCGGCCACCCCCCAGTTGCGGCCCCCATGGCAAACGAATAGTTGCCCTGACTTACGCCACTGGCTAGTGCGGTGGACATAGGTCTGAGGGCACGGACTGGACAAAGTCTGTGAAGAGTTTCCTGCTCCGGCATAGAGAATGGCGGGGAGCAGAAGGCTTCAAGAGTGACCGGGTTTAAAGTCGAGAAAGGCACCTTAGGAAGGTAATCGGGATGAGGATGCAAAATTGCTTTGGTCATTCCTGGGGCAAACTCTAAACAGGCTGGCAAATCAGACAGAGCCTGTAGGTCCCCAATTCTCTTTAGAGAGTTAATACCATCTTGAGAGTCAGAAGTCTTTCAGACGCTAGTAGAGGATGTCTCCCCAAATGCACCCCGTCCATCAGGGTGTGGCAAGCCGAAATGGCGGCCACATAAACCCTGAGAGTGGCGGGGCATATGCCTGCTGACAGTTTTTCCTGCAGAAAGTCCAGAACTGAAGCAATCTGGCAGTTAACTGGATCTGCGTTATGTGTACTGCACCATTTTTCAAAGACACCCCATTTATAGATCCTTCTGGTAGAGGGAGCCCTAGCACTTAAAATGGTCTCAATAACCTTAGGTAAAAGCCCTGTGTCCCTCAGTTGGTACCCTTCAGGGTCCAAACGTGAAGGTTCTACAGATCGGGCCGGGGATGAAATATTGTCCCCTGTGCCTGAGACAGAAGGTCCCTCCTGTTCGGAATCGCCCAAGACATTATCTCCGAGAACCATACCCTGTTCGGCCAGCACGGCACTATCAGTTAGAGGCAAGACCCTTGCTGGAGAACTCTGGCCAAGACTCCCGGGAGCAGAGAAACCTGGGGAAAATCGCGTCCAGACCCAGGGGGGCTGGGTGACTCAGAGAGAAGTAGAGGGGACATTGCGCTGTCTGAGAAGAGGCGAAGAGGTCCACTTCTACTCTGTAAAATCTCACCCAGATTTGCTCTACTACCTCGGGGTGGAGTTTCCACTCCCCCGTCGGTAACTGCTGTCTAGACAGTAAATCTGCTCCCACATTCAGGCATCCAGGGATATAAACTGCCCTGAGTGACAGGAATTTGCCCTGGGCCCAAAGGAGAATTCGACATGCCAGGGAATTCAGCTGGCGTAAATGTAGACCTCCTTGATGATTTATGTAGGAGACTGCTGTTGTGTTGTCCACCCGCACCAAGACACGGCAGCCTCTGGAGGAAGTATTTCAGGCCAGAAATACAGCCATCAACTAGAGACAGTTAATGTGACAATCGAGCTGACGACCCTCCCATTCCCCTTAAGCTGGATGACCACTTAAGACCGCTACCCAGCCCGTCAGGGAGGCGTCTGTCGTTAGCAGCCTGCGACAGCAGTGCAACCTTGACCTAGCCTGACTTTGCTCAGGGTGTTCTGAATAGAAATGATTCGAGCGGGAGACAAATGTGTCCGCATCGTGATCGAAATCCATATAACTCCCAGATAGGTAATTCACTGGGTGGGAGAGAGAACTTTTGACGTTGAGTCTCAGACCCAGAGAAACCAGATGAGCTAAGACGATATCCCTGTGCTGAACTGCCAGTTCTTGGAACTGCACTACTATCAGCCAGTCGTCTATGTAATTCAGAATGCAGATACCACAGAGTCACAAAGGAGCCAGTGCTGTATCCGTGCATTTCGTGAATGTGCGGGGTAATAGGGCTAGGCCTAATGGAAGAACCCGATACTGGAAGGCTTCGCCCCCGAAAGCGAACCTCAGGAACTTCCTGTGCTGTGGCAGAACTTCTATAAGAAAATATGCATCCATGAGATCGATTGTGACCAGCCAAAACGTGATCTTGATAGTTAGCATCTTGAACTTGAACATCCTGACTGAGCGGTTCAAGCTTCGAAGATCTAAGATCGGACGCAACCCCCCACCCTTCTTGGGGACCAGGAAGTATTTGCTGTAATAGCCTGCTTCTTTCTCTGGAGGGGGAACACATTCTATGGCCCCCTTTGACCAAGAGATTTTGCAGTTCTTTCCACAGTAGACATGCCTGCTCTGGTTTCACGGAAGTGGAGACCACACCGTTGAAACGTGGAGGACAGCGAGAGAATTGAATTCTGTAGCCTCTTTCTACTGTTCTTAGGGCCCACATAGAAATACTGGGCAGAAGTTTCCACGCTGCCAGGTTTTCTGAAATGGGTACTAATTTCGACACTTCCTGTTGAGGGGATGTCGGGTGTTCTGCGTCCTGGAATAAGGCAGGAGGCAGCGGTAAACCCAACATTTTGTTGGAAGTCTCTGCCTCCCGAAACACTAGAGGCGGCGGGAAAGGAGAGGATTTGTGGGGGTACCGGGAGGGGTGAAGTGAATGATACACCCACCCCGTCCCAAGGGGAGCTACCCCCACAGGGCTAGGCAAAAGACCGTCAGGGCTTTTTCCTTCTAGAAATTACTTCCCTGAGGTCTTGCTTTGGGGCTGCTGAGGGTGACGAACCGGACCCATCTTTACGAGGGGGAGCACGATTCATCATGCCTAGTTTTTGTGCCTCCAGGCAACACATTCTCACACCCAACTCGTCACATATTGATGCTTTTGACAGGACCCCTTGGCGTCACATTTTAACGCCCTGGGTATACCTTTGGCGTCATTTTTCGACACGTTGGGTAGTCTTAACCAAAACCGCATTCAAATGTGAGTTTAACAACGCTCCACGGCGTGTGCAAGTAAGCAGTTTAAGCGTTTTCTTAGGTACTGATAGCTAGAGCATGCTTGATAACGTATTTTTATCGGAGGTTTGTTGATGTTAATAAATATATATAATATGCTACGATTGTGTTCAATTAATCAAAGTTTTTTATATTTTTATTTTTATAATTTTGTTGAATTAATCAAAGTTTTTTATATTTTTATTTTTAAAATCCTCTATAGAAATCTATCCGTCTAATCCGTCTAAATCTAATCTAACGCGTCGAAAAATGACGCCAAAGGTATACACAGGGCGTCAAAATGTGACGCCAAGGGGTCCTGTCAAAAGCGTCAATATGTGACGAGTTGGGTGTGAGAATGTGTTGCTCCAGGAGGCCCGGGATGATGCTGGGTGGCCGACAGCCCCTCCCCCTGAGGAACAAATTGCCCAAAGGCTTCCTCGTGACTTTTTGCCTCCTGGAACCTGGTGATAGCTACAGTCATAGAGTCACCAAATAAGCCAGAAGGAAAAACCGGGGCATCAAGAAGGAAAGTTTTGTCCTTGTCTCTGATGCCCGATAGGTTAAGCCACAAGTGTCTCTCTGCCTTCCCAACAAGCGTGAAGGTGGCCCTGCACAGCTTTGTGTGGAGAGTGGGTCTCTTTAACGATGATGCCTAGCCAGGCGAGAGATAACCCGCAAGTGTCTCTTCTACCGGCTACATCACCGAATACTTCAACAGATTAGCCTAGTACGCCTGTAACACTGCCATAGTATGCAGGGCAGCACCAGCCTGACCTGCTGTCTGATAATCCTTCCCCACAAGCGTGGAGGTGGTCCTGCACAGCGTTGTGGGGAGAGTGGGTCATAGAAGAAAGGAAGGGACTGATATAGCGTTCCCTTCCCCCTTTTTTTATTTATTTACTTTTTTTTATTTATTTTGGCCACCAGACAGAAATCTGTCTTCTAGTTTGAAGCGTTTGGCCGCTTTATTATTATGCGCGGGATTTACAGAGGTTCAGTGTCCTCGTGAACCGAAGAGGTGCCGTAGCGCGCTTCAGGCTTATGAGGATCAGCTGGATCGAAAGGGATGAACCCGTCTCTCACTCCTCAGCCAGATCCATACGAGAGCTCCACGAAAGAAGTGTGGGTGCTGACTCTCGGAAGTAAGCAAGGCGAGTGTGAAGCATTTTGCCCGAAAGCAGATCGCAATGTTCGCACCTGCCCCGCCCCAACGCGAGAGCAACATGCTCTTCCCCAAAACAAACAAAACAAAACTGATGTGTGTCCCTCTCGGCCATAGAGCGGAGACAGGGGAACACACATCGTTTGCCTTGATTTTCAGTCTTTTTTTTTTTTTTTGAGGAAAGAGAAAGGAGAAAAGGTTCACTGCGCACTGCCTAACAGATTCTAACTCCTAACAGAGGAAAGAAAGTTTGACAAGCACACAACACAGAATGGCTCTGAAGACAAAAAAATCTGATGATGCACCTGTGACGCATCTATTTATAGCCACTGCGCCAGGTGCGTCCAATGATTACACTGGCAGAGGCTATAAATTCTGGTCAATGTTCATTGACGTGTTGCATACATATTCACAGCTGGTCACAACTGAGACGTGTTCCCAAAGCACGCTTCAGCGCAGCATCATAGTGAAGCTTTTTGTAAAGGGAACTGCAAAACGAACACAGACGCACACACGCACAGCTTTCTGCGTCTCTCTCTCACTCTCTCTCTCTCCCAAACTGCTGTCTCCAGCTCATCCTTATCCCCCTCCCAGCTGATTAGGATGATTCAGCATCGGGCATGCATCCTCGCAGCCAGGCCACACCCTCCTCCCCATCTTCACACTAGATTATTAATTCATCAACATCAATGCCGATAAAAAACAAGGATATATGAGCATTGTTGAAAGAAACTTTAACTTAAGGGCCTATAACTTAAGGGTTGTTTCGGCTCATGAAACTTTCATGTGAGTGACTGGATGGTCGCTAAATCAGCCCAAAGAAACCTATGACTTTCTATGGAACACACTAGGAGATGTTAGGCAGAATGTTAGCCTCATTCACCATTCTCTTTCAATGTCATCTATTTCTGTGTTCCATGGATGAAAGAAAGTCAAATCGGTTTGGAACAACATGAGGGTGATTCAATTATTGCATAATTTTCATTTTTGAATAAACTCTCATTTTAACAAGGTATAAAGTTGTACTTTCAGGTAAAAAAAAAAACAGTTTGTGCCATAAAAAAATATTAGAATGATTTTATGAGAATACTTTTATAGAATATTAGAATACAATACTTCATTAATATTTAAGTCACTTGAAATGAACGGGGCCATGTTGATTAGACTGTCTATCTGACGGCCTATAACGTAAGGGTTGTTTCGGGTCATGAAACTCACCTGTGATTGGCTGGAAACAAAAACAGAAACAAAACGCAAAGAATACTGTATACAAATCCACCATTTGGACTTGGTATGGGTTAACCTTTGAAAAGTGTGGGGGTCATAAATCACCTTTTTAAAGAGTGCGGGGGACTGCTATGCCCTTGGCAATAGCAATATGATAAAAGACAACTAAACATTTACTAAACATTTATTACATAATAAATGTATATAAAATAAACAATTCTTCTACTAAACAATATAGTTCATTAGTCTTATAACTTCAGGCTATTTGTAGTTGTCAAGCAACTCAGCAATTTCACTTATAAATAAAAATTGTGAAGTTACTTATAGTCACAGCTTCATACGCATCAGATCAGTATTAAGAGTCACACACTAAAATCAGTTTTATAGAAACAAAATTGTAAAAGTGTTCCAACTCTCTGAGACAGCACATTCAAAACATGTCCAGGACACTCATGTTCACACTCATGCAATCAGGCACTGATATTATGTGTTGCTCCAAATTTTACCTTGCTCTGAATAATGGAGAGATTAGCTGTTTCAGCCATATAGTTTTGGCTGTCTGAGAGCTAGCTGAGGTTCAGGAGCAGCTCTGTGGAGCAGAAGGAATGTTACTTTGAGGACTCAACTATTAACAGCATAGTCTCTGAATAATGCACAGAGGAAAGGAGGGGAGAGAAAGAAAATGGGAGGCTTAGGCCACAAAAGTGCCTCAGTCATTCAACTACCTCCTGAATAGAACACAGCCAGGAACACTTAATTGAGAAGCAGCTAACTGGCAAACAAAGAAAGGGAAATGAGGTAGAGGGAGAGATTGGACGAAGCTAAATTCACAAAACACACACACACACACACACACACACACACACACAAATATATAAAACCACAAATACATGTGTAGTTGACATAACATGTCCTATATATATATATATATATATATATATATATATATATATATAGTATACATATTATTTGATTAAATATTTATAGTATTTTAAAAATTCTAATATTGCAAATTCATTGCAAAAATAGCTGCAAAAATAAAGGGCATCTTGTGGAGCGCTTGCTTCTGTTTCACACATTACAATTAAAGACTGAGTACAAACTGGATATATGTATATTTTACACAGAAAAATGTACTATACTTTAATGGATTCTACACACAAGAATAAATAGGCTACTATCTTCATTTACTCACCAATCTCTGTCATTGTCATCTATTTCTGTGTTCCATAGATGAAAGAATGAGGGTGATTAAAATATTGAATAATTTTCATTTTTGGGTGAACCATCCATTTAAGAAGGTGCTGTTTAAAATAGTTTAAAATGGAATATATCATGTCACACCACAGGACATGTTAATTTCCACAAGGTATTTAATGCCAATTACCCATTTACTGCCACAATTTAGATTTAAGAAAATATTAAAGGAATAGTTTGCCCAATGACTTTCTTTCTTCTGAGGAACACAAACAAAGATTTTTTGAAGGATGTATGATGTGTATGATGAAGTCGATGGGGTCCTACATTTTCAAGCTCCAAAAAGGGCATAAAGGCAGCATAAATGTAATCCATATGATAGCTTTTGGTAAGAAACAAATCTAAAATTGGTCCTTGTTAACTAAAAAAACATAACTTCCACTCAGCTCTCCTAAGCACATTCATGAAATAATCTTGATGCATTTACGCCCTTAAGATCATGAGAAAACTTCCGGTTGTATCACTCACATGTCAGGTTCGATTAATGGCCCACACGACTCAACATGCTGAAGTGTCCTTGGGCAAGACACTGAACCCCAAGTTGCTCCCAATTGCAGGCTAGGGCCTTGCATGGCAGCTCTGCTGCCATTGGTGTATGAATGTGTGTGTGAATGGGTGAATGAGTCACAGTGTAAAGTGCTTTAACCTCTAAGGTTAAAAAAAAGTGTTATATAAGTGCAGACCATTTATGTGCTTTTAGGAACTTGAAAGTTTTGGACCCTACTGATTATTAGAAATTAGACAAAAACACATAATTTCTCTATTAATATAGGTTAGTTTGTGTTCCACAGAAGAAAATACGAGTTTGGTATGGCATGAGGCTGAGTAGGCTAAATGGTGAGAACATTTTTATTTTTTGGGTGAACTATTCCTTTAATTTAATATTCAGATTGAATAAACTGAATGGGCATTTACTTTGGCTATTCATGCTGTTGAACTCAAAAAATTGAGATCCACAAAGCAAGTCATTTTACAGTTCCATGTCATTTCTTTTCTCTTAACATCAAAAAGATTAATCAATATTCATAGAGCACAATAACCTGCATCACCTGGATTAATCAAACAGAGCAGACTTGATGAAGGCATATTATGGATAACTACAGCCAATGGATTTAATTTCATGCACTGATGTTTGAGACAAAATAATTTTACCAGGCATGGCACTCCATGATGTGATTTACAAACAGGTTTAAATTGTTCTATTGTTTTGGCGTGCCTCTAAATAGAATAAATATTGATCCATGAATTTACAGTACATAAAGCAAAAAACAAAACTTTATTTTTTTAATTCCAGTGTGGTTGTCCGTGGTTTGCTGAAGACGTAATACTTAAAACCTTATACAAATTAATAACCAAAGCATCCTTTTGACCTTAATTGGAAAAAAAATTAAAAATTCAACATGCAAAGTGAGGAAAAGGTAAGTGTCTGAAATCATGTGGAAAGTTAAACCAACAATCACATAGAAGTCTCTGCACACATGGTGTGATAACTGAGTGACAGCTTGTTGCATGCAATCCGAGCCTGCAAGAATGAAGAAGGCTGAAGGGCTTTGAAAACTTGTAAATATCACCTTCATTGATCATGTAGCTAGACTTGCTATTGGCAGGTGCAAGGACAACAAACCATCTTCACTATCTGCTAAACTGCTTTTCCTTCACTTTTTTTTAAATTATTATTTCATTTTTAAAGAACAATTTCTAATATAAAGCAATGACACTAAACAAAAAATATAGATTTTAAAATTTTCTGATGAAAAACTTGCCACAAGAGATATTAGTGGTTACCAAATGTACAGGGTTCTGTGGATGGTTGCTACGGCATTGCTAGGGTGTTCTGGATGGTTGCTTACTGGCCCTGATCAAAAGAGCACACCCTCATATCACTGACACCCTTATGATATGTGGTCCCTATAGACTTGGCTTTGATCTAGGGATGCCATGGTGTGAGTTTTTGGCGGTTAGATAACCACCTGAGGGAGAAAAAAAATTGCTGTGATTAAAATTCTCTCATCATTTACACTCCCTCATGCCATCCCAGATGTGTATGATTTTCCTTCTCATGCGGAACACAAACTAAGATTTATAGAGGAATATTTAAGATCTGTAGGTCCATACAATCCAAGTGAATGGCGACCAGAACTTTTAAAATCCAAATAAAGGCAGGCTGCATAAAAGCAATTAATAAGACTCCAGTGGTTAAATCTATGTCTTCAGAAGCGATATGATAGGTGTGATTGAGAAACAGATCAATATGTATTCCTTTTTGACTGTAAATTCTCCTCCCTGCACAATAGGTAGCGATATGCACGAAGAATGTGAAAGTGAAAGTGGAGATTAAGAGTAAAAAGGGACTTAATGTAAATATTGATCTTTTTCTTACCCACACCTATCATATCACTTCTACCGATATGGATTTAACCACTGAAGTCATATGGATTACTTTTATGCTGCTTTTATGTGCTTTTTGCACCTTAAAAGTTCTTGTCACCATTAATTGCTTTGTATGGACCTACAGAGCTGAAATATTCTTCTAAAAATGTCCGTTTGTGTTCAGAAGAAAGAAAGGCACAAACATCTAGGATGGCACAAGAGTGACTAAATTATAAGAGAATATTCATATTTAAAGTATAACTATCTCATTAATAGTGAAACTTTATAATTGCAACATCACTACTTGGATCTCACCTTTAAAGTCAGTCCAAGTGATTTTCTCATCCACTTTATCATCTGCCAGCCAAAAGTCATCAGTCCAATCACTTAGAATGGTAATAGCACACCTCTCCTTAACAAGCCACATGATTTAATGTACAGCATGAGGATGTCAAACAGCAAATGCTACAAATTTCACAGACTAAGAGAAAATTACATTCTGAAAATACTGCAGAATGTAATGGAAACCTTTAAGAACAGGTGGTTCCAGTGAGTCATTCCATTTGTATATACAGCACACACATATATTACATACTGTATACTCTATATATGCAGACTGTGGAACAGTCAGCCAGTCAAGGAAATATCAAAAATCCTATTCCTGTTCTCAGTTCTAATGCCTTATACTGTATATGTGTTCTGAATGGAAGTGTATGTGAGAGGTTTATTGAACTAGCTTACTGAAGTTCATTGCACTGCAATGGCATTTATATCAATGAGCCAGACAAGGGTTTAATCAATTAGACTTCAAAATCACCCTGACAATACAGTCCAGTCATTCTCATGTCCCTGAATTTGGAAGTCATTGACAGGATATATTGATTTCAAGCTTCCACGAACTAGCTTAATCATCAGAATAATTAAGGAAATTAAGAAATAAAAATTGTATTTACAGCACGGGTGGACTAGCCATAGGGAGAACTGGGACAAAACGGGGGAGAACAACAAGTTGGGGTGGGCAACTGGGGTGGGCAACTACCACCCCAGCACCCACTCAACAACTTTTGGGCCGTTTTCTTTTTCCGTTTTTTTTCAAATCCAGGGCTGATTTCTCTTCACATTCAACCCCTGATTTACAGTATCTATACAGCTATAAACTAATATAATTGAATACTATAGACTGAAAACATTCAGAAATATTTATGAAATAAAATATTAATAATGCAAGGAATAGATAAGATGATGCTAAACTTCACCTTTCATCTCAAACAAGTCTTGTACTATGGATAACTGGGTTTCACTTTTTCAGAGCATGTGGCTTTGATCTCACCATGGCCCCTGTTCCAAACGAAGTTAAACGTCACAGTCCTAACACAGCAGTCAAATTGAAATATTTCTGACTTTCTCTCCTTCTCTCTCTCTCTCTCTCTCTCTCTCTCTCTCTCTCTCTCTCTCTCTCTATATATATATATATATATATATATACATATATCATCATTCTCATCTCTGCCTCCAATAATCTGTTTTGACAACCCATCAGGGTTGCATCATATTTTTTTTAAGTTCTTTCTGTTTAATCGTTGTTAACCATTCGTTTTCATGAATTTGATATGAACAGACATGTGTCCATGGTTCAAATTCCTCATTGAGTGTTTAATTACTAATGGATTATGTGTTTGGCCAGATTAGCATTAGCATAATGCTGCATGAACGCAGCTGTGTTGCCACCATGGCTGTCTAGGCCGAGGCCACCAGTTCATTAGTTTAATCCTGGCTCTCAACTTTATTAATAACGAGATCATGACTGACCTCGACGCTACAGGCACTGACGACTGTTTTAAGATTCACATCACGTGATCGTTATGCCTTGAATGTAACTTCTAAAACAAACATATTTGGATCTTTCATAATTAAGCTGCATGATTATTGTAAATTAAATAACAAAATGACAGAAATCACCAGAGTTTCATCAGAGTGGCACCTTGCGCATATCATTTAGTTAAAACTGAAAGTCTTCTACTCAGCTTCATGTCGCTTTTTTTTCCGTGAAACACAAAAGGATTTAATATCAAAGTGTCTAAGGAACTCTTACCATACATTGAAAAGGAATGGTGATTACTGGCTGTCAAATTCAGTTGCAATTTTGCTAATTAAACAAAAATTTTATATGTAAAATGAGGACTTGGACCTAGGCCTCCTGTCTCACTACCACAAACTGTAACACTTGTCAAAATTATCTTTGCTCATTAAGGAACTTAAAAATGTGATCTTTTTTTTTTGTTTGTTTGTTTTGTTTTGTTTTTCCTTTGGTCATGCTTTCTTTCTCCTAGGGCACAGAGTGAGCCAGGACCCCCGCTGATAACCCTTAAAAAAAAAGTGACACTGGTTACGATGACAACTATACTATGATTTCATAGATTCAAGCATGACTGCAGGGACACTTATGACTACAAATATGTATATTTGTTTATTTATTTACTTTTTGTGCAGTTTTACTATGCAAGTCAACATGGTCTTGCCACTGCCAGTTATTCAAATACAGGGCTAATGTTTAAGTACTGCCAACTCTTCTTTCACAAGGAGGAGAGGCAACTCATCAATATCATGACTGTAATACTGTATATCTCAAAAGTAGGTTACTGTGGAGAAAATGTATATTATTACTAAGTAAATTGCAAACAAACACCAAATAGCCTGATCCATAATTGAGACAAATAAACTCTGCTCAGAAAAAGTAATCATTTTGAAATGCCTAGCAAAAGTAATGTTTCTTAGGATTCTCATAGGTGTCTCATTTCTGCATGCTTGCTAGGACGCGCCTTTGAAGGCTGCAGTATACTGAGTGTCCTCCTTTAAACAAGCCTCGTTTAAACGAGACAGCTTTCGTAGGACAAACGGAAGCGGAACATTTCATGGTTGCTATGACAGCACGCCAATCTTTAACAAGCGCGAGCACTTTGAATGAAAAGGGAACAAAGTCCCTCTGGAAAGGAATTTTGTACGAGCTAAATTTTAGGAGAGTTATAATGATGTAAAGAAAATAGATTTTACAAGTGTACTTTTAGTCTATAATAATTTGTTTTAATTATATACTTATATATGTATATATATTATACACTCTGCACCTGTCTACTGAGGTACTTCAACTTGGGAAATAGCATTACTTGCATTTGAACATCATATTTACTGGCACATTGGCGTCATTTTTTATTTTTTTTTTACATTTCCATTGAAGCAAAGAATTGTGGGTTTTTAGTGACCATTAAGGATACACCTGATGCATCCTCCGAATTCCCGTGAATGAAAGAAGGCTGCATTCGAAGTGTCCTACTCGCGTTTCTGAAACGAGTCAGTGTCGTATGACGTATGCTGCTGACAAATGCGACCTCCGGAGGACGCATCCGTCTAAACGAGACACAGCCTAAATAAAGGTTTTGCTACGTTTTGTCGGGACTGAACGTGCCCCTATACTTCGATGGCACTGGAAAGACAGACAGCCCAACTAAACTGATCCACCAATCAGAACGTTCATTTCAGACGCGATTGGATATTTTCTAACCAAACATATTTTCCGTTTCAGTAAGGGGCGGGACATTTCCAGCGTCTAATGCTGATGCGCATCACTTATACAATTAAACTTTAAGAAAATACAGCATGTTATTGCACCCGTGCTAGTTTTTTATGCTCTTTGCAGATGCTGGACACCTTAATTATATCAAATGTCTTTTTTTGTGTGCGCCCTTTACTGCTGTGGGTGGTGCCTTTTTCTCGTGATATCAAATTATTTTAATTTATATTACTTAGCTGGAAAACAATTTCACTATATATAGAAAATCACATTATAGTACACGGGTGACAAATAACCATTAATTATTACGTAGGCTATATATGGTAATACAAGATAACATGTTAAAGTGAAAATTAATACTCTCATATAAACTATACAATGCTTAAAAGTTTATTGTATATTATGTATGTATTAGTTTATAAGATAATTAAAGTAATTTTCATAGTAGCCTAATGAAAGGAACATGAATTATACCTATAAATTTAAATATATATTAAACATCAAGTTACCTTACCATGGTTCTTAGTTGTCCTGTACACCATGCCAGCATGAAACTTACCCTGATATACATTTTGTAAATTCATGTGGGACAGCAATTGCCAATTTGTTTGTTATGGATTTTTTTTTTCTTTTTACACATTTTACATATGTACTGTATATAACTGTGTGCATTTTTGTGTGTGTGTGTGTGTGTGTGCAACACCTCTGCCTTGAAACAATATTCTCTCTCTTACACCATAAACGTCTGCTCTCAAATGGTCTCTTACCTAGTTACTACCCACTCCTAGTTTCACACACAAACATGGACTCACCTCCCACATAACAACAAACAAATGATAGTGTGTATCCTCACATGCTTCCTCATGCAAAACAAAACAAAGACTACAATTATGAAGGAGTTCTTATGGAACTTGATACGTTGACTACATTTACCTGTCTATTCTTTATTTCCGATGTGAAATCCTCAAGTTGATGAACCTTATTTGTACAGGAAGTATGAACAGGAAGCGGTTAAAACTGCTCTGTTCTAATAGCCCCATAGCTGTAGGCCAGAGATGATGGACTTGCTGTTGAGATGGCGCTACATTACAGTTTGAAAGACAGTTTTGCAAATGCGCCCTTATGGTAAAAAAGCTAAACATAGCGCAAGAAATAGAATGCAGGTGTCTGGAGTTCCAGGTGGATTCTGAACACTGGTGATGGTTGAGGAGATTCCCCTTCTTGCTATATGTAATGTAAGTTAAGCGTAGTGTCATAAAAGCGCTATATAAAGGTAATGTTACGTTTGTTCGTTCGTTCGTTCTTTCATTTGTTCATTCATTCATTCCAGTTGACGTTCTTGGTTACCTGAGATTGCGTCTAAAAACGCGGCGCTCTAGTGCATGTCTTTTAAAACGCCCCGGTACGACAACCGTTGTCATGATGAAGCCCTATGACCTGTTTAGCATATACAGATGCTGACCAGTGACTTTAAGCGTGCACTCAGTAATTCTAATCCAATACACTTTTTTGTCAAATTCTGCAAATATGTCCTCACAGTTTGCTAGCTGTCCGTTATGTGGCTGGGCTGAAAAAAATCTAGTACACAGCCCTGGCTCTGTAAATGGGATAAAAACAAAGTTGACCAGACCGATTCTCTCAACACTACTCCAACCAATCAGCAACAGGGGTGGTTCTTGAGCGTGCACAGAATGGGGGGTGGGGGCAGAGCGAGAAGGAAATTATTTAGAAGAGCGACGACAAATCTGGCTGATGCGAACTTTCGAAACTCCAATGAGGACAAATGGCGGAGCTTCCATAGGATCACTGAAGGGAGGGGTGTGTTTGTTTTGGCAGTTGAGGTAGAATATCAACAGTGTTTCAGTGTTAAAATTGCATCTTTAACGTTTTATGCATCAGCTGATTATCACATTCAATTGAATCGGGCTTATACCCGATGACTACGGAAACATTTAGTGGCCTTGTACATGTGCCTAGAGACAAGAGAACTGATGTCAGATGAATACATATAAGTAATAATTTCTTCTGGAGTTTAATTGAAAATTATATCAGATATAAAGTAATACAGCAATGTTTTCATTCTTATATTACCACACTAACAAGTCACCAAACCCTATCTATCTATCTATCTATCTATCTATCTATCTATCTATCTATCTATCTATCTATCTATCTATCTATCTATCTATCTATCTATCTATCTATCTATCTATCTATCTATCTATCTATCTATCTATCTGTCTGTCTGTCTGTCTGTCTGTCTGTCTGACTGACTATCTATCTGTATATCTGTAAATCTATCTGTCTGTCTATCTGTCTGTCTGCCTGTATATCGTTTTTCATTTTCATTTGTCCCAATGAAAATCAGGATTATGGGCCCCCCTGGTGGTTAGATGAAGAGAGAGGTTAGAATGGGTTCTGAATTATATACGACCATACTATTTCTGCCATATGCTGGGTTTCCATCCAAAATGTTTAGCATTTTTTTTTTATATCACATTTCTAAAAATTAGACTAAAGCAAATGTATGTAATCCGCATTTTCATGAGGGAGCCGCCTCGTCGTGATGAAGCAGCTGAATGACTTCTCCCTCCTTGGGGACAGTTTTAGTTGCAAGAGTGGAGCAAGTATCTCATTTTATTAAATGCATTCACGAGATATCTCAGAAAAAGTGTAATATTTGATATAATGTGGGCTGAAATAACTACTTAAAACTGTTCTGGCTGATTGTGAGGACCCATTTTATCAACCAGCTGTGGGTAAAACACTTCCGAATGACAAACGCTATGTTCAAAGAATTGTGTGCCAAGGTCGGACTTTTCAGTGGTCTAGTCTTATCAAGCACACTAATAACACATGCACAAATGATCAAAAACATAATCTTTTTGCGAAAAAAATCGTTTACATCACCTTAATGCGCATTTGTATCTAATACGAACCTCCTCCTAGCATTACATTTTAAGCGCATTTAGAAAGTATATTCGCAAATCAAGCGTTTCCATTCAAGGATTTCTTTTGCACAATTTAAAAATGCGCATAAAAATATCTGAAAACCCACCTACAGGCTACACATATGGCAGAAGTATTAAGAGTAGCATAGCAAGGGCGTAGCAGACATTTTAAAAGGGTGGGGGACACATCTGTCAGTAGGTAGCTCACACAGACCCAACACTTACACTGCGTGATTAATATATGATAGTATATATTATTACATAACTATGATATAAGTATTATATGAATATATACGTATTATTGTCTTTTAATATTTGTAGTATTTTTCAATATTTTAAATAATTGCAAAATGTTGCAAAATTAGCTGCAAAAATAAAGAGCATCTTTACACATGACAATAAAATACAGAGCACAAGCTGGACCTGAATATAAGTATTAAATAAACTACAAAAATGACAGTTGTGCATTTGCACAATTAAATTTTTTATTCTGTGCTTGTGCATTCTGGGATTTAAATGTATCCAAGTCAAGTGGCTCGAGTGTTTTGACAACGTTCGCCAAATATTCTTTCAGACGCATTTATTGATTCATTCAGTGACCATTTCTGGTGATGTCAGAAGGTGGTGTGAGATTAGTTAGTCACTGAATCAACGATCAAAAGAAAATTGTAATCCTTTAAAATGTGTATGTCTACAGATCTACAAAGAGACTTTAGTAAAGCTTTTAAGCATTGGAAGAACAAAGCAAATCTATTATTATTTCCCTACAGTTTGTGAGCTGCTGAGCATGACTTTTATCATAAGACACAATAATAGTCTTATAATAATTAGGATGAGTTTCAATAACATTTTCAAAGTGTGTATTCACTTCAGTAAAATGCCTAAATGTTCTAAGAACACAGCAGATCTATCTTTTTTCCTGCAGTTTGTCGACTGTACACCAACATATAGGTAAGAAACAGGAGCTGATATTAAAAATAGCTTTACGTATTTAACACAGATCTAGTAATCTGCTTAAATTGACAAAAACAACCGATCAAACCGATTTTAAAAAGGATTGTCCGTTTGTTTTTGGGGGGTTTTCTGCAGTGTATTTCACGTAATGCTGCCAATCAAGAAAGATGTGCCAATAAATAACTTTAATTTGTGTGGTCCTCAAATCTAGATGATTCATTTAGATCAACATCAATGCCGATAAAAACATGGAAATGAGCATTGTTGAAGCAACTTTGTAGAAATTTATGGAGCCGCGTTGATTAGACTGTCTGACTGACGGCCTATTACATAAGAGTTGTTTCGGCTCATGAAACTCACCTGTGAGTGACTAGATGCTTGCTCAATCAGTCCAAAGCAAAACAAAATGCAAAGAATATTGTTTACAAATCCACCATTTAGACTCATTATGGGTTTAGCTTGGAAAAGTGACAAATGGGTACATGTGTATGTGCAGTTGTGACTTGTGAGGCCTTTTAAGGGTGAGATGTGTTAGATGAGGCATGATTATTCTTGACTGGAAAGAAAAATTACATTTACTCAATGTTTTTAATTTTGTTGTTTCCAAAAATGTTAATCAAATAGAGGGATTCATATTTTGAGAATGACAAGTACCAATACATTTGGAATGAAAAAATCCATTGTTTTCTATTTGAACTAATATGTGTGCATGCGTGCGTGCTTGTGTGTGTGACATCTTTTACATCTTTTTTTTAATCATAACAACAATATTAAGTATATCTCATTGTACTGTTTTTTTTTCTTCACTACAACACACTGTTTATTACACTTAATACAATATTACATTGTAGAATATAAATCTTTTTAAGCCAACTGTGTATTTGTGTATACTGTGTTTCACCTCTTGAAGACAAGCAGTTTTTTTTTTTTTTCATTCTAAACAACAACCTTTACTACATGAATGGCAGTTCAAATCCTCACAAACGTACACACACACCCATCTGCCCAGCACCCTCTCCTATGCAGGTTGTGGTTGGGTATTGTGTTGTTTTACATGACAGTATTGTGGCATTATTCTAGGCTTTGTGTGGCTATGTTTTGTTCTACTATGAGATCTTTTGTTATATGAGGGGGTAGAGTGGGGATGCTGCAGGCCATTGCTTTATGCTGACTCTGACCTGTGGCAATAGCAGGGACAGATTTGGCCCTATGACTAGGCCACAGAGGGAGAGAGGAGGAAAACAAGAGAGGAACAGCATCATCAACGCACGTCCCAAGAGAACATCACATTTGAAATGGACTAAAATACTTCAGGATTAAAGAAACATCTGTCTAAGTGTAGTCATGCAGGAGAACCCAGGTTCTATAGGTGTGGATGGAGGATACGCCAGCAATGTACCTGCTTTCCTCACTAAACTGTGGACTCTAGTAGAAGACCCAGAAACCAATCATCTGATATGCTGGAGCACAGTGAGTTCACCCTGATAGCATCCTTTGGCTGATGCTTCATGATAAATAGTGTCGGACTGTTGTGGACCCATGATAAAATCACTCAATGTCTTACATAAAGTGTTTTATTCAGTCAAGGCTGATTTAGAATATCTTGATGGAAAATAGATTTTCTAAAATGTAGCTCTAACCTACAGAATTATAATAAGAAGCATATATTTATTTTTTTATTCATTCCCTTTATCTAAGCTATATGTTTATAATCTTCATAATCTCTTTTTTCCTCATTTCTGAAGTTTTGTACTACCCTGGTTTAGGCCTACTTGTGAAATTCAGTTTAGTGGCATATATTATTGCTAATATTGTTGGCTTCTGTATGATAAATTACTTGTGCTTTTCCTCAATTGTAATGTCTGCTAAATTATTAAATATATGTATGTAAATGTGAATCAACATTACAGGGCACACCAATTACTTTACTAAAAAATCACGAGTTCCAAACATAATATATGCTAGAGCTGTTTTAATTTCAGCATCTTCAAGCATCTGCTTGTGAGTGCATAAAAGCATTAAAATAACATCAGGAAGATGGTGAGAATTTAATGAGGTTGAAAAACATTTCAGGCCACTCATCCACTACTAGCAGATGCTTCTCTCTGATTTGCCGCAGTTATCTCTTTCAGGAAGACTTTGTGTTAGAATGATGAGCTTACCCCATTTCATACACACATGCATCTGTTTTGTGATTCAAACTGATCATTTTATATTTGTTATCCATCAATGTCTGTTAAAGGGTAGTTGACACATGACCATGAACATTTTATAAGATAAAATTAAGATTTTAGGTTGCATGTATAGGCAATATGTACAATGTATAAGGGAAACTTGTTTATTTTAGGTTCTGTGACTGGTCACCAAGTTATTGACCATTAACTTTTTGGCCTCAGTAGTTCTTTTTAAATGATCCTGCCATGTTACAAATTAATTTGTAATTTTTCATAGACTCAATTAATGTGGTCATAAAAACTTGCATGCTTAAATCTAAAATCTGTCATAATTTACTCACACTTAAGTGACTTTCTTTTCTCCATGAAACACAAAAGGTGATGTTAGGTAGAATGTCATTATTCACTTTCAATATGTCTTTTTTTCCACACAGTGAAAGTTAATGGTGACTGAGGTTGTCATTCTGCCTAACATCTACTTTTACGTTCCATGGAAGACAGAAAGTCATACAGGTTTGGTACAACATGAGGGCGAGTAATGAGGACAGATTTTATTATTTTTGTGTGAACTATAGTTAATAGTTAGGCCTATACAATAATTAACCAATTACTGTTTGAGATAGTTTTTGATGAAGTTTATAGCATGTCACAGGACGTCAACTCCCCAAAAGCAGAGACTTGGTTTAAAGGGATAGTTCAGCCAAAAATGAAAATTCTCTCATAATTTACTCACCCTCATGCCATCTAAGATGTGTATGACTTTCTTCTGCTAAACACAAATTAAGATTTTTAGAAAATATCTGCTAGGTCCCTACGATGCAAATGAATGGTGACCAGAACTCCAAAAGTTCCAAAAAGGAGATTGTGTCAGCATAAATCTAATTATTTAGGTGGTTTAATCCATGTCTTTTGAAGCAATCCAGAATCATGATTGCCAAGGAGACTGCTGTCAAGATGTACATTAAAAAAGGAGTTACATTTTGGTCTATTCTCACCCAAAGTCAACTGAATCACTTCAGACAATATTGACTAAACCATTGGAGTCTGATGGATTACTTTTATGCTGACTTAATCTCTTTTTTTAGAGCTTCAAATGCCTTATCACCATTCACTTGCATTGAAAGGACCAACAGAGCTGATATATTCTTCTAAATATCTTCATTAGTGTTCAGTAGAAGACAGAAAGTCATACACATCTGGGATGGCATGAGGGTGAGTAAATGATGAGAGATTGTTCATTTTTGGGTGATTTTGATTGGCTTGTGTTCCCCTTCTAGACTGGCACCAGCTTCCATGTTTTTGACCAGGGCAGATTTGCCAAAGAGGTTCTGCCCAAATACTTCAAACACAATAACATGGCAAGCTTTGTGCGACAGCTCAACATGTGTAAGTATCTGTCTGGGCATATAAACATCTCAGAGCTTTCACTGACACTCCATATTTATGTTGTGCATTAACCTCTCAGTTCTCTTTCAGATGGCTTCAGGAAGGTGGTTAATATTGAGCAGAGTGGGCTGGTGAAGCCAGAGAGAGATGACACAGAGTTTCAGCATCTCTATTTCCTCCAGGGCCACGAGCATCTGCTTGAACACATTAAACGCAAGGTGAGATGTCTCATCTTTAAGTGATTCTCACTCTTGCTTTATTTTCTCTCTCTTTCTCCCATCAGTCACAGACACATACAGGATAGACACACAGAGGGACTGGAGGTTTATTTATTTTCTTCCTTTACTTTTATAACTGTCCCAGCACAATGTGTATATGTGCGAGTGTGTTCCCAGCGGGGTTATTCTAAATTTGGGTTTTTAATATAGCTTTTTTTCTAATTTATTTTCAGTGTGTCCTTTCCATTTGTTGTTTTGTTCACTCTTTGCCTGCTAGTTTTTGTTTAATATTAGCTTTCTCAGTGTTTTCTAGTTTCAGTTCAGTTTTTTAGTTTCTAAGTATAATTGGTTTTAAAAAAAACAAAACAACTGATTTCATTTAAATATTTTTATTAAATTTGGGCTTTAAATTTCTCAGGGCCATCTAAAGTTATTGCTATGTAGTGCCATTTTATAAAATGTTTTTATGAGGGCAGATTGTAAAGTTTTGTAATTCTATAATATACTGTGTATCAAAAGCTAAAATAAATTTTTGGCCATTTTTATTTTATTTGAGTTAGTTTTGGTAGCATGGGGGGGGGGGGGGGGGATGGGCTTGGGAGTACTAAACTGTTCATTCTTGTACCTCTGGTTAATATTTAACTTGTTTATAATTTGTTAATAAATAATGTAGTAAAACTTTACCATAAGGTTCCATTCGTTAACATTAGTACATGCACTATGAACTGTCATAAAATAACAATAAGTGATATATTATTTACAGTATTTATTAATCTTTCTTAATTTTAGTTAATAAAAATACAGTTGTTCATTGTTAGTTCATGTTAGTTTATAGTTCATTAACTAATGTTAACTAATACAGCTTTTGATTTTAAAAGTGTATTACTACATGTTGAAATTAACATTAACCAATATTAATAAATGCTGAAAAAGTATTGATCATTGTTAGTTTATGTTAACTAATGTTGTTAACAATTGTTAACAAATGGAACCATATTATAAAATGTTACTAATAATGTTTATAACTCGTTTTGGGCACAATGGTACCCAAAGCGACCTGTGTAGCTATAAAGGTACATGTATTAATAATGTATTAATATAAAAATTTATAAATTATTATTTCAATAAACAAAAATATATTCATTTATATTTTGTTTTAATTTTTGTTAACGATAACTTCTAGGTGTCAATAGTAAAGAGTGAGGAGACCAAAGTGCGTCAAGAGGACTTGAGTAAGCTGCTTTATGAGGTGCAGGTGCTACGCAGCCAACAGGAGAACATGGAGATGCAAATGCAGGATATGAAACAGTAAGCAAACACACACACACACACACACACACACACATGTCTACTCGTGCACACATACCCATTTATTCCTATGCCTTCATTTGCACACTAATCTCTCTCTTAGTTATATATATATATATATATATGTACCCTTAACAACAACTTGACCTTTCACTTATATTATCCCGCTATCTTTTCACCTACTTCTGTGGATGGATGGTTCATTCATTGGGTCCTTTGCATTGTGAATCTCACTGGTTTGGTGTTTTGTTTAACCTGCTTTAATAGAACATTCAGTAACTCAGCTGACAGTTGAGGTCCAGTGGCATAATCAGATGTCCACGTGTAGTCACTATGCTATATATACATTTCTAGGTGCTGAATTCTCACAGAATCCTTTATATTATAAATACATAAAATAAAGGGCTAATATGTTCCAATTCCAATGTATACCACATATTATGTCTTTATACACCATTTCCAGTTTCACAGTACATTTGATTTTTAGGAATAGCATGAATACTGGACACTTTTTGATAATTTTCCAGTGGTTTTGTTTTTTTACATTTGATCCAGATGGCTACATCAATTTCATCCCATACTATTTTAGGATAAACTTAATGCTTTTTTAATATATATTAATGGAAGAATTAACAAACAATGATATATGACTAAGTGTACTACTTCATCAGTTATCCCAATTTATCTGTGTATCACATCTACACTTTGATTGTGATTTTATCCTGTGTGATAAGCTGTAAAAAACTACATATACAGAACCCATCCATTCATCTCTTTCTGCTGTAGGCAAAATGATGTTCTGTGGAGGGAGGTGGTGTCACTGAGACAGAACCACACACAGCAGCAGAAAGTTATGAACAAGGTAAAATAGCCCATATCCACAATGAGAGAGATCAGATGGTGGTGTTTTAGAGAGGAAGATGCTGTTGTGCTAATTTTGATCTGGATGCAGCTAAATGATGTTTAATCATGCTCTGTTTCCCTTGTATTAATAGCTGATTCAGTTCCTGTTCAGCCAGATGCAGACCAACACTCCCAGCACTGTGGGAATGAAGAGAAAGCTGTGAGTGTACTCATTCATCTATAACACACACACATACACACATACACACACACAAAAACACTCATCTGAAGCATCTAATTTGGTATTGACAAACACATTCACGCAAAAAAGAGCAAACATAAAATAGCAATCAACAGCCTGATGCTCCAACACAAACACAGTGGGGAACGGCCAGCTCAGCTGGAAACAGTCAGCTGATACAATTCACAGCCCTCACTGGAATGAATGGAGCTGAATGCTGAGTCAGACCTTCTGCGCTCTATTCCTCACACATGCACCTACAAATACGCACACATCTGAACTGGAGTGCAGTTCCCTCTATTAAAAGGTGCACCGTCAGCTAGTGTGGCGCATGAGAACCAACTGGGTAAGAGGGACCACAAGGCCCAGTGCTCTGCACTTCGCCACATCTTCAAAGTGGCTCATTAAAAACAGCATTGATCTGAAAAGAGCCTTCTTTTACTATCTTACCACCAGAGGGCAGAAGGTTTTTACATCACAACAACAGTCACAAGGTCTTTGTATTTGACACATAACATTTAATGGTGATAATGTGACTGCTTTAAATTTTATGTTGCCAATTTCCTTCTCCTCAGCCCTCTAATGTTGGATGATGGCTGCTCCACCCCTCCCACCTCCAAATTCAGCCATAGTCACTCCATGGAGTCCTTGCAAGAATCCTTCTATATCCAGTCGGTGAGGAACCCCTTTATTTTAAAATATGTCAAAATACATTTGGCAAAGAATTGCAATAATTAATTTCAGTGAGCAAATTCAAATCTGTTATTTTATTTTCTGGTTAAATGAAGTCGGAACTTGCCCATTGGAGAAATCACAGAACTGTTTTGAATTTCTGAATTGCTTTTTCTACACAGCAATGAGATCAAATGGAGAGCAACATAAGGATTTAGATCAAGTCTTCGGCATCTCAGATTTTTCTTCTGAGAAAAAGACACTTGTATTCTCACTTGTAGTCTAATGTTTTTGTAGAGATCTCAACAATGTCTCATTCTGTAAGATTTGTTGAGACACCAAAGTGTGCACTCAAGTCAGATATTTTAATTTCTTTTCAAATTCTTGCAAGACCATATTATCTGAGTTAGTTATAAACATTCATTTAATAGTTGTATTTAATACTCTTACTGTATGTCAGTTGACTCATTTGTGTCTATTTTATAATAACCCAGCTGAAAAACCCAGCTTTTATCAACATGAGTTTGCATGCTCTAAAAATGAAGTCATTGCCCTTTCTTAATTGTTAATGGTTTTTAAAAAACAATTTAATTTCTTTCAGTCAGTTCCATTCAGCCAAAATAATTTGGTTGGATTATGTCAAATGTACTATAGTATATTTAATTCAACTTTATTAGGTTCTTCAAATTAAATTTACTGACTTTTAATTCAGTTAATTGTCTTATGTTTGTCCAACTTGACTTATTTTATAAATCAATATTTATTTCCAGATGAGCAAGTGTAAGGACAGTGTAACTGTTGCACTGTCAATTTGTTTGCAACTGCATATAGTGCCAAGCAACAAACATCATTTAAAAAGTGAAAGTTCATCCTCAGCCTAAGTACAAGCACCAGTCTTTATCACATTTGTAAACCCTAAAACACCAGCATAACAGACACTCTTTTTAAATACCATTATAACAGAACTTTTAGAGCTGTCAGTCAATTTAAAATGTTTAATAATGATTAGAGTTAATTGTGATTAATCACAGATTTTGAAAGTGCTGAAATGTGACACTATATATACTCCATTTCCTGTCAAAAATGCATTTATTTCCATCTTAGGAAAGAAAACAAAACAATATGTAACAATGTATTGGTTTATTACCATTTTCCAAACAAAGCCTCCACAGTATAAAGAAAGAAATGTACTAAAATAACACCAATTCAAGTAGCAATAAACAAGTTGTGGCAAACTAACCGCAAACTTGCCTCAAATATGCCAATGATTATTTTCACATGCGAATGAGATTGTGATTCAATACAAATGTTTCCCAGAAGTTTGCAGCTCTTCACTGGTAGTGGTGAACCTGCCACAAACCTTTGACAACAATGAACAATTTGATGCAAGTTTGCCACAAAGCTCATTTGCATATGAAAATAATCAGTTGCGAATTTGCGGCTGGTTTACTGCAAAAATTTCCATGAACTCTTGATTTTTGTAAGGGTAAGTGGGAGCTGGACAAATTGAAAGAACTAGTCCCCAAATAGGTTGCATATTCACTGTAATGGGCATTAAATCTCTTTATTCCTCCACAATCTCATCCTCCACAATATTAATCTGCTGGTAGACTGTGACTATCCGCTTTGTTGCAGCAATCGTGAAGCTGCATTTAGAACTTCAGCGCAGTTTCAAGCGCCGGCTTGAACCACACATAAAAAGCACTTGCAGACGACATTTCGTAGTTTCGTAGACTTGATTTGCATCTGTGGTAATTAAAATGCACCTTACATAGGCTGAAAATACTTGGTTTTCATCACAGGTCCCATCTGGGCTTGTACATCAAATAGTGTTAAGAGGTCCTTTCTCTATTTTATCACTGACACAGAAGCACTGTTGTGTGTGTGTGTGTGTGTGTGTGTGTGTGTGTGTGTGTTTATTTTTTGTATGTGCATCAGTGTAATAACTCCAGGTGGAGTTAACACGTTAATTTTGACAGCTCTACTTTTAACATTAACAAATCTCCTCCCATTTTTATCTTGCCCAAAAATGAAAAACACTTAATTTCAACATTTGTGCACCGCATCCAGTCCTATGCAAAGCATACTGGGAAATGGAAATCCCCTGCCCAGTTTCATCAATGCTACAAAAAGTATTCATGTAGTGCAAACTCTGAATTAAGTAAACTTCAGTTTTACAAATTTAATTAGATAGAATGCAATAAAATCAAGTTGAGACAAAATGTTCTAGAATTGTGTTGCTTTAGTTCATTTGAATGAAGTAAACAGAACAACCTGCAAAAATTCTTTTTTGAGTGCACTGGTTTATGCTGGTTAGTGCTGGTCTGGGGCTGGTCTCACTAGTGGACCAGCAAAATTCAGCTTGTAAAGCTGGTGACCAGTAATGCTGGTCTTTGAAAACTGGTGAGGGATTTTAGGAGAAACTTGTAGACAAGGTTGATACTCATATAAAACAAAACTGCCAATTTTCTTCAGGGCAAAGATAACAAACAGAGTATATTACTCAATGCATCATGCTTCAATCCATCAAATATGGCAAAGGCAGAATCTCTTGCTTTCTCTTTTACATTTAACCAGCCATCCACAGAAACTGCATCCTGCTCCACTAGCAGTGCAATGACAGGAGGGCCAATAATCTCTGATGTCACTGAAATGTCACAGTCTGGAGCCATGGCTTTGCAAATGCAGGCAGAGGAATCAAGGTGATTGGTCAGACCTTCAGAGTTAATTTCTCTACTTGATGACTTCAAAAACAGTATAGTGAAACCATAAGTGAAATCTTAATTTTAGCTACATTGACAATCTGTTGGTTTAGGGAAAAGTGTCTGATGCTGATTAAAGAAGAGCCAGTGAGTCCTGGGGTGCAGGGACGAGGGGAAGGTGTACCACTTGGCTCCTGTGGGGTGTGTGCTGAGCCCCCTGTGCTCCCTGTTGCCATGGTACAGTCCGTCCTAGAGGGCAGAGGATCTAGCTTGGGAGAGAGAAGGGCCAAAAGACCCATGCTGGAGAGGTATAATATATCATAATATATATATTATTTAATATGGCAAAATAACACACAAATCTAAAACTCAGAAGTAATGATTTGCTATGATAGGATAGGTAAGATTTGTCTTTGAAAATTGTATGATTTGTAATGTATGTATGATGTGGAATCTGGTTGCCACTTCAGTCTACTCTAGGAAATTAATGGTTGTTAAATAAGGAGAAGTCTTCAAAAATATGCATGTGACATTCTTATCATTTCATGCTGAAATGACAGGTTTTCCTTTTCCGATAATTTGTTATCTCCACATATACCATATACAAAAATACACAATCTACAAATTTGATAGCATATGAGTATAGCATGGGCTCTTTTGACATAAGACCAGTATGTTACCATTTAGCAACAACCTAGAACTCCTTAGCCAAGCCCTAGCAACAGCATAGCAGTTCACTGACAACCACTCAGAACACCTTTCAAATGTAACTTTTAATCTGTTGTGTTTCAATGTTTAAGACCAGAGATGCCTGATGCTGTGGAGAATGTAGATATGAGCCTGGAGGATCTACAGTTGCTTCTGAGGAGTCACCAGCAGAGCATGGAACCCAATGCTGCAGCAATGGATGTAAGTATCGAACTATTCATACAGCGAGAGTGAGAACAGGGAGAGAGAGCAGTCACTGACACTGTAGCAGGCATGTTACTAGAGGATATGGGTGATTCTCACAAAACCTGTCAAGAAAATTTCCTTGTCATATTTAACCCCCAATCAATACCAAAAATGTTTTACATAATATTGTGCTTTAGGAAAATGAAACCTATATTTAAGATTAAGTTTTCCCATTAAGATTTTTTTACATTGTGACACTTGAGCACATTTAACCACCCAGTTCTCATTACCGCAACGTTTTTACTTTCAGGATTTTCATGGTTATGGGTGATGATTCTTATTACCTTTACATGTGATTTTTTTTTACTACATTTAAGTAAAAAGAGGCTGCTATTTTTTTTTTTTTTTATCAAATTAAAATCTACAAAAAGGAAAAGCAGTACTACTGGAGTGATACTATGATGTACTGTATACGTTGCTGTAATGAGAATATCCTAATAACTATCTTTTTCACATTGCAGCAATATAATTTGGGGTGTAAAATGTGAAAATAATGTAACAATATAAAAATCTTAATGGCCCTTAAAACAGGCTTTATTTTTAGATGCAAAATATAATTTCTTATTCGTTTCTTTTGATTTTGGATTCAAATAGGACCCGGACATTTTGTGAGAAGCACTCTATATGCATTAAACTCATTGTAATTTTTATATAATTACTCTAAAATACACGCCCTCAATAACCAATGACCTTTACACTTTCTCACAGCCCTTCACATTTAATCTGCCTTTAAATGAGTGGAACTTCTCAGAAATGGACCCAAACCTCAAATCAGTGAGTTTACTTAAATTTGTAAAAAAAACAAAAAAAAAAACAACTATACATATATGGTGTTAGAGGTGATGACACAAAAAGTGACATCACAATTTCTCAAAATCATGGTAGCATGATCAAATAGAAGGATATTTACATCGTAACATCATATTTTTTACATGGTTTTTGTACATTTGCAGGAATTGGCTAGCGCCCTCATGCCTGCTGCTGTGTCCCAGTACATGCTTCAGGGTCAGGAGGGAGAGGCCTTCCCCACTGCTGGCTATGAAGGACAATGAAGCCCTGATACAACAGCCAGCACAGATCCCTCCTGAGAGACAATCAGGTACTTATTAATCTAAATAATAGTGGATAACTTTATTAAATTCTACCTCACACCGGTGTATGAGCCTTTACTCTTTGACAAAGAAGCAACATTTCTATTCTAATGCAATTTGACACTTATACAGTTACATATGAGTTTTACTTATTTTTGTTTATTTTTTTCTTCAGAAGGGCCAATTTGAAAGCATGGCACTTGGATTGCACATAAACTATACATCCGAAGAGAAGGCTCAAATTTATTTGGACAGTAGATAAGGAGGTGACATACTCTATCAAATACAATTTTACTGACCAGCCCTTTATGAAGATGATTAGTCACTTAATAGCCCATTGTTAGAAGATTTTGTGTATATTTTCCAAGGGATTCAACTCTTTGAATATGAGATATTTACAGTAACACTTACTCAAAGCTCAATGAGTTAAGGCAACATCAAGATTGTTTTGAAGAACTTTTTTATCCCATGATATAATGCAAATACCTTACATCCTTTGGACACTTCTAATGCCAATGGAAAAAGGAATATGATGAGGAGTATTTCCCACCCCTACTGCAGGTGAACTGTATGCATTATGATGTAAATCACTGTGGCCCAAGTTTGAATGCACTTTAGTCTGTGTGTTTGAGTTTCTGCTTTGTGGAGATGTGATTTCATTTTTCCAAAATATTTAACTGTAAAAATATGAATATAATTAGTTCAGATTGACTATGATGAAGCATATGTGTATTTAAATATATATTAAGACATATAAAAGTACTGGTTTAATCATATCATGTACATATAAATGTGAGAGGTCTAGGGGTAAAAATCAGACCTCGCATTTGCGATCGAAAACTGAAATGATGCACTGCTTTTTGCACAATTTAATGTCTTTATTTTCTCAATAATATTCTGGTATCCAAAATATACTAATAAGACATCAAGTATCTTTGTTTCAATTTATCTTTTAGTTGATCAACTAGGCTTATAGAATTTACAGTTGTCTTTAGTACACTTACATGATATATTGTGTGATATTTGCCCTTGTTTGATACAAATGTATTGACCACATTGGTTATAGATGCTAAAAAAGCACTTGTTGACGCCTTTGACATGAGCACTATACTTATGTAATATATAAATATTTAGCTATTCATTATTTTGTGTATTCTAATTTGAAATTTTCAGTTGACTGTTTTTAAACCCAGACTAGATGATAGAAAATGGATATAGATATATATAACAATGACAGTGCCTAAGGCTTTTATGTGTTTATTCTTCCTGCCAAACTTAATTTATGTAATGAGGGTGACACATGAACACACAACATACAATAACATTTCAAATAAGGCCATAATGCACTTTGTTATTACAGGGCAGCCATGTAGCAAGGCGAAATACCCTAGATCTCTTACAAATGTGTAGAATTTCAAGTGCAATACTGTTGCATTGATTTGTTTGATTTCTCAAAAATACAATATTTTTTGCATTGTTTTTTTCCAAGGATTCAACACGGTTCATGTGACTTGATGAAATTATGAAAACTATAAAAAAAAAAAGATGGAATAAAAGAAATTGCACTAAGAGTGGTAACTGTGTTAGAAATAGGTTTTATTCAGTGTTAGTTTAATCTCTTAATTTTTTTCACTATTCCATTAAGAGCAAGAACTAAATGGTTTATTTTGAGAAGGGTGCTTTTTCACAGAGGTTGAAAGTTTCCTCTTTTGTTATGTGATTACTTGCACTGGATATAAATGAATGTAGATTAACCCAGTAAGACACAAACATGTTTAGAAAGAAAGCAGCAGTGATGCATTATGTAAAAAAATATGTACACAAAAAATAAGTTAAATAAAAATTATTAAAAGCATGCAACGAATGTCATTTTAATTCTTAAAATAAACTAAACTATTGAAAAGATATTTCCCCCGGTCATTGTAACCTGTTCTATCTGTTGATAATATATATGTATATAGTTGAAATCATACAGTTGATGTATTTGGATACATCATAGTTTTTCACAATTCCTGACATTTAATCATAAAATATTCCCTGCCTTGGGTCATTTAGGATCACTACTTTATTCTAAGAATGTGAAATGTCAGAATAATAGTAGAGATAATGATTTCTTTCAGCTTTTATTTATTTTTCTTTTTTATTTCACATTCCCAGTGGGCCAGAAGTTTACATACAATTTGTTAGTATTTGGTAGCATTGCCTGTAAATTGATTAACTTTTGGGTAGACTTCCACAAGATTCTCCCAATAAGCTGCTAATGATAAGCTTGAGATGTTGCTTCAATATATCCACATAATTTTACTTCCTCATGATGCCATCTATTTTATGAAGTGCACCAGTCCCTCCTGAATCAAAGCATCCCCACGACATGATGCTGCCAACCCCATGCTTCACGGTTGGGATGGTGATCTTTGGCTTGCAAGATCACCATTTTTCTCCAAACATAACAATGGTAATTATGGGCAAACAGTTAAATTTTTGTTTAATCAGACCAGAGGACATTTATCCAAAATGTAATATCTTTGTCCCCATGTGCATTGCAAAATGTAGTCTGGCTTCAAGCAGTGTAAAAGCTTTCAGAATTATTATCATTTTGTCTACATTTTTCTCTTTAAGGACAGTTTATACAGCTTGAGGTATGGCATCAAACAATTCCTTATTGTGTTGTACATGTTAGTAACAAAAAACAATAACAACATTGTTGCAGGAAGCCTGGAAAACAGAGGGGGGAAATAAGTACATTATCACAATACATACATTTTCAATGCACTTAATCAAGGTACTTAAGTGTCTGAAGTCAAACATTTTAGTCCAAAATTGAGGCCCAATTCCTCATTTAAGGCCAAAGTTCTTAATGCTTTTAAATATTTTATTGTACAAAAGATTCTAAATACATTTTTAGTTAATATTTGAAGATCAAAAAGAACAGTTTGCTTTTTAAGAATAGACATTTATGAATACGGTATTGACTTAACCAACAAAAATAGGTTTCTTATGTGTAATGAAAAGGGCATTTATTTTTTCATAATCAGGCAAAAACACAAAAAAGGAGGGATGGAAATTACATTTCCACGCGTAAAGATTGAATTCAATTCGACAACAAATGTAAGGAAGTTTCAGGCTTCTCTCAACAAAAAGACCATTTAATTATTTTGTAGAGAGCACATATTGGGATAACATCTATTAATCATTTTAAATGTTATTTCTTTCACATTATTATTTACAATTTCAGTATTATTTATAATACTGAATGTATATTATTTTATTAATATCATTTATATTATTTTATTAATATTAGTTATTTTCAGCGCTTCATTAAAACGGTGACGTAGGCAAAGAAAATGAGACGTAAATAGACACGCGTAGTCGTAATACCGGAAGCATCGCCGATGTCCCTGATGTGCTTTCACAGCATTGCCGTGTTTTCTTCGAGCGCCCAGGCTATGCAATTCAGTTCATATAATATCGTAATCAGTAGTAAATAAAGTGACTAGTGCAGCGATTCAGCATATATTATTCCTCAAACTATGTCAGTTGTACCTCCTAATCGGTCTTCAACCGGCTGGCCCCGTGGAGTAAATCAGTTCGGAAATAAATACATTAGCCCACCGGCTAAACCGCTCACCCTGGAGCGAACTATTAACCTGTGAGTAAAACTTACTAATACATATATAAAAAGGGATACTAAGTGTGCATTCAGATGTATTACTGTAACTAATGTGCATCGATTCCAGGTATGCATTAAAACTTCGTCCCGAGTTACGATGTAGTACTGTTTGAAATGCAGTGCACTGCACAATGCGCGCGTTTCGCAGAATGTGTAACGATACCGTGAGCTTAATTTCAAGCATAGGCCAAATCTACTCATATTCACATTGGTCTGAATATATACAAGACGTTTATTTGGCACTTTTGCGACATACCAAAGGGATAGCTACTCAAGTAATTTTTATTTGTATAGCGCTTTTCACAACAAACATCGTTTCAAAGTAGCATTACAGAAAATTGTGCCGTAATGTCTTCTGATTTAAAGTCCTCATTGAGCAGTTTCATTGAAACTCATACCTTAAAAGTTATTTGTCTTTAGGCCCCCAGAGAGTAAGCTAACGGCGTCTGTGGCAAGAAACCCAAAACTCAATAAGAAATTAGTTAAAGGGATATTACACCCAAAAATGAAAATTCTAATAATTTACTCAACCCCATGCCATCCCAGTTGTGTATGAGTGTCCTCCTGCTGAACACACATCTTTTTTTAGCAGAAAAGTTCAGCTCTGTAGGGCCACACAATGTAAGACAAAAAAAAAAAAAAAAACATACAATCAGCATTAATGTAATCTATATGACTCAAGTAGTTTAATCCATGTCTTCTGGTGGTCTAATTGATATTGTGTGAGAACAGACCAAAATGTAACTCCTTTTTCACTGTACATCTTGCCATTGCAGTCTCTAGCCACGATCGTGATTTAAAGCTCAATTACACTTCCTAGAGCTTCAGGCATGTGCAGAGGTCTAGATGGGGCTAGGAAGTGTAATCAAGCTCAAATGATCACCAATGATTATGTCAAAATTTATAGAAAAAGGAGTTATGTTTTGGTATTTTCTTACACAAAATTGACTGGATAGCTTTAGAATGCTGATTTAACCACTGTAGTCTTATTGAGTCAAAAGTTTTGGTCACCATTCACATGCACTGTGTGGACCTACAGATCTGAAATATTCTTCTAAAAATCTTTGTGTTCTGCAGAAGAAAGAAAGTCATGCACATATGGGATAGCATGACATTTTTGGGTGAATTATTCCTTTAATGGAAAAAAATAAAACAAGGCCCAGCTTAGAGAGCCAGTGTTTAAAACTAAAGAATATGAATTGAACTTTTTTTTTAGTTACTATGATGTATCTCCTTTTGTACTCCATGTGCAGTTCTATTTTATTACTGATTTGTACTGCTGTAACTTTTATAACCTCCATTACTTTTCATAGGTCAATGCTTTAACATTTTCCCCCACTTTCTGAACCATCCCTACACAATTGATTCTATTTATATTTCTTCTCTTTGGTACTATTACTATTTATTCAGTTGCTGAATTTTAATTTTATTTAATGTTCTCACTGTATTTTTTACCCTTACAACACCCCAATTTCTTCCAATTGAATCAATAAAGTTGTGTCACAGCTTTGTTACTCTTGAACTTTATGATGGGGTTTCCCACCACAGATACCCACTAACGAATTACACATTCGGCACCAAGGAGCCACTTTATGAGAAGGACAGCTCAGTGGCCGCACGCTTCCAGCGGATGCGGGAGGAATTTGAGAAGATCGGAATGCGTCGGACAGTGGAGGGGGTTCTTATAGTGCACGAGCACAGGCTCCCTCACGTGCTACTGCTGCAGCTGGGAACCACCTTTTTCAAACTGTGCGTAAACAGTGGCCGCTTTGTGTTATGCATAAAAAATATACACCTGTTATAAGTATAAATGGGGAACTTGTCCTCAAATCTTATTATTTTTCTGTTTTGTTATCTTATACATTTGTAAGTGGGTTCACAGTTAACCTTGTGTTTACAGTCCTGGTGGTGAGTTGAACGCTGGAGAAGATGAGGTGGAAGGGTTGAAGCGACTAATGACAGAGGTATTGTTGCTGTGTTCAGTATTAAAAAAAAGTGTTGATAATTACTTAAAGTAGCATTCACAGGACCTTTTTTTACTACAATTTGGTAAAGGGGTCATGTCATGCATTTTGTTTTCAAATTTTATTATATGCCCTGAGGTCAATTAATACAGAAAACCTGCTGAATCCAACGGGTGCACATTTTTCTTGCCACTGTATATGATCATTTTAAACCCTGTCTTTGTCCCTCTGACTGAAACCCTCAGTTTTTGGGACTCTTCCCCATTAAGAACTCAATGTAAATGGCCACTGTTATGATTGGCCAACATTGTACAACTCCTTGAATATAGACATATTTGTTTGAAACTCTTTCAAAAGAGAGAATGAACCAGCTGCATAAGAACACAAACTATATTTTGGGGTTTGCACATCCTCCACGAAATAACAATAGCAGTCAGTGAAACACATTGCATCTGAATGAATGAAACTGGTTTATTATTGTTTGCGGTCGGGTCCAATAGTGTTTTTAACTGCGTTTAATCTTTAAATGACTTAATTTGTTCACAAGCAATATACGCTGTAATGAGCCACACACAGATAAAATCAACAGTGATAAATGCCCCCCATACACGCACAATACTGCTCTGATGCGATAAGGAACTTTTAAACTTCAGCCCAGTGTTGGGATGCTTCAACTGAAGATAAACGAGAGGTGCTGGTCTTAACAGCCGTGACATCCACGATTGTTTACACACAAGGTGGGATGCGGTTCTCTCAGCCAGCGGCAGCAGTGAAATAGAGCAGAACAAGACAAATTTTTAGAAGTTGAACTTGTCCCACTCATAAAACGCAACATCATCAGCGGAAACTCATCAAGATGATAAAAAGACGTCCATGTAGCACATGGTTACAGAAACACACTATTAAAAAATTACTCTGAGGTGCACAAGAATGCTTCCAGGATGCGTTTATGTTCAAAACAGGAAGATGCAGCACAGCTGATTGAAACAGAATGGTGGTCTCCTTTTAAAAATTAGAACTTGACACTGTGTTTTAAAAGCAGTGTGAGATGCATGACAATGGTCAATAACATCTTTATAGTGCATGTTTATATACAAAATGAATGTAAAATAGTCCAGATGGGCACAAGAAGGTGTCCTGTGCTAGTCCCCTGTTATGTTCAGTTGGCCACTAGGCATATCTGTCCTGTTCTTTTTCTGTTTACTGACTGAGTGCTAGTGGGTGTGGCCAGGGCTGCGATGATGGCATTGCTGTTGAGGCAGTCGTGATTTAATGAGACCCCAAATGATGTAAGGAAACCACAGAAGTAGAGAACGGGGCTTTTTGCAGCTTGGTTACAACAAATGCTTTTTTTGCATTGTGGAGGAAGTTTTAAGTTCTGAAACTTCTGTTTGTTTTTAGAGTACAATGAGTATATGTCAATATATCAAGCCAAACTTGATTCCTCATGACATTATCACTTGTACATCAACTTAGGGGCCTGTGTGAAGGCCTCCTAAATTTCAACAGACCTAGTTGAGATTAGAACATTCAAGATTAGTTTCACATTTGAGACAAATCAGCATAACGTCTTGTGTAAAATGACTTGCCATATTATGTAAAAAAACCAGCAGAGAAAGACATTGCTACATTGCAGAATAATTACTAAATTTGTTGTCAGATTTTGGGGCATCAAGATGGAGTGAAACAAGACTGGGTCATTGATGACTGCATTGGAAACTGGTGGAGACCGAACTTTGAACCGCCTCAGGTACATAATCTAGCCTGTACTTTCTCCTTTAGACAAACACATCCTAGAGCTTAACACTAAGACTATATTGCTTTGTTCACCTTTTAGCACACTAAATCAATAGATTGAAATGTATCTAATAATTGTTATAGTTGGATTAATAGAATATTACATTAAACAAACTATTTTCCTTTATTTCTCAATTCCTTCCAGTATCCCTACATTCCAGCTCACACCACTAAGCCTAAGGAACATAAGAAGCTGTTTTTAGTACAGCTGCAGGAGAAAGGTAGGGAATATGTTGTTCACCTAGTGCACTGTTTTCAAAGTGATCACACTGCTTAACTTGTGTGTTGTGTCTTTAGCATTGTTTGCTGTGCCAAAGAACTATAAGCTGGTGGCCGCCCCCTTGTTTGAGCTTTATGACAATGCTCCTGGTTATGGCCCTATTATATCCAGTCTTCCACAATTACTGAGCAGGTGAGATATTATTTTGTGCCCTTAAATGCTATTTTCACAGCTTTGTACTTGCCATGCAACTAGAGGTATTTTTTCCCTTCTGCTCTAGTGCGCTGAGGGGCTGCTGTGCCTTGTTAAATCTGTGTATGTTTAATGTTACTGTACTGTTACAAAGGTTTCCTAGTAGGACTGGGCGATCTTCTCCATAGTCAGATCGTCCTATTGTCAGCCACATTTAAACTGGATGGACACTAGGTGGTACTATGGGGTAATTTCCGTTAAGCAGGGTTAGGACTAGGGCTGCACGATTTGGGGAAAATATCATATTGCGATTGCGACATAAACAAATGGTAAGGAGTCACCTTGCTTGGTTATCAAGGAAAATGCACAAATAGATTACTGATAATACTAAATATGTATTTTCAACTCAAACATACAAACTAGCAACAACAACTATAAATGCACAGTGTTTTCAAATAAAAATATTTTTACAAAATTAATATCTTTGCATTACTGCAAACTTGTTATTTTCTCAATATTACACCTAAATAAAATAGAACAATTAATAAGAACATTCAAATATTCACGAAAATAAGATTGTCCAAACAGGACATTTAAGCATTTAACTGTTTTGAAAAGGAAACTGGATATAAAAGTGTGGTTCACTCAAACCACTAAAACTGTTGGTGCGTGTGTGTGTAATATATATATATATATATATATATATATATTTTACACACACGCATATTTTATTGTTGTTGTAATTTTAATGTTATTTTTCACATAAGATTGATCTTATGATGATTTCATCAATGATGACGAGCATCTCCGTGTTAGAGTGCGTATCAGCCGGCGGAACATTAAATCTCTCCCCTTCTCGACTTCCGCTCAGATTGCAGTTTTGGAATTTGTGCTTATTTACATGTCACGCTCCCGTATTATATTAACTATTTCATCAATAAATAAAGACATATCGCCAAGCTGTGATCTGTGTTTCTGTAATTTTTTCTGGCCACCAGTTCAGTGTTGGTCTGCTCTGCATCCATCTTCACCTGATTTCCATGCTGCACACCGGAAACTCGCATGACATGACCACACGTGCCACTCCCTAAACTGAGACTGACTGGTCATCTTTTTATTAGCGGTGGAGAAAATGGGCAAACAGCTCTCGGAGAGAATGGGCTGTCACGTCCACACATGCACTTATTTAATAAAATCGTAGCATTTGCCTTCACATAATCGCACAGGCTGACATCGCGATTGCGATATGATTAATCGTGCAGCACTAGTTAGGACTACACAATTAAGCAAGACACCTTGATTTCAAACTTTGAACTTTATTTTTTATACATTTTTACAAAAAATTTGAATAAAACTGGAAACAATGAAGTGCAATTAAAATGTGCATTGTTCAACTTTTTGAGATGGCTTTACAACAGTTGTGAAGGGCAACATCTCTTTGGCAAATAACCTACTGTACTTTATCCGTGCATTCTCTACTGGATGGGTATTTCTTTGTCCAGGAAAATACATCATGTTTGTGAATAAATTTGTTTATTTCCTTCCTCAATATATTTAAGCAAGAGTGCGATACGACCCTACATCAGCACTGCTGTGATTCGGCCGCAGGCCGATTGTCGTAGGTAAACTTCACGTCACCTAACTGGCTCATATTACACACAAATTATCTTTTGCCACCACCTGCTTGCTAACATATGTAATGTAAAAAAAGAAAGACAGTAGCTCTTAATAAGTATGCACTGCTCTTAAACATTAGTTTAGAACAGCAAGAACACAAGCAGAGTGATACACGTCAGTGTATCAGTGCTCATGGAGCATCTCTCGCCAAATCAGATTCAAGGACCGGAACTAACTTGTGTGTGTGTGTTCAAACTGCACTCCAAGCGAAACGAAAAAGCAATTAAAATAACGAAGTGATATATATATATATATATATATATTAGTAACCACCTTTCCATCCACGTCTAAACATGCAGGTGGAAAATTACTTCCATAAATGAAGACAAAAACAATTATAAATGTAAAAATAATAATTATATTAATGATATAATCACTGAAATATAAATCATGATTCGAGGTGAACGTGTTTTGTATTTTATGTTTTACATCACAGATGTATAGGCTGCAGAGTTGTGGTCACAATGAACTGCTCTGTGGAAATAAAGTGAACTGAACTCAGAGAACCTCCTGAGCTGAGATGTCTGAGTTCATTTGACCATTTCAACAAAAAAAATTCAGAAGACAGAAACAAAGAAATAGTGAGAATCTTTTACATACGCGTGTTCCACGAGACTGCACGTTTCCGAACAAACAGCGCATCAGACATGTGCATAGATGGCTGTTCTGTCATCTGTTCTTAATAATATAGTGTTCTTCCAGCGCTTATAGTATTAATTTGATAATATTAGCCTAATAATAAATTAATACATTAATTGGAAAACAAGCCAAATATCGTCTTGACATCGTCAAAGGCATCATTTATGTGCGATCCCCGAGATTGTCCATCGGCACAACCCTATTGCCTATGATGCTTGCATAAAATACTGCCTATTGCAACAATACTTGCTTGGAGGAGAAATTGTATAGAGATTGAGCAATTTAGTTTTGGGTTTGCTCTTAAAATCTGACAGTACGGGTCCGGTACAGGTCGGATTCAGGTTTCGTTTTAAGAACCGTGCAGACCACTATTGCAACAAAATGAGCATCCCATTAAAAGCATGATTTCCCACCATATTTGTATATTTTGGATGGTTAAGTCATGTAGTTGGACACTGATTGCAACAATTATATTCATGTTTAAGGGTGGGCAAAGATATAGATTTTTTTCCGATGCATCGTGATCCTCATTTGAGCGATATCGATATTTATTCTTCCATCCTAAGATTGATTCAAGTAGAGCGCATGCGACTAAATTTTGCATTCTCTGGCCGCTGAAGCTGGCATCTGGCACTTGATATGCTTTAAATGCATTTGTGTGGTGCATTTGAAGCCTGGTTTTAACTTAAGTGTGGCACGAGCATCGCAGAATCTCATGTAAGTGATGCGCTCTTCTCTATTCTAGTGTAATTATGGAGCACGCTCAACTGGGCTTCCTTTGCTATCAGCGATAGTGACAGTAACTAATGGTATTTTGATAGTTTAGTTTAGTTTTAAACTTTAGTCTAGTTATAAACAATATAATACATTTAACTACAACTGTGGCAGGTGTAAAAAGACGATTTACATTAATCTTAGTTAATGTCAATTTCTAAATATGCTAATACATATTTAACATTTAAAGTTGTATATGTCAACATTAGTTAGTGCAATATGTTTAACGTGAACAATTAATTATTGTACTTAAGATAAAAGAACAAACCCATATTTATAAATGCTGTGAAAATAATTGTTTGTCATTAGTTTATGTTAACAAGGAGAACCTTATTGTAAACTGTTAACTGTAGCCTAGGTTCAAAGTGAAAATGCGAAAAATAAAATTCCGATATTTGTCGCCTTCTGCCCGTATCCATTCAAATGGCCTATCAATAAAGGTGTTCATGATGACGTCATGCCTAAAAAAAACACTTTGTTGAACAAGTTTTGGTTGTGCAAAAGAAATCTACCCTGAAGCCGCTTCCATTCAGAAATGTGTTTATCGCTAATTCGCCTCCCAGATGTCCCCTAGAATCCTCTGTAGTTTTGGTAAAATGGGGAGTGTACTGAGACTATTCATTAAAATGAGCCAGTTTACTATCGTTTTAATTACACAAATAAAAGCAATCAGAAGAGGAGGAATTGCAATCAAAAGAGAACAGTTGCCCTTCTCTTAGGACTATAATATTAGTCCTGATGTTGCGTCTATCGCAGGTTGGCACCGGTTCCGACCCGAAAGCGGATCGTCATGGCCCTGTTCAAGCTGGCATCCTGCTCCAAGTAGTGGCAGAAATGTTCTGTCTCAGTATAAGAACCATCAGTCGATGTGTATATGCTGTGTGCATAGCTATTAAAGAAAAAACTATGCAGTGTAATATCAGGGATTACATATGATACATTTCTGATATTCAATATTTTGAACAATCATCTAATCTAAAGCACTGCCATCACAACTGTATTATGTCCCGAATATTTCTCCAGCAACTTTTAATGACCAACTGAACTTGATTATCATCTAAAATGTATTTTAGCTTCAAAATGCAAATGTATATTTTCTGAATAAGCAGTAAATGCGAGGTAAAGGGGTAAAATATTTAAACGTTTTAAAATGTTAAAAAGCTTGTTTTCATCATTCAGCCGACTTAATTCGTCTACAGAACAATGTAAAGCTAATTTGAGTTTGAGGAAAAAAGGTCAAAAAAAAAAAAAAAGTTAACTTTTCGTTTGGTAATATTGTTTAATTTAATACAGGGAATTTTGCCTGCATTTTTTTTTCAAAAGTAGACTAAAAAATATTTTAATAGAACTGGGCTGTAAGTTTTCCTAAAAAAACAACAAAAAAGCACGCTAAAGCATTTCACCTAGTATTATGTATTCATTCTTAATTTAAAACATCTTTGTGGAAAGAAATTATATGCTTTAATGGTCTAATTCCGTGACTGCCATCTATTATTTTGAATGGTGTGGAAAAGAAACTTTAATAAATAACCGGATGGATACTGCGATTAAATTAATTGCAAACAGTGGCCATTCATTTGTTCAACATGCACCAGATATTTGTGTTGACACTCCTGGTAGTGTCACGTTTGCAGATCAGCTCTATATGCCATAAAGATCAATACCCATTTTTTTATTTATTTTATCGACAAAGTGTTTCCAACACATGTTATCGTAACATTTGATGTATCGACATCGTTTATGCGCTTGAGTTAAACGGAAAAATATAATGTCGAAAATTGTGACATTTTAGCAATAATTTACGTTTCCATCAGCTTTATTTTGATGCGCTAAAACCTTTTCCGCAAAAAATCCTTGGTTGGAAACCTAGTTTGGGATATTGATAAAATATCCATCTTTTAGGATTGGGATCTATGCCTTTTTCATGCATAAATGATCAGAGTTGCCTTTTTCTTATTTATTCAAGTAGGGCTGCTCATTGCACAGTAGTCTTTGTGTCTTTAAACACAGTTATCAACACATATTTGGTAAAGTGTGAGCAGCAGTGTAAATTTAAGGGGGTTGTGCATTGTACGCATCTGGCAGAAGACATGTGCATTCTAAAATTCTAAACAATTATTTTCTGTCAGTGTTGCTGTTTATGGTCACTGGATAACACAAGCTCAACCTACTTTACCCTTCACAGGTTTAATTTCATCTATAATTGAGAGGCATATGCTTATGTCATGACCATGGGCTGTCTCCGTGAGTGCAGTCTGACTGGAAAGGGAGAGATGACGGATAAAGTGAAGCTGATTGGGTTATGGGGAGGTCCACTGAGGTTTACCAAACATCTCACTTCCGGACCTATAAGTTGCTTTACATTACATTTGAAATTTGTTTTTTGTTTTGTTTCCATAGATTGCAAGTCTATTATTTTCATCAAGAAACTTCATTTTTATGTTTGACTAGTAAGTGAATACAATGTTTTAGTGAAAGAAAAAGTTTTGGTGGCTTTTTTTTAACCTTGTATACTTGTCGGTGCTTTTTATAATAAATGTTTTTCTTGGAGATTATGTATGTTTCCTTTGTTTAATTTAAAATGTTTATTTTTAATAATGTATAGTTGCATTTTTGGCTTAAACAGACCACATGCTATATGGCAGTTTATATGGTACAACACATTGTTTAGGTTGAGCAGTTTAGCAAATCATTTTTTTTAGTTAAATTAATATTTGTGAGTGAAGTTCTTTTTTTATTTCTTTTTTTTATTGGTGAATAAGAATAGTAAATTAAGTATCGAACAAATCAGAATATATTATAAATTACAGCACATTTGTATGCATCATCTTGATCAATTAAATCATGATGCATGGAATGGTTGCTTTGTGTTAAAACTGGAAATGACACTTCACTTCCAGTTTGTTGCGTTTTTGTCATTTGCGGCTGATATTTATGGCTTTTTGAAATCCATTTTTGTGATGGTTAACTTCTAGTTAAAATTGTATGATGGGACATTTAGACCAAAACAGTCACCAGTAGAACATTAGAACAAAAAAGAACCGTCAATAAGTCAAGTAAATTTTATTTGTATAGCTCCTTTCGCGCTCAACAAGCAATGTGATAAGATGCGCGGATTGACGTTCTTTGACGTGGAGGAAACCGATTCATCCGATCAACAGAGATACTACACCACCACCAGGACTTGGGGAGAAAAGAGGAGAAAATTAAAAATAATACACATCCACAATGGTCAATTAGGCAAAGAAATGCGTGATGCAGCAGTTTCCTTAAGGTTCAAACGCATGTTTAATTTTAAAAAGTTAAAAGTTCCAAAAATGTACTGTGGTGAACCGTTGGCCTTTTAGTTTCATCTAAAAATGATTAAAACAAAACTAACCAGTTATAACCGGTTGTTTCCAGCATTTAAAAATAACGTTTTCACAATTGAAAATCACTTTGTTGTGGTTTTTGGTTGCATTCTGAAAACTTCATTTGTTTTTGGTTTTCATTCCTGTAAATATGAATGATGTAATTTTTTTTCTTTCCAGTTAGCATGTAGTTACAGAGAGTGCACAGTTCTGAAGAGAACTCCAAATTGTTGATAATTGTCTCCACTCAAGCATCAATTCAAAATCTGGAGTTGATCTCATGCTTGCCAACAGTTCTACTGTTAGTGCTACTGGCTATGGTGCTATGGAATACTCTTTGGGTGGACTCTGGGCCTTTGGTCTTGCAGGATCCTTTTTTACTTGGGTTATTGCAGCATTTATGTGTTCTGACAGTCACTGCAATGAGTGTATATCACTACAACAATATCTTCAATTCAATGATCACTAGCAGGATGATTCTGCAAAGACTGGTACAGAGCTGCTGGTGGATGATTGGATGAACTAATTGGTCTCTGGATTGTAGCCTTTGCCTTACCAGTCTTATTTACTAGAGGACTAGAAAGCAAGAATGGATTGCAAAGGTGCCAGAGGACAATGGAGTCACCTCTTGAAGAAGTAACCATTCTACTCCTTGAGATCCTGTTGGGGTTTGTCATCCCATTTTCAATCACGCTGACATGTTATCTCTGGTTGTACAAAGGGTTTAAGCAAACAGCTTAGAGTTTGAAGGGCTACAAGAAGAGACTTGTGGTCAGCATTGCAGTGGCTTGCTTTCTTTTTTTGGTCTCCTGTGTACATAATCAGTGTGATGGATATAATGACTATCCTTTCTAAAACATCTAATCCACATTTATATAAACAGCTGAAATCCTTTCGTAGAGTGTGGTGATACCAGTAAGACGCTGGCTTTGATAAACTGCTGTCTGAATCCTTTTTTCTATGCTCACTCTTCTAGAAATGTCACACAGAAATTATTGAGATGTTCCTTTCACATTTTCTAATCTAAGAATTGTGTGTTCTTACAGATAGATAAAATATACTGGTAATGACTTGACACATTTAATACCAAAATAATTGCTCTCCATGTAGGGATACTGTCATATTTGTCTGCATAAATGTATTACTTTGTTTACCAAGATTCTAAATAATAAATTTTCATCAGGTAAGATTACCCTACCATAAACTCTTTAAAAAGTAACCGTAGTCAGACTCTTCTTGAATTTGAACAACCAGAGACCCAAGCATTAACATTAATCATGTATTTTCTTTTTTTCCTCAAGTGTTTTTAGGATGCCACTGATTATATAATCACATTTTTAGTAAAATAATGTTGCCAAAGAAAATTTAATAATATAAGTTATTGTTACATTTTGTTAAACATGTGTAACTATTCTGCTATGCTAGGTTTCTGAGGGTTCAATAAAGTAAAAATACCCAAAAGGCACCTGAAGGACTCTCGGACCATGTGAAACAAAATTCTCTGGTCTGATGAAACAAAGATTGAACTTTTTGGCCTGAATGACAAGCGTCATGTCTGGAGGAAACCAGCTCATCACCTGGCCGATACCATCTCTACAGTGAAGCATGGTGGTGTCAGTATCATGCTGTGGGGATGTTTTTCAGGGGCAGGAACTGGGAGACTAGTCAAGCTAGAGGGAAAGATGAATGCAGCAATGTACAGAGACATCCTTGATGAAAACCTGCTCCAGAGCGCTCTGGACCTCCGAATGGGGCGAAGGTTCATCTTCCAACAGGATAACGACCCTAAGCACACTGCCAAGATAAAAAAGGAGACTCCGTGAATGTCCTTGAGTGGCCCAGCTAGAGCCCAGACTTGAACCCGATTGAACATCTCTGGAGAGATCTGAAAATGGCTGTGCACTGACGCTCCCCATCCAACCTGATGGAGCTTGAGAGGTCCTGCAAAGAAGAATAGGAGAAACTGCCCAAAAATAGGTGTGCCAAGCTTGTAGCATCATACACAAAAAAGATTTGAGGTTGTAATTGGTGCCAAAGGTGCTTCAACAAAGTATTGAGCAAAGGCTATAAATACTTATGTACTTTTTTTTTATTATTTATTTTTTAATACATTTGCAAAGATTTCAAACAAACTTCTTTCATGTTGTCATTATGGGGTATTGTTTGTAGAATTGAGGGAAATTATTAATTTAATCCATTATGGAATAAGGCTGTAACAAAACATAATGTGGAAAAAGTGAAATGCTGTGAATACTTTCCGGATGCACTGTATATGTCCTTGTCCAGTAATCAAGAACGAATTGTGGAAAAGTCACAGAAAAATTATAGAAATTCAGTGGTCAAAAGATGTGGAAACCCTGTCTAGAGTAATAATAAAAAAGGTAAATGTTAAATTAATTTGTTTTCTTAAATTTTTTTTTATTTTTTATTCTGTATGCAAGTGCATTTGATAAATGTATAGAAGCACTTTTATACTATATTTAATATTATATTACATTTAGAATTTTCATTAATAACATTAACAAACATATAATATTAAAAACAATTACTGAATGTACATTTAAATAGTTTTTGTAAATGTAATTTGTTGTGAAACTTTTCATTCAGTTATACAAATTCACATTTGAATGTAACTGATATATAAGCATTATATCATGTTTGCTCATTACTTATTAAAGTTATAAGTGTAAATAAAGCTTGTTCCTGGGGCGATAATATGAGGTATTTGTTTTGTGCCATATGGTATATGTGCTGTGTATTGATTTGTTTACAGTTGTGGGAGGAGTGATCTCAGCAATTGTTGTACTGTAGCTTATATGTTTTGTTTTAATGAAAAAAGACATTGATCAAATTAAATATTATTTTATCATGAAGTTCAACTTCGACTTCAATTCAACATTTAACAGCACTGTGGTCAGCTCAGATCGCATAACTCCTTCTGTAGTTCTGGGTCTGTGCTGCTTAGTGGGTTTGCCCAGCAATATTGCAGTGATCATCAGCATTGCCCGTGAGTGCAACAGCAATTTAAGCTTTACTTTCAAGCTAATGCTAAACCTGGCTGTCTCTGATGCATTGACTCTTTGTTTGGCTCCTGTTGTAATGCATGGAATACTCTTTGGGTGGACTCTAGGCCTTTGGTCTTGCAAGATATTGTACTTTTTGGGTCACTGTAGCTTGTATGTTGGTGTCCTAACAGTCACCTCAATGAGTGTGCATCGCTATCACAATGTCATCAACTCAAAAGTTACCAACAGGATGATACTGCAAAGACTGAACAAGAGTCGCAGATGGATACAATTGATTGGCATCTGGATTGTAGCCTTTGTTTTTTCCCTACCAATTTTATTCACTCAAGGACTTGGAGTCAAGAACGGAGTGCTAAGGTGCCAGAGGACAATGGAGTCGCAGTCTGTAGAAGTAACTGTACTACTCCTTGAAATCTTTTTGGGGTTCGTTATTCCATTTTCAATCATGCTGACATTTTATCTCTGGTTGCACAAAGGGCTGAGCCAAAAAACTATGAGTGCCAGTGCAACTACAACTCTTAATGATGCAAGGACAAAAGTCAGGGGTTACAAGAAGAGACTTGTGATCACCATTGTTGTGGCTTTCTTTATTTTCTGGACTCCAGTGCACATCATCAATGTGATTGATATTGTGACTACTCTGACTAGAACATCTCATCTAGGTGTATATTCTCAACTGAAATCCTTCCGTAACATTTCTGGTGATGTAAGTAAGACATTGGCTTTGATAAATTGCTGTCTGGATCCTTTTCTGTATGCCATCTCTTCAGGGAATGTTATGAAATGTCATCATACAAAGACATGAATTAGATTCAGATGATTCATTAACGTATTTATTTTCTTTTAATTTTATGCATTGAAACTGTTTCTGCATTGTTCTTGTGTAGAATAGAGTTGTAGTTATAGCTAGAACACCCATTATTATTAAAGTAACTTATCTGAAATCAGTCTGATTGTGTTTCATATATGAATACTGTAATATTTATCTATCTTGATGTATTGCTGGAATTAACAACAATGTAATATTTATACAAGTAATTTCTATCAACAGGAAAGACTGTTGCAAATATTATTAAACAGATGGAGATATTCATATCAGGGTTGTGGTTTTGAAGTTGGTCTTGGTCTCAAGTAACTGTGGAAGTTTATTCAGGAATTCGCTCACCAACCACTTTATTAAAAAGACCTGTACACCTACTTATTCATGCGATTATATAATCAGCCAATTGTGTGGCAGCAGTGTAATGCATTAAATCATGCAGATATGGGTCAGGACCTTCAGTTAATGTTCACATCTACCATCAGAATGGGGAAATTTGTTTATCTCAATTATTTCAACTGTGGCATGATTGTTGGTGCCAGATGGGCTGGTTTGAGTATTTCTGTAACTGCTGATCTCCTGAGATTTTCATAAGTCATTACCCAGAATGGTGCCAAAACCAAAAAACATCCAGTGAGCGGCAGTTCTGCAGAAAGAAATGCCTTGTTGATGAGAGAGGTCATAATGGAGAATAGCCAGACTGCTTCAAGCTGACAGAAAGGCTACGGTAACTCAAATAACCACTCTGTACAATTGTAATGAGCAGAATAATATCTCAGAATGTACAACATGTCAAAACCTGAGGTGGACTGGCTACAACAACAGAAGACCACATGGGGTTCCACTTCTGTCAGCCTAGAACAGACCGCTGAGGCACCATTCTGAGTAAACTCTAGAGACTATTGTGCGTAAAAATCACAGGAGATCAGTAGTTACAGAAATACTCAAGCCAGCCCATCAGACACCAACAATCATGCCATGGACGAAATATCTGAGATCAATTTTTTTTCCCCAATCTGATGGTTGATGTGATCATTAACTGAAGGTCCTGACTTGTATCTGCATGATTTTATGCATCGCACTGCTGCCACATGATTTATTAGATAATTGCATGGATCAGTAGGTGTACAGGTGTACCTGATAAAGTGGTTGGTGAGTGTATATTCCCAACTATGAAAAACATGTCATCTATGGATAACACACACAAAAAAATCCAGTGGCCATGCACACTAGCTTTGAATGTGATAAATTTACCAGGGTAATCAGTATAATGATTCGTTCCTTGACCAAACAGAATTGTTTTCTCCCCATTGATTAGACCAAAATTTCTCATCCATTCCATTTGAATGTGATTCCTGTAACATGATACAGTGTGCCTTTTGGCTTTATTTTTAATGTTATCACGAAGACCCCTTACATGAAAGGAAGAAAAACTAAGATCAGTCTTTAAAGTCTTAAAAAATGTATGTAACCATACGGACCTCTGAAATAGACTCACTGACCTGCTTCCTTTGCCTGCTTATTTTGTGGACATACCAGCACTCTCACCTCCCTGTCAGATGGTATGATGTGTTCGGCTAAACTGAAGTTCAATTCCTTGCACACAGCAATTTTTCATTAGATGCCAGAACTTATCTCTGTAATGTCTCACGGTGACCTGCACAACCACCTGCCAATTTTGGCCCACCTCCTTTCTTCCCAGACGAGTCCACACTGTTCCCCAAGTTTGTAGGCCATTATGGAGTAATCCTGTGTTTTTTATTAATTTAGTTTTTTATCCTGGGCCCCCAAATCAGGAGCTTGGTTCACCCTGGCCCCACACCCGATAACAACCAATCACTAAATTGGTGTGATGTTCAATTCAGCTGCAGATTTTCTTTTTTTTTTTTTTTTTAAATGTAGGCTGTCAAAACATTAGCCTTAGCATAATTCACCTCGCTGCCTTTGTCGTTAACAAACGTGCTGAATGACAAAGCAATATTAATAACGATATTGCCATTTAACCATCAGTGAACATATTACTAAACACTTGTACATCAGACAAAGCACAACATGCACAGATTCCTTATTCCGAAAGAAAAAAAGAAGAGCACTTTTGCTCACCAGGACGCAGCTACCACCTCTTCCATTTGCGGCAATGAGGTCGAGAAATAGTTGTGTCAAGTTCAACGACATCTTCGGATGGTGTCAAAAACACAATTACACCTACACAAAAATGCAGCAATTCTGTCCCAAATTATTTGAACAAGGCTAATCCTCATCAGATGGCACTGAACTCTTCTTGGAGTACTCTTTTTTTCCCTGTACTCTTTTTTTCAGGCATCATTTAGTTTGTAAGAGGTACAGTTGCCCATGTTTCAAGAGGTTGTTAGAAATCCACCGGACAAGTCATTTTGAAGTTAGCCATCATGTCTACTGATGAGCCCTCACCAAAACTTCTAAGGACTATTAATCCCTTCTATACTGACTCTGTCATTTTATCAACTATAGGGCAAGAAGGGCAGTCAGGATCTGAGAAACATTGTTGATACAGCTGTATCAGAGATAAATATGTCATGGCATCCGCTCATGTTATGTCTTCCTGCATTGCATGTCACATGTTTACAATAGTCTCCTCTGTCAGCAGTGAGGGATTCACATGTGATAAATGTAAGGAATTAGTCAGGCTGACGGAGAGGGTTAATGAGTTAGAGACTCGCATCCGAATGCTAGTGGAGGTCAGTGAGAAAGAGAAGCCTGTAGATACTGTTTCGGATGTGAGTCGTACAGAGAGCAACATACACACTTTGGTTCCGGCTGTGGAGCCCCTGCAGCAGGGTATTTGGGTGACGTCTCTGCGGCATACTCGCTCAGCAAAGAGACACCACTCTCCCGTTCCTTTTAGGGTTTCCAATCAATTCTTCCCACTCAGTGATACACCCACTGAGAATCATGTTGAAAGAGCCCTTGTTATTGGCCATTCTATTATAAGGAACGTGGAAATAGAGACTCCAGCCACAATTGTTAATCGCATTTCGGGGGCCAGAGCGTCTGACATCAAATAAAATTTACAAGTGCTGGCTAATGCTAAACGTAGATTTTCTAAAATTGTTATCCATGTCAGCACTAACGATATCTGGCTTCGCCAGTCGGAGATCACTAAAGATAATGTTAAAGAGGTGTGCAAATTTGCAAAAACAATGTCAGACACTGTAATATGCTCTGGTCCCCTCCCTGCTCATCGTGGTGACGAGGTTTATGATAGATTAGTGTCACTGAATGGCTGGATGTCTGAGTGGTATCTGAACAATGAAATAGGATTTATAGACAATTGGAAGAGTTTTTGGGGTAGACCTGACCTGCTAGAGACGGACTCCATCCCTCCAGGGAAGGTACCGCTCTCCTCTCTAGTAATTTGGCTCATAGTCTTAATGATAGTATTTTACTAACTAGAGCCCAGGTCAGGAAGCAGACAAACTGGTTAATCTGAACGTCTGCTAGCTGCCTTGAGATGTCAAACAGGTCACATTAACTACAACACATAGAGACTGTATCACCTAGATATTTCATAGAGACTGTGTCTGTTCCCCGAACTACCAACCACAATACCCTCACTAAATCATTTAGAAAAATTTGTATTAAGGTAAAACTTGAACAAAACAAAAAATACACATCATATAAAAATAGGGCTACTAAACATTAGATCTCTTTCTACCAAACCACTAATTGTTAATGAAATGATTAAATGTCATAGATTGGATGCGCTCTGTCTGACTGAAACCTGGCTTAAAAATATAAAGTTAAATATATTAGTTTAAATGAATCTACTCCCCCAGGTTATTGTTATAAAGATGAGCCTCGTCTGAAGGGTCGAGGAGGAGATGTTGCTACAATTTACAGTGAAGTTTTTGGTGTTACTCAGAGGACAGGATATAAATGTAAGTCTTTTGAACTAATAATGCTTAATGTGACACCATCAGATATAAATAAATAATATCTGTCGTCTTTTGTCCTTGCTACAATGTATAGATCACCCAGGCCTTATTCTGATTTCCTTGGTGAATTTTTTTATCAGATCTTGCATTTACTGTGGATAGAGCTTTAACTTTAAGTTTAACAACTTTGTTGTTGGCTATAACATTCACATAGATAATGAAAATGATCCATTGGGATTAGCATTTAATGATATTCTCAACTCTCTCAGACAAAATCTAACAGGACCAACTCATCGCCATAATCATACGCTAGATTCAATTATTTCATATGGAGTTGATGTTGATAATCTATAAATTCTGCAGCAGAGAGATGACATCTCGGATCATTACCTCGTCTCTAGTTCAGGTAGAACTATTCTTTCGACCACTAAAGATAGCTTCACTAATAATCTTCCAGATCTATCTAATACACTCAATAAACCCCAAAGCCCAGAAGAACTTGATGAAATAACAAAAAATATAAATGCAGTCTTCTCTAGCACCCTTGATATTGTCACCCCACTTCGACTAAAGAAAATTAAAGAAATAAGCCCTGCACCATGGTACAATGATCACACTCATGCTCTAAAGAGAGAAGCTCGGAAAATGGAGCGCATGTGGAAAAATACAAAATTAGAAGTATTTAGTGGTGCATGGAAGGATAGTGTCTGTAGCTACAGACAGGCACTAAAAGCTGCCAGGTCAGCATATTTTAGTAAACTCATAGAAAATAACCACAACAATCCTAGATGTTTATTCAGTACTGTGGCTAAATTGGTTGGGAATAAAGCCTCAACTGAACCAGATATTACATCACAGCACAAGAGTAATGACTTCTTGAATTTTGGAATTAAAAATTGGAATTATGCAATCATCTGTCATAGCACCTCAGAAAACAGTGCCTAATAATTTTCCACAAGTGCAACTTCAATCCTTCTGTCATAGGTCATGAAGGGCTAACAAAACTTATCGAAACATCTAAAGCCACAACATGTTTGTTAGATCCTATACCAACTAAGCTCTTAAAAGAGGTATCCTGTAATTTCAGAACCTTTTCTTAATATTATTAACTCCTCGCTATGCTTAGGACATGTCCCAAGAAACTTTAAAATAGCAGTTATCAAACCGCTTATCTGGGAGAACTGGCTAATTATAGACCGATTTCAAATCTCTCGTTTATGTCAAAAATACTAGAAAAGGTAGTATCCTCCCAAATATGTTAATTTCTACAGAGAAATAGTATATACTAATAATTTCAGTCAGGATTTAGGCTTCATCACAGTACAGAGACTGCAATTATCAGAGTTACAAATGACTTGCTCTTATCATCTCGCGGCTGCATTTCTCTTCTAGTGCTTTTAGATCTTAGTGCTGCATTCGACATGATAGACCACGACATTCTCGTGAATAGGCTAGAGAATTATGTTGGCATTTGTGGAGTTGCATTAGCATGGTTTAGGTCATATTTAGCAGACTGCTACCACTTTGTCTATGTAAAGGAGGAATTGCCAAATCAAACAAAATTAAAGTATGGAGTGCCACAGGGATCAGTTTTAGGGCCTCTGCTTTTCTCCTGTATATGCTTCCCCTGGGAGATATTATCAGGAATCGTGGAATAATTTTCCACTGCTATGCCGACGAGACACAACTTTATATTTCTTCAAAACCTGAAGAGATTTTACAATTCCCAAACTTAGCAGAGTGTATCAATGATATAAATGATTGGATGGCCAGAAATTTCCTTCTACTCAATTCTGACAAAACAGTGGTACTACAAGTGGTACTAAGCCACTACAATATAATTTGACTCTCGATGGATGTACTGTTACATCAACTTCAACAGTGAAGAATGTATGTGTTATATTGGATACCAATCTGTCCTTTGAAAATAAAATTACCAATGTTTGTAGAACAGCATTCTTCCACCTAAGAAATATTGCTAAATTAAGGCACATGCTCTCTGTTGCTGATGCCGAAAAACGAATTAATGCATTCATGACCTTAAAACTAGATTAACAATCCAGATCAACAATCAGATTACTGAGAGGATGTCCAGCAAGATCAATAAATAAACTTAAATTGGTTCAAAATGCAGCAGCCAGAGTGCTAACGAGAACCAAGAAATATGATCATATTAGCCCCATTTTATCATCGATACATTGGCTTCCTGTTAAATTCCGTATTCATTTTAAAATCTGTTAACTACGTACAAAGCTTTGAATGGTCTAGCTCCACAATACTTAAGTGACCTTCTACCATGCTATATTCCAATATTCCAATCATTTCGATCACAAAATTCTGGCCTTTTAATAGTTCCTAGAATATCAAAATCCACAAAAGGAGGTAGTTCCTTTTCATATTTGGCTCCTAAACTATGGAATAGTCTCCCTAACACTGTTCGAGATGCAGACACACTCCCTCAGTTTAAGTTTAGACTAAAGACTCATCTATTTAGCCAGGCATACACCTAATTTATCCTCCAACCCACAATTAGGCTGCTTTAGTTGGGTCTGCCGGAACCAGAAACCAGAAACATTGATCATGATTTATAACTCTGCAATAAATTGAATGGCATCTATGCTTATATTATTTTATTTGTTTCCCTGTCTCAACCTCGGGACTCCTATCCTGAGGTCACCAGAACCGGCTGGATCCAGCACCATTCCTGCTTTGTGTTGGACTCCACTGCTACGTGTCGCTGTGTGATGATGACTAAATGCAGCCGGTGCCAGCCAAACATCACTTCAGTCTGCCTGCATCACCTCAGTCTATTGATGGACTATGATCTTGAAATGGAATGCATAGAATAACAATTGCCAACAAAAGCCAATCAGCCAATTAACAAGGACAATTGCATCTATGTGAACTTCTGCAGTTAATCCAGGATGACATTGAAAGACACTGGTCATTAATCTTACAGTTCAAACAAAATCGATGTTTAAACACTGACCCTTAACACTTCCTTAGTTTAATAATTTAACTACGACTTTAACTACACATAAGTAATATTTACATTATATTCATGATGTTAGTCAGAGGGGAACTTGCCCCCACAGTGAGCCTGATTTCTCCCAAGGTTATTTTTCTCCATTAATAAACATCTTATGGAGTTTTGTGTGCCACAGTCAACTTCAGCTGCTCACTGGGGTTATTAATACAATTATTATTTAATTACTTATTTTTAAACACGATTAACAATCGTATTTTATCTAATTACACAATGATGATTCATCGACATTATAGACATTACAATTTTATTGTCTGTTAATGCCTGATCTTCTGTAAAGCTGCTTTGAAACTATGTGTGTTGTGAAAGGAGCTATACAAATAAAATTGACTTGACCTGAGATAGAAAACAGGTTTTCCACAGAATTTAGAGCTGATACAAGCCCTCTAATGTTTGATGCCAAAATCCAACTAATTTCTTGAAATTCAGCTGCTTGAGCCTTTCTGTAGTATTGCAGGGATTGCAAAAGGAGAGCTGCATAATGAAATACTTGTTGCCAGACCAATGCTGACCAAACAGCTTCCAATTGATGCTGACTGATCGGCTGTTTTCAAATTCTTTCAGGAATACAAACATGCATTTCCAGGTCTTTATAAACTGTATGGGCTTCATGGGCTTTTCTACTGCTTCATGTGAGAGCTCATTCTCCACTCTGGCAAGAACTTTTACATTGTTTCACCGCACAATGCTTCATAAGAGGAAAAACATCTTGAACTTTTAGATCATGAAAAATCAATAACACATGAATTGGACATGGATGATTTTATGACAGAATTTTCTAAAACAAGCAGAAAGCTAATGTATTAGGTATATCAATAGTCTCAGACCTGCACCTGCTGTGATAAAATCTACAGTTACTAAATTTTGACAAAATCTGTTATAGAGGACAATAAATAATATTAAAACAGTAAAAGAAAATAGATAGATAGATAGATAGATAGATAGATAGATAGATAGATAGATAGATAGATAGATAGATAGATAGATTGATAGATAGATGCACCTCTATATTTATAATAGTACTGTTTGAAAAGAAAAGTTTTAGCACTTTAAATTATTCTGTATAATTAAAAACTTGATAAATGGCAAATTGGACTCGAATTTATTTTTTAATGAAAATATATTAAACATATATTTCCAGTTATGCAATTTACAGTAACATATAGATCAATATAATTCAAACCCTTGAACACAGATTTGAGATCAGAATAACAGTACAACATATACCAGGTAACCGTTTGGCTTAATGCTTCTTTTTGTTTTCTTTTCTTTTTTCATAATTTCAGAATTTTTCAGAAGAATTTTGTCTATATGCACAACAACATGTTGCAGTACTTAAAAAGTTTAATATGTTTCATTAAACTACTTTTTTTTTTAAATATATATATTTTCTTACATTTAGAATATAACCAACAGAGAGCTAGAAGACAAGGCGAGTGAGGTTGAGGCAGGTGATTCAGGCTTGTATCGGTTTTTCTCCATTCTTACCAGCTCTTTGAAACAGATTCTACTGCATAGTCACTTGGCCAGTGTAGTGTAGTAGGAGGATGTATACAAGCTTACACCTAACCTTGAGTGAAAGAACGAGCAATAAAAACTATCCACAAAAATCTTAGCTGGTGCCCTTAACATCCGCGACCAAAAAAGTAACCAGCAATTTGATATTTTGGTTTGTAATTCTGTTACTTTGCACTGGATAGCCCTACCCACGGTCAAATCTCAATGGTCGAAAATTCAGCTCTTTGCAAATAACAAATTCTGATTGGCTGTGATTGTTATACGTCGTGCAGCAGTCTCATTCTGTGTTCCATTCAACTCGGAATTTCCAACTTTCTGCATGGAAAATTGCAATGGGACGCCACTTGAAGTCGGATTTCCAACTTGGAAACTTCATCAAATTGGAAATCCTCATCTCCGATTTAACCAAAATGCAGGTACGTGACGTCACGCAAACATGTTGGCACCCTCGATCCAAAGTTCTTCATAAACATTGTCTGTATCTGAAAACATAGGCAGCCGACTTACTAACTTGTCAATTAATAACTTATTCGACAGCACTGTTGAATAAATTGAAATCTTAAAGAAACTTGTCTCAGAACAGTTTTAAAAGCATTATAAAAGCTTATTTTTATCCTACCTAAGTATAAAGCCTCCGACGGCAGCATTTTCCAGTTTTTGTATGCAGCCATTAAATTTTAAACAAACAAAATGCATAAAAGAGGCAACGTTTTAACATTTAAATGATAATAAAACTGTTATACATTTAATTACAATTAAAAAAATTATACATTATACTGTGTTTTGATAATTGTACACCTGTAGAACACATGAGGCTGTGAGTGATAGACAAGAAGTCTCTTGAATGGGCTGTAGCCTACTGTAGTTTATAGTGTTTTTGGATTGTTCAGCAGGCAAAACTTTCCAAGAACATTCAGTAGACAAATTCCAGACAACATAAGTTGAAAATCCAGGGTTCCCACTCTTTTCAATGTACAATTTCCCAGGACCATTCCATGACATTTCCAGGACATTTTATTTACCCGACAGTTGTAATATTTAAGCAAAAACACAGAGGTAATTATGTTTAATATGGTTTTTGAATTGTTTTTTTTTTTTCTGAATTCATTACACACATTCATTTTAAAGCATGCAGCACATGCAGATTATATTTATTTAATTAATTAAATTATAGTTTTTTGCAGTTAAAAAAATCACACTAGGACATGTCACAATTTTTTTTTTTTTTATTATTTGTGCATTCAAACATTGTTTTATGTTCCAAATTTGTCCAATTCCGAGACATTCCACATTTTATACATGTAGCTAATGCCATTTTTATGACTGGATGTGATAACTGTGGTATGATCAGACTTGGATTGTTCTTGGATTGTTGGATTTGTTATTTAAAATTAATTCACATCCCCAAGGTGTAAAGGCCGCATCATCACATTAACACCTCAGGTTGTGAACTCATTTTCATAATGCAGTCTGACCGTAGCCTAAGGTTAACAACAAATGTTTTTGTAGTTAACACAAAAGCAGTGTTAAAATGAAAAAACAATATTTTTCACTATATCAAAATGTAACTATTTCATCAGAGCAAAGCAGAGATGACAGCAGATGAGCAGAGAATGTACAGTACAGGGCTTATTTTCATGACGGTCAACCATTGTTGTTGTTTCACAATGTGCAGCTGCCGGCATAGACAAAATGATATGAATTTATGTATTTGACACCTATCAAGAGTCCCTATCATTATCATGTTTTTATACATGCAACAAAAACCATGTTAGACACACAGTCAAACACTTTTATTATAAATATTTTCCAGGACAAATAATTATTTCCAGGACATTCAGGTATTTTTCTCATTTTTCATGACTTTTCCACGAATGAAAAACTGTATTGCAAAATTCCAGGTTTTCCAGGATGCGTGGGAACCCTGAAATCAGATGTGATCTAGGAGCTTTATTCACAGCTTTATACCATGCGTGCCATTGTAGAGATGGTAAGTCTATCCCTTACAGCCTCATTGTCATTCCAATTAAAAATAATCAAAGATGGCGCAATCATGAATGTTCAGGAGATGCATCTGTGTTGACAATCAGGCATCTGCTAAGCTAACGGCAGCATAGCAATTTTGTTTCCTTAATACCTAATTTGAGTATCAAGCCATTAAATGCCTTTATGGTCATATATTGGAGATATCAAGTAGGATCCCACATCTGACTTTGAATGGAACGCAGTGTTAGGACATGGTGCTAGATATATATTTATACTTGTGCACTTCAGTCTATGAATATGTAGTAAGTATAAAATCACCATCTGATACACAGAGTAGAAAAGAAAACACTTCCTGAAGAAACTGACCAGGAACTTTACATTAAATTGCCAAGGTATAATCAAAATTGGCGAGTTAATATAGATCCCAGCTGCCACATTTTGCCTGTCCAGCAGGTAGTGGCACTACAGTAGAGATGGACTGTCCAAGACTGAATATTGTCAGATAATCATAATCAGATAAAAACAAGTACATGATAAGAAATGTTTTACTAGCCAAGAACATGCCTGAGGAGATGGGAGGAACTGTGAGCAGTTTATATATATATAAAACAATTTAAACAATTATTTTCCAACATGGTCCAATTTCTATAATCTGTTCTCCACAGCTCTCATTCACTTTAAGATGTTGAGTCTGGATAGATAAGTCATCTTATGGATTAATGAGAACATAGTGATGTGTAAGTTAATGTCTTTTGCCAAAACCCAAAGTAAATTAGAATCTCTATGATATTATCTGCCAGTCAGCTTTGTGTCCACACCCTCCCAACCTCTTTGAACAACAGCATCAGCTTGAGGATCAACTTGTAGTTGTTGCCGTTTTTGATTCCAGCAGGCACAATTTATTAAAAAAAGCCTCCAATGTTGATCTTTGATGGAAAATGGTTGTACTTCTAGATACACGTTTAAAATTTTAAACACCTTTAGTCAAAATCTCATAATAATAGTGATGACAATTATAATAAGAGCAATAATTACAGTTTAGCTATAATAATGCATAATGTCTTAAAACTGCTTTTTATATATTCTCGTTCTCTTTCTCCCCTCTTGTTCAAAAACAACACAAGAGTAAAAGTTCATCTGTCCTCTCTCTTTGCCCGATTACATTATCCCTGACATACAGCAACCTAAATATTTACAATGATTAATTTACAACCAATGGCTCTGCCCATTCATCATTGTGTCCTTTTTGAAAATAAAAAGTTAATGGCACAGGGTGTGTGCTTGTCCTGACCAGTCTTAAGGAGCCTCTGTGATTGTATTGTCCCAGGCCCTGTTCACCCCTGTGCCTTTGAACTCACATGGCCAGTAGCTGACTGAGTGCCATGCGGAACTGCTGGGTGCATCCTGCGAGCTCCCGCACTCTCTCTGTCATTTCTCTTGCAGTGCCAGGCGAGGGATACTGCAGGGCTGCGGTCTTTGTGCTAACCACAATGTCTTTGAGCTTCTCGCAGAGCGTGTTGCTCTGCTGGGCCACCCTGGTACGCACCTCGGGAGACTTAGCTTGCCTGGAGAGTGTGTCTCCAATGAAAACAAGCTTGTGCGCGCTGAGGATGACGAATTTGCTGTGGGCAACAAAGATCTTTGGCGGCTGGTTGTTGTTAATGGAGGAGTAGAAAGCGTCAATTGCGTTGGTGAGTGTGGTGATGTTAGCTTCGCACTGCTCCATGTAAAAGAGCAGCAGCTGCCGGTCGCCCATGCACAGCTTACTGCGAGGTGTCTGCGGGTAGTGAGAGGGTGGAGTCCAGCCTGAAATGTCATTGTTGATTGGTCGAGAGACCTCCTGCTCCAGTCTCTCAAACTGCTTCAGCTGTTGTGGGTTGGGGACATGAGTAAACAAAAATTCACAAATTGCTCTTAATAAGTGAACAATAAAAGAACATAGCAAAATAAATGATTCCATATATTTATACTTGTATATTTACCTAATATATGAGTATACATAAAATGTCATTACTGTGTTAGAATAAAATACATGTGTCTAACTGTAAATTGCTAAGTGGTTGGTATGCCTTAAACCTTAAGAAGGTATTTTTTTCCTCTTAAATGTGGTTCATAGCAACTTTTACAAAATACATTTCTGTGCACTTTAATAAATAGTTTTTCATGGTAATTACATTTATGAGTGTTATTTTATGGGATAAAACATAAACTCTTAAATTGTGAAACTTGCAGAAAATTCCATTTGCATCAAATAAGAAAATAGAAAGAATACTAGTATTCTATACCTAAAGATGCTATTAGAGCATACAGTTGTATAAAATACCTGTTGCTTTTCAAGCATAGTCTTATTGTGTTTGATGCTTCCTTTTTCCAACAGCTGTTTCTGGTTCTTTTCAAACTCCTCTTTACCCTGAAACAGAAAGTGCAAATGCATTATGTAATTTATAAATAATGTACCAGCTATGGATAGATATGCATGTGGGAGTGCTTTGGGATGCTAAAGTTTTCAATATCATCTGCAACATGTATAGTACTAGGGTATCACATTCATATTGTATGATCTATTTTATCTATTTTATATGATAATATCTTTTTTTTTTTTTTAAATATACTATCTACGTGTTTAAATCTACGTATTTATTTAATTTTTTGTAAATGTTTGGAAGTTTTCCCACATTCTGTAGTGTGCTATGTTGTGTTTTAGGTTTAGTATCTAGTGCATTGCATGTTAATGTGTATTTTCTGTGTTTTCCATATTTTGCATTCTCTGTTCCATGCTGTAAAGTGAATAAACAGATAACTTCAAAGTGCATTGAAAAGTTTACTTTCAGTCCATCAGGGGGCAGTAATGTATTACAGTTAACCTCAACACAGTATTTTCAGCTGTGGAAAATATTAAGAAATGTCTGTGCGACTGAACGGAATTCATCTCAACTGAGCTGTTTTTTGTGGAAGATTTGAGAGATCCACACAGCAGACGTGTAACAGCTGGTGCCAAATGAAGATGTATATGGGCTTTAAGGAAAGGCAGACCTGCACATGCAATCAGAGTGATTAATGAAGAAGCCGAAGACTCAACAAATTTGAGCATTATAGGGAAAGCATACATGGTTAGGGCATGCAGACTACTGATCACACTGATGGATGAGAACTAAAAGGATACACCTGGATTTAGTTCTCAAATGTCCCAAACGGAATATCCCTACTGCAAAGACTGTCTTGGACCAGCATGGAAATTCAAACAGGACTAAGCTAGTATTTTCAGCTTGTTCACTGTTTAATGTGAAAACTTGCTTTGTTTAGCGCCAAAAACAATGCAAGTTCTCGTGTGAACATGCGCTCAAGAATGCACAATGGATGTCAAGATTTTCACAAAAAACTGACTTAAATTCTTAGTTCTTTCTCACCAAACCTAAGCACTTCAGAAGCCTTGAAATATGATGCATGAGTCAGATGACTACTATTATAATACTTTTTTTAACCTTTAAAGTGAGACAATATCCACTGCCATTGTATTGATAAGACAGAAGACTTGCTTCATTAAAACATCTCTTGTTCTCCACAGAAGACAGAAAGTCATACAGGTCATTGCGAGCATGACCAATGCACTACAAATAAACATTTTATAATGATTTCACATTTGTTTTAATGCTGTAAGAAATTTTCATGTACCTGTAAATGCACATAGTCGTAGTCCTCCATCCAGCCCTCCTCTGTCGTCTCGTATGGCCTGTCTGGAGTCTCTTCCTCTGCTGTGAATTTGGGAGGGGAGGGTAGTGGCCGAGACTGGATGTTGGCCCGTTCAGGTGTGCCTGACTGATATGCTGAGATGTTGTTGTTGTTGGTCAGCTGACCCAGCATGTCACCAGTGTGAGGTACAGGTGGCAATGGCAGTTGCTGCTGTTTGTTTGTCCGTTTGAAGAGCAAGGAAGCATTGCCATGGAGAAACGATGCCAGCTGCTTGGTGTCGTCCGGCACACCACGGGCACACATGATCAGCCGGTCTAGGTCGTCCCCACAGGTGCCTGTAGGAGGTACCATCAGGGCAGAAGGGGACCAGCCCATGGAGTCCAGTGCCTGACTGTACTTTACCAGACCTTGGAAGGCCTCCTCCATCTTCTGTACCTGCTTACCTAGTTTGGTCTGAAGTGTGCGATCAGTGGCCTGGGTTGCATTGGCCACTGCACCTCTAGCGAACTCCAGCAGGTCCCTGATGGCCACTCGAATGCTATCCACAGCCTGTCTGATGGAAGGGAGGTTGGACTCCATCTGAGTGGGGCTACGCCAGTTCCCACTGATAAACGACATGAGGAGGGACACAGAGCTCTCCACAGCCTGCTGTAGACGGGACAGCCGTTCCATGGCCTGATCCAGATCCAGAAGCAGAAGGCGGCCGGATCCAGAAGATTCCCGTACTGGCACCATGTCCAGAGAGGATGTGGAGAGGTTACTGCGAGTGCTTCCTGTGCTGGAGGCAGACAGGCGTTTGAAGCTGACCGTAAGCTCCTCGGTGGCCGCTGCATCACGCACCACCTGTGGAGGCACGTCGTACACATAGTCACCCGAATCTTCGCCTGTTGGCCGTTCGCGAGGGAAGTCATACACATCGGCATGTTGTTGGTCCTGTGGGCTGCCCTTGCGCAAGCTGGCAGGGATGTCATAAATCTCCTGAGGTTCAGGCTGGCGTTTTCCTGTTAGCTGAGGAGGAGGGACATCATAGACATCCTCTGGTATGGGAGGCTCTGGACCTCCAGGGATCTGAGACAGATAGGCCTGGTTTTGATTCTCATAGGTCTTCATTTTGGCAAAGTGAGGAGGAACATCATATGTCTCCTCCCTGATTGGACCATCTGGGACATCTTTGCTGACAGATGGGGGAATGTCATATACCTGTAATGAGGAACAAGGTGTTAATTAAAAACCAGCCTTGTGCAATCATAACACGGCTAATTATACCACACTTAAGAGTGCTACATCAACATTGTTTAAAGGTGCAGTGAGTCATTTTATTTTTGGATATACCACACATAAAATGTCTCTATTACCAGACAGATCACAAAAATAGGTGTCCTGAGAGATTACACCTGTCTGTGTGACATCCCTAGGCTCTGTAAACAGCAAAAACAGTCAAAACTAGCTAATCAGAAACATTCTCTGCCCATGAATATTTTGCATGTTCAGGTATGCTTTTCTTTGGAGGGTGGGTTTTGTGATTGAAGAGATTGGCTAGGTCGTATTCAGAGGCTTATTCAGTTTGGCTGGCCATCTGCTATCTGGCTTGTTTGTTTTGTTTTTTATTTCTTTTATAATCCAATTTTTTTTTACATTGCTGGTGTACAACCATCAAATGCTTCTCAACATAAGAAACACTGTTGTTTGAGTTATTATCAAACACAGATCTGAGAGGCTAAACTCCACTTTTCCAACCCCTCCCTTCTTGACGACTGTCCCGACATGTCTACGCCGGCTGCTGTGGACTTTTCCGGGAAGGAAACACTGCAGAAGAAGAGGAAAGCGGGTAGGCATTGCGGTTAAGCTAAAATTATGCCTACCACGCCTAACTCTGTCTCATCCTGGCATGAAATATCTTGTCGTTTTGGTTTTGGCTGCTTAGTCTCATGGCGATCGTTGGTGTTAGAACGTCAGTGGGTTTTGCCTGTGACTCAGGACACTTCACTCAGTGTCCCCCGGTGTCGGTTGTCGCATCTTCACTAAGGAGGAGTAAATCATTGCAATCTTCTCCCGCTGTCATACAGCACAACCGGTTAGCGATCCAGTGCAAATCAGGATGGCTCTGGCAAATGTTATATCACTGGTAAAAAAGACATTTATTTGCATGAAATTATCTGGATTTTTTATTTGTGACCGTGTCTCTTTTCTGAACTTGTGCCCTCAAATTGTACATTTTTAAACTGCCCCAGAACAACTGGTAGGGGTGGAGTACTAGCGTCCATTTTTAAAATCAACTTTTGTTGTCGGATTTTAAAAACTGAATTGTTTTTCAAGCTTTTAAGTACTCTTGATTCACTTGGACAAGGATCAAACAGCGATCGCAGTGGTTTTCTTAAGTACGATAGACTTTTGATTGAGGGAATTTTAATATTCATGTTTGCCGTGACTCAAATCCTTTGGCAAGGGAGTTTGTTAGTCTTGTTGACTATTTTGATTTTATACAAATGTTGCATGGACCCCCTCATAAACAAGGTCATACATTAGACCTTGTTTTATCACACGGATTTTGGATATATGATCTTAAAATCTGTGATTTATTCTTTTCTGATCATAAGCCTCTTCTGTTTACAGGTTCTTTTTCAAATTAAATGTTAAAATCCAAGAGGCCGGTACACTGGACTTGCAAGTTCAGTTCTACATCTAGTGATGATTTCTCCATGTCTTTTAAGGGGGCTTGTCAAATTTATAACCTTGATTGCCCATCCAATAATTTAAATGCATCACAACTTGTGATGTTTAATTCTATCTGTAGTGACATCCTGGACTCTACAGCTCCACTGAGAGAAAAACAACAAAAACCTAAGTCTGATTCTTGGTTAAATAACACCACATAGGCACTAAGACGGGCCTGTCGAAAAGCTGAACGAAAGTAGAAAAAAGACAAGTTACAAGTGTCCTTTGAAATATTGAGTGACTCACTGAACAGATATCAGAAAACAGTAAAATCTACAAAGTCATATTATTTCTTGGATATTATAGCAAAAAAAATGGTCATAGACCTACTACTCTTTTTACCACTATAAATTCTGTGATAAATCCTCCTGTCACTGTTCACTTCAATGCATCAGCTATAGTGTGGGAGTTTTTCACAGATAAAATAACTGATACTAGACAGCTTATTGTACCTTCAGATTATGACCCATCTGATCCTCCTCGTTTTGAATTAGTTTTTTTAAAGAATTTGAGTCAATTTCCTTAAATTATGTCTCTGTATAATATTATCCCTACACATTTCCTTATTCAGGTTTTTAATGTTTTTGGGATGAGTATTTTATCAATAATAAATAAGTGTATTCATACACGAATTGTCCCAAAATACCTTAAACATGTATCAGTTAAACCACTGCTGAAAAAGTCCAATCTTGACTCAACTGTCTTATCTAATTATAGACAAATTTCCTATTTTCCTTTTATTTCTAAAATTTTAGAGAAGGTTGTTCTTGATCAACTGCAACGTTTTTTTTAGAGTTAAATAGTACCTTTGAAACACAGTCTGGGTTTAGGAAACATCACATAACTGTTTCTGCCCTTTTAAAAGTTTTAAATTATATTTTGTTATCTGTCGATTCTGGGGACTCTGTGAAACTTCTGCTTTTAGACTTAAGTCCTGCTTTTGATACTGTGGACCACAGTATTCTTATTTCACACCTTGAACAATTTGTGGGCATTAAAGGTAATGCTCCCAACTGGTTTAAATCCTATTTGGATGATAGAACCTTTTCAGTGTGTATTAATGGTTTAATCGTCCAAATGTACTCTGACATGTGGGATTCCTCAAGGCTCCATTCTGGCCCATGTTTTGTTCTCACTATACATGCTTCCCTTGGGATCTATTTTAAACAAACATGGAGTGTCATTTCACTGTTAAGCAGATGACACTCAAATATATCTGCCCTTGAAGCATAATGACAAAAATAGCTTGAAGTCCTTATCCGCTTGCTTGTCGGATATTAAGTCATGGATGTCCTTAAATTTCTTAAATCTAAATGAGAGCAGAACAGAGGTGATTGTGTTTGGGCCTTCATGTATCTCAGGCAGCAAAGTATGATTTGGGAGATTTGGCATCTAATGTTAAACCCTCTGTGAAAAATGTGGGTGTCATATTCGATTCTGCGCTGAAATTAGACAAACAGATAAATGCAGTAGTCAAATCTAGCTTTTTTTCAATTAAGGCTCCTAGCTAAGGTTAAGAGATTTTTTTATCATTTGTAGAGTTTGAGAGAGTGATATATGCTTTTGTTTCATCTCGACTCAACTACTGCAATTTAATTTATATAGGGATAAACCAATCGTAAATTAATCGTTTACAAACTGTTCAAATGGAGCTGCTAGACTTTTGACTTGTACTCGGAAATATGACCACATTTGTCTTATTCTTTTTACACTGGTTGCCAGTCCAATACAGAATTGATTTCAAAATCCTACTTTAAGTTTTTAAAGCTTTGAATGGACAGGCACTGAATTATCTTTCTGACCTTCTTAGTGCAAATACATCTGTTAGATGTCTAAGTTCATCTGATCAGAGATTATTTATGGTGCCTAAGTCTAGACTGAAGTCGAAGTGTGCTTTTGCCACTGCCGGCCCTAAAGTGTGGAATAATTTACCAAATTCCCATAGAGAAATTTAGACATAATCAGAATTTAAATCAAAGTTAAAAACTTTTTGGGGGGCCTGGTTAGATCAGCGAGTAAAGACGCTGACAACCACCCCTGGAGTCGCAAGTTAAAATCCAGGGCTTGCTGAGTGACTCCAGCCAGGTCTCCTAAGCAACCAAATTGGCCTGGTTGCTAGGGAGGGTAGAGTCACATGGGGTAACCTCCTTGTGTTCACTATAATGTGGTTTTTGCTCTCAGTGGGGCGCAATGTGAGTTGGGCGTGAATGCCGCGGAGAATAGCGTATAGCTCAACAAGCCCCATGATAAGATGTGCGGATTGACGGTCTCAGACGCAGAGCCAACTGAGATTCGTCCTCTGCCACCCGTATTGAGGTGAGTCACTATTCCACCACCAGGACTTAGAGCGTATTGGGAATTGGGCATTCCAAATGGGTAAGAAAGTTTAAAAAAAAGTATTTTTGCGCTTACGATTGTCCTTAGAGTCCAAAGGTGTAAACTTATATAAGTTCTTTAATGTACCTCTTTATGTTGCATTGCTGTATTGATGTATTTTGGTGATGTATTTATGTGATATTTATTTTATTATGTTTGTACAGCACAGTGGTCAACTACTGTTGTATTCATTGTGCTCAAATAAATAGATAGATAGATTGATTGATTGATTAAAATGTATTTAATGTAAGCGAGTCTGTGGTGTTTTCTTTCAGGAACACAGTACAGATATCTCTAACCAAAACAAATATCTAGATAAAAGGTGTACATAAGACTACAGTGTAATTGATTTGTGTCAGTCTTGTATAGAGACATGGATGGAGTTAGTGTTACCGTTTGTTGGTAGAGCAGTTGGCTCTTTTCCACACTAGGTTGAGTGTCATTGATCACCTGTCCATCTCTGCTGGGTGGGCCTTTCATAGCCATGGGTGGAGTATCATACACCTGTGAGCCAGAGAGGGAAATTGGTTCAAATAAGTAACAGAAGACACATACAACTCGTTTACAACACTACAGGTTTGAGTAAATAAATAATGTAAATACATGTTCAATGCAGTTCAATGCTATGAGAGGATCTGAATTATAAAGGACATACTGTATGTACAATACCCTTTTAATACGCAAATAAAAAATTGCTGAATGGCATTTATTGGCACAGCAAAAACTAGTGTAATCTGTATTGAAAAGAGTGTAAGTGTCTCAAATGTCTGCAGTGTCAATGTAAGGCTGGTTGGTGCTGTGCATTTTTCTCTCTCTCTCTCTTTTAGTTTATTTTGCACCCCAGGGCCCCTAATTCCTCTCTGCCTTTTTCTAAAAATTTTTTTCCTATTTTGTATTTTTTTCCTCCTCCTTCCATCCCTTGTTTTTGTGCATGTTGGAGCAGAACAGTGGTATTATTGAGGCAGTTGGATGAATGGGGGTCACTGATACACTGAACACTGGTACACACAATGGGGACACACTATTCCCACTCAGAACCCCACACACTGACACACTGACACACACACACACACACACACACACACACACACACACACACACACACACACACACACACACACATATGTTGCTGTGATTATCCTTATGAGGACTCTCCATAGACATATTGATAATTTATACTTTACAAACTATAGATTATATCCCCTATCCCTAACCCTACCTGTAATACCCTTGTAAATACCAGTTTGTAACCTAAATAAATTCCTTGTAAACCACCCAAACCTGTACACACCCACACACACACACACACACACACGCACACACACACAGGCATGATGTGGAGAGATTGTAGGAGTGTGACCTAAGACAGTAACAGCTGGAAAAGATCAGCAGCTCTGCTGAGATTCTGACCTCTACTTTAACCCTCAATCTCTCCTCTCTGCTACATGTCCAATGTCTCTGTGGTGAGGCAGAGATGTTGAACATAGAGGATAGAAAAGGTGGTTTTCTTGGGAAAGCCTTTAGTTAGGTGCGCAGAGCTTTAAGATCTACCAAAGGCTTCCATGCGTTAGTATGTCTTAATGGGAAATTGTTGATAATATCAAAGATTAGATTGCAAGCCAACTGTTTTCTTTTCCCTATATCTTTTTAGTGGTTCACTATAACATCAGTATATATAAGCATGAACTCTCATCTCAAAAACAACAAAGATGAAGATTCAGATACAAATGAAGTGTGATTTCCTGTCCCAATGCTCCATTAAACCCGTGACAACTGATATAAATATACAAAGGTTACAGCTAAACTGGCACAAGTGTGAACAAAATAACCACATACACTACACATAAAGGCCCACACCTCTGTAAAGCCTTAAAACTCTATACCCCCCCCCCCCCCCCCCCCCCCATTACATATGATTAGTTTAAACCAGCAGTTCTCAAACTGGAGTGCTCTTTGAAATAGTAAAACATTGTATCTTGTTACAGACATACTTGTTAAACTACACAAAGGCAACTTGATATCGCACATGCCAGGGTTATATTGACAAACAAATTTTCAATTTTCATGCATTACTGATACCAAATTATTGTTCCTTTCATCATGTAATTACAAATGTTTCTGCCCTCAAATAGCTGTGTTTGCCTATGTTCATTATAGGTACATTGCTTAAAACAGCCTAGACACTGAGTCATTGAGCAAAAACAAATAGTTTAAAAATAAATATTTAAGAGTAAAACTGTCCTCCATTACTGCCAAGAGCTTCTGATGACTACAGGAACGTCTGCTCACAGCAATAATCACTGTAATTTATTACAGAAATGTGTCTGTTTTCTCATTCAAAGGGTGATAATTTTCACGCACAATTTGCATTTAGTTAACCATGTTAACACATTTTGGGGATGAGGTAATTGACAATTGTCAAAGGAGGACGTGCATGGTATAAACATTTGGGAACCACTGGTTTAAACAATACATAGCTCAAATAAAGATCACATACTAGTACTAAAAATACTAAAAATCTTCAGTCTGGTTTAGAGATTTTAGAGAAGTCCTGTTGTTCATCTTTGCCTGTCCTCTTCTTCACATCTGTCAATACTCCACAAATCACACACATACTGTACACACACCTCCTTACACAAACACTCATCAGCATTTATTATACTGCCCAAACAATGGCTCCCAATCTGTTGTGCATGCCCCCAGGAGAACCCGCAGAAAAGAGAGAGAGAGGCAGGAGAAACCAAGAATACCAAAATCTCTCATTGAGCAGCGAGCAGGTGCTGTGCCAGCTTTATGTGATTAAAAGACTATTAGTCTTTCTCTCTAATCTGCAGAGAGGGCAATTCGTTACGATATTCCAAGCGGTTTTGAGGCTTTGAAAGTGTGCTTGCGTCGTTTTGTCTGTTTGAAAAATATTTTTTGTGTCTGTGAGCGTGAGTGTGTTTTATGTAGGGCTTTTGTGTTTATGCTGGTACTTTCACTTCTTTAACATCTTATGTTGAATTAGTTCCACTGGACACACTGTTGTGCTTTGGTGCGAAATGACATCCTCTTATCCAGTGTTTGCAAAGCTGCTTTTAAACTGTAGCTTGTCAAGTTACAATATACTCTTTTGAAAAAGTAGTTAGCTACACTGAAGTTTGGGGGGTGGGAAATACTGAAGATGGATGGATAGATGGATAGATACTGTAGACAGACAGACAGATCTCGCTTTCTGTTGTGATCCCACTTTGTATGGCTGCACTGCAGGCTGTGTGTGTATTGGAATTGTGAGGTCTGTGTATGTGTGGCCTTTGCTGTGAGCCAGGCTTTGTCTGTCTCTCTCTACCCCAGGGATATGTGTGTGTGTGTGTGTGTGTGTGTGTGTGTGTGTGTGTGTGTGTACTGAAGTTTGCTGCATTGAAGTACTGATCTCGCTGACAGCACATTCCCTCTCATACACACACAAAATACACACACATGCATTAACACAAAGCAGTCTCAGGATATTCTGCTTAATACAGACACACACACAATGCTGACCTTCTTTTTGAAATGCCTCCAGACACTGAAATATCTACTTTCACTGCAAGTAATGCATGACCTCATCTAAAAATAGGCATGCAATCATAGAGCCAACAAGAATTTAAGGAGAGAGAGAAAGAAAGAAAAAGAAAGAAAATACTTTAAATTCCTATTTATGATATCATTGATGTGAGCAGAGGCTCTTTACAGACAGATGACCAGTCCTGTAGCGTGTGGCAGAAATCAGAAGAGAGATGACCATCTATCAGTCACACACACACACACACACACACACACATTGGTGACTAACATCAATAACAATTTTCTACTGGCTCATCCACAAATAACTAGATATCAAATACCCTACAGCACAATAACCAGTTGATCTTCTGGAAAGGCCAAATATACACATAGACAATAAGAATACATTTGAAAAGTAAAACAATGACATTTCCACTGCATTTTGCCTGAAACGTAAAATGAAACTGTTCTTGGGAGAATCAATGATTTTGTGAACACATGGCTCACTATGTAATTGATTTACTGCATGTTGATAAAAAGTCAGTATACTTATCATTGCAAACATGATTTATTTTAGTAAACCAGCTCTAGAAACTGACCTTCTGATTCATGTGCCTCACATGCTCTTTGTCTTTACATGTTGATGTCAGGCAAACCTGAGATGTTCTGTGAAGCCTGCTACATGACTTTCATGGGCTTTTCCAATTTTTTTTTGATTTTATGGTTATTTTCTTTTAAATCTTGTAACCATCAAAGTTTAAAACTCTTGTTTTAGTGCAATGTTTGTGACTAGAACGTCCTTTACAGTTGTCTGGAACACAACGATTTATACATACTTTATACAAATGTGATGTAGTCATTAGCGTCAACTACCTCAGAATGTGGTTAGAGTGCTCAGATCACCAAACGTTTTTAGACCCCGTTTACTCCTGTATTTATTGCTGTCCACTTGGGATCAGATAACCTAAAACAGATGTATACAGTTGTGCTGTGAGAGTTTTACCCTTTACCTGTTGGTTGTACTGGGTCCGGGTGGGTGGCACATCATAGATATCCTGGGTGGGTGGCAGATGTCTAGGGACATCATATTCATCCTGTTCATTTTTCCCTGTCTCATACACATATACTTGGCCAACCCGCATGGGAACAACCACCTGAGAGAGAGAGAGAGAGAGAGAGAGAGAGAGAGAGAGAGAGAGAGAGATGGTAATGTAATTGCATTGGTCTGAGTGAATTAATGGCCAATTTTAGATTTTCTCTGGGCATATTTGGAGACGAGTTTGCTCACAGAGACTATGGAGGCTAAAGACTCCTATTAGAAGCTTTAAAATCTGCCCTGGTGGCGCCATTCACACCAAGTTAACAGACACTACTGCAACAAATCGGGGGTCCTGAAAGGTCACTGTGGGAACAGGGACTGTTCTTTTGTCTGCCTGTTTACCTTCTGTCTTATGCTTAGGGGATTGGGTCAACCGTGTGAGCATGGGAAATGAAAACATACTACGACCCCATATTTGTACAATGCCAGAGACATAATTCCAATCAAAACATACATATCCAAAACACTCAGATGGGCTGTTCAGGGATGTGGAATTTCAGAACAATAGTGGCATTCTCAGCTTTGCTTTATTCAATGGCTTTTGTATATGCAACTAGTGCATGCTTTCAGAATGTTGATGTTTGTTGGATGCAGTATAAAATGTATAGGAAATCTGATTGGATGAGCTGCATTTAAAGCCATTGCAAATTAACTGACATCTATGGGTAGTTGACATGAAATACTTCTGAAAAGTTGACATGCAAGGTGAATTCCTATACTCCCATCTAAAATTATATATATATATATATATATATATATATATATATATATATATATATATATATACTGGTGTCTTTTATAGTTTTTAAAAAAAAAAAATATTGCTGTTTTCATCGATATAAAAGCAATTAAATAATAAGGCCATGTGTTGATTTAAAAACAAATGTGTGCAGCATTGCACAAGATCTTAAGTGATTTAGTGCTTAAGTATATTAGTAATGCACTCTGTCCTAAATATTTGTAAAACAAATATTCACTCCTTAATATTTGAAAAATATAAATGCACGGGTAATTTTGTTTTGTGTGCACTGGTAATATGTGTACTGTGATGGTTCTTCATTCAGTTTTCATTATTCCCTGCAGACTCCCACTAACAGATGATTGCTGGCCCTCAATCATAACACTGGGTTAATGAGATTAGTTGTGCTATCATTCTCTCTCTCCCTTTCTTTCCCTATCAGTTTGCGCCAGCCAGTGTATAGGAACGCACTGTGCCAGCCTTGCGTATAGGCGTCACCTCTAGCATACTAAACAAAAGATACTCCCATAATGAATACACAATAACTTGCACAGAGATTGGTAAAAGTCACTGAATCATGTCAGCAGTGTTCATATTTTCACAGTTTTTTGTTTTAGTCATATTGTCTTTTGATTTTGATTTTTTTTTAATTACTCAATATTTCTTCACCTCACATTCATTAGTTTTAGTCAGTTTTAGTCAGACAAAAATGACATATTATTTTAGTCAATGAAAATAAGATCTTTTAGTTGACGACGATGTGCAAAATGGACAAAAAGGGTGTCAAACTGTAACAGATCAAACTTTAATCAAATTTACAAACATTTAGGGAAGCTATTTCCACTCATGAAAGTGCAGCTTCTATCTACTTGAATGGGGACACACCGAAATTGTAAAAATGTGCTGCTTTACCCAAATTTAAAAATTCCCATCTTTTATAAGTAATGTGCATGTGCATTCTCAAGTTGATTGACAGGCAATGTCTGTATCAAAAATGTATTGGCTGTGTCTCATTTGGAAGGCTGCGTCCTCCGGAGGTCGCATTTGTCGGCCGCATACGTTATCGAGGCTGTCTCGTTTAATTTTTTTATTTATTTATTTTTTTACTGGGAATGCAAAAAAGGTTAACAATTGTATAAATGTAAGTGCATATACATAAAAGGCACTGACAATAGATCAAAAATAAGAAAAACAAAGACAACCTCAATAACGTATGTGACTGACAAATGTGACCTTCGGAGGACGTAGCCTTCCAAACGAGACACAGCCATTGGATCTTTTACCTGTAAGGTGGGGTCTGCCTTTCTACATCTGTTGAGTGTTCCAGTTTTCCCATTAATTTTAACAAAAGTGGCCAGTATTTGCTTAATAGTCTCTGATTCAGATCAGCAACAGTCTTCACTTATTGTCAGAGAGAAGCTTGTCTTTGTGAAGCGCCGATGCTTGGTTAGATTAAATATCGTGACTATTGTAACAAGGCATGAGAGATGACAATGCAAGCACAAAGGACAGCACAAGTGTGCGCATGCAACAACTTTTTAAAGAACTGTATTGTCTGCTTAACATTTTGCTGAGCGTGTCATGTGTGAAAGGGTTCAATGCAAATAAAAAAGAAACAAGATGCTAATGAAAATCCCAGAGATCCTGTATTAATATTTACTCTCCCACTCACACAGCCTGCCACTTAAGATGTGACAGCCCTGCTAACCATCCAATTAAGCCATTCTCATTAAAGAAAGCTGGCAATCTGTCACTACTAATTCTCATCTCTTTCTCTATCACTCTCACTCTCTCATTCTTTCTCTAGCTCTTCTTCTCTCCCACCCTCTACCTGACTCTTGCCCCTTTCTCAAAATGGAAAGGCAAAATCGATGATAAATTCCTTCCCATTTTGTCAGTGAAGTAAATGTGTTATATTGGTGTGATACATTGGAGAAAATCTGTGACCCGATGACCACCCCTTCTCTATTCCCAGAACATTCACACACACACACACACACACAAACACACACACACGACTGACTGACCGACTGAACCCTCTGCTATAGACATTGCTGTGTTAAATGGGTGCATTCTCCACGGCCCTGTACACACTTTCACACACATTAGGACTGCTCTGCAGATGTTTCATCTGACATATCCACATGCACATGACCTCGGGTACCTGACACACTCTATCTATCTCAAGAGATTTACATGATTGTTCTTCCACACCCTGGCCATTTAATACTGCACAACCTGCATTTAGCCAATGCCCTCTTGAAGATGATTTGTGTTTAGCCTTAAGTAATAGTCACTCCATCCCACTGAGAGCCTCTGAAGGGCTGGGCGTAAATGACATCGATCAAAAATCGGAATTATCAATGAGCGCTCCTAGGGGAGCGGGGATGGGCACATATGGTGGACTGCCATCATCCGGCCCTCTTCAATACAGCTGAAAGGGTTTGATCATAGTGGATTGGGTTGTCAGAGTCTCCAGCTGTCACAACGATCCCTGGGGGGTGGGAAGGAGTGCTTGTAATGATGATGTCACAAAGAGCAAAAACACTCCCTGGTGTGGACTGAAACAATAGGGGAGCAATGAAGGTCTGACTACATTGCCCCTCGCTATGGCAGCAGGCCAAATGTCACAATCACAGCAGCTACATGGCCATTAGGTTCAGCCCTGAAGAGTGGGACGGATTGCAAAGGCTGCTTTACAAAAGCCCCTGTACCCCCTACTGCAGCGAAGAGCTGTGACCTTCTTACCTACGCTGACACAGTGACACATGCTATCACTCTAAAGAGCATAGCCAAAGTCTCGCGAAGACATTCCAGCCAGGCCTGGCTACTTGGACCATGGATCTTGCTCATTTTAATCCATGCTTTCCAGCTATGGATGAAGACCCACAGCTGAGCCGATTTCAGAGGGTCATGATAATATTAAAGGAATAGTTCACGTAGAAATTAAGATTCAATCATCATTTACAAAATAGATTATTTAAAGGAAAATACCCAAGCTGCTTTTCCATATAATTAAAGTTAATGATGATCTCTGTTAATAATGTCTTCAGTTTCAGTCTTTCCCTCACACAAAGCTTTTGTATGACTTCAGAAGACTTGGAATGTAGAGCTTAGCGGCCCCTGGTCCCCATCAATTTTCATTGCATGGAAGAGAGCAGCTTGAACATTCTGCTAAACATCTTCCATGTACAATGGAAGAACGTCATAACCTATACATGAGGGTGAGTAAATGATGACAGAATTTTCATATTTGGGTGAACAATACCTTTAATGGCTTTATGTACACTTGAAATTAAGCTTTGTCTACTTCTGCGCTCAACGATACACATTCTTCGGACTCTTGCTCTTAATGCTGAGATTTTACGCCCAAGCTCTTTAAATTCCCTTGGAATCTTTTTTCATACACACTCTCTTTTCTTTTTTCTTTCAAATGTTGCAGGTCAATTCCTCAACTCATGGCAACAATAATTATTAATTGGTCCCACTTTATATTAAGTGTCTTGAACTATTAGGTAGTAACATTAAAATACATACAATACAAATCATTTATTGTGTACCTACATGTTGTCAAATTTCACAAGATTCACATTTGTTGCTACTGAGGTTGAGGTAAGGGTAGACTTAAGAGTAGGGGTAGGATTAGGGTTTAGGGTAAGGGGTACGGTTAACAGTGTAACTACAGATGTAATTAAATGCAGGTACTTTACATTTATGCATTTGGCAGACGCTTTTATCCAAAGCGACTTACAGAGCCCTTATTACAGGGACAATCCCCCCGGAGCAACCTGGAGTTAAGTGCCTTGCTCAAGGGCACAATGGTGGTGGCCGTGGGGTTTGAACCAGCAACCTTCTGATTAGCAGCCCTGTGCTCTAGCCACTACGCCACCACCACTCCACTTTAAATGTAAGTACAATGAAAATGCAAAACTGTCATGAATACAGTAATCTGATACACATAATTCCACCCAGTCTCACATTCCACACAGTCCATTCATTTCACAAAGCATTTTCCTCTCTTCAAAAGGGCTTTCCGGCCTTTTCTAAAACACATTCACAGTGTCTAACATTTCTCTAAAATGTTTTTAATTCAAGGTTGTTTTAGTCTAGTAATGTTAGGCAGTAAAGTTGGCCCAAGTTTGGCTTTGAACCAGTGCAGATTCTATGCCATGAATAACTCAGTCCAGAGGCCTGAAACACTGAAGGGCTTCCACATAACTTCACACACTATATTCACACACACACTTTATGAGAGTGGCCGTGTATAAGAATTCCCCCCATAACCCCCTACCGCTGCTCTCGTCTTGGCCATCTGTGTAGCAAGCTGTTCTCTTCACTGTGTGCGGCCGTAGAGGGGGTGCAGGTCAGGGTTCTGTGTGTGTGTATATGTGTTGGCATGAAATTGGCTTTAGTTTTCCCCATTTTGTCTTGTTTTTTATGTTTTATTTAGGTCATTATGAGTAGCAAACGATAAAGGTGTGTGGTCTTCTTTTCATGAAAGAAATTATACAGTAGCCCCAGAAGTATTTGGACACATTTGGATCCTTAAGTCACACTTAAATATGTATACATTTCATTGCATTAGATAACAGAATATGACACCTAGTGGCATCTACAAGCAAATTATGCTAAAGATTTTCTCAGAACTTATTGAGCCAATTTTGCCTTTGGGCTGATAGATTTATCGAATATTCACGATATTATCATGATAGATTGGCTGACTGTATAAAATTAAGCAATATCGTGAATATCGCAATGATTTTAATGTGCTTTTTATTTGGCCATTACGTTTCATAAAAAATTGTCATATGTGACTTTAAAATTGCAATTGGCTGTGATGAAAGATAAACATGGTCTGTGTGCACTTCAGAATGGATGACAGGCTGTTTGTTCTGTGCACAAGCAGATCACATGAAATTTGAGTCATTTTAGAGCATATACATATCCATATATATACATTATCGAGATATATATCATCAATGGGCTAAAAAATATCTAGATACAATTTTTGAAGCCACATCGCACAGCCCTACTTTGCCTTAAGCCCCGTAAACACATGCAGCATCTTTATCGCTTCATGTCTCTGTACTGTGAAGTTGCTAATGGGCGTTCCTTCTGCTGTCACTCTAATGTTAATGGTGGACTGCACATCTTGCCACATGTGATTAACAAGATTAACAAACTATCAATGTACGAATCAAACTCTGAAGACTGTTTCCTTTCCATGCATCGATTTTTATTATATCCATGTATGTGTGGTTACAGATGAATCATATAAAACAGTGAAATCGCTCACAGAAACTTTAACTTCTCCTCTGTCTTGCCTGCACTTGACTCATTACCTAAAAGGTATGACGTGAGCTCCACTGACACAGTTAAACTTTTCTCAACTTTGTCATGCCACTCGCTACGCCCACATCTAGTTGCCAAATGTCACTGTCCCTTGTGTCGCCGGTAGTCACCAGCTCTCGTTGATAATAAATTAGATGAGGTTACTTTGTCACTGCATGTGTGTATGGGGCTTTACACACACTCTCAGTGTGTTAATTTGCCTTTATTCTGATTTAATTGTCCTATCCAGGCCTGTCTACCTCTGCTAAGTCCATGTCATTGATGTTTCCACCTCAGGCATGTACAGGGCCGTGGAGGGCCCAGAATTTTATTAAAGGGCATATCTGTGTCTGCAATAATGCCCTAAATAGGGGTGCCTGATTGTGTGCCACACATGCCGTGGTGAAAGATGTCCATCACTGAAATGAGGCTACAGCTGTGAGTATGGTAACAGGACTGTTGAGAGCTCAGCTGGGCTCTCTGATGGTGTGATGTGGGTGCCAGTGGGGCCGCATATGGACCATAAACACACACACACGTTATCCCACAGAGAACAGCCTCCCTTGGGCACTTCTGCAAATGTACTAGGGGAATTGTTTTGCCCAAATCCCTTTGAGATGGGACCGGAGGTCCACTTTTGAGTCTTATGTAAACCTGAGTCGTCTTTTTTTTTTTTTTTTTTTTTTTTTAAGGTTTTAAGTGGATCGTTTTATGTAAGAGCTTTTCATATTTTAGAGCAGTGCATAAACTATTCAGCTGTGAAATCTACAATGCCACAGCAAAATAAATTATATTTTAGTCAAGTTCTGAGCTTTCAGTCTGATTGAATGTGAAGAGATAAAAAGGTACACAACTGGGTACACTAAAATAACACAAAAAGAATAAATAGACAACAAATCAATTACAAATTACTCTATTGAGCCGGTTCTTTGAATTAATTGGACAGGAAGACACACAAAATCACAAAGCAATGGTCAGTCGATTAATAAATTAATTCTTGATTCTTTTGTCTTCTGAAATTTTTATGGAAATATGTTTTTAGAAGCAGAACAAGCACAATAACCACTTTAAGCAACATTACAACCCAGAAGAGACTGTCTGTCCCTCACATCCATTTTCATTCCCTTCAAAAATCAAATATGTTGCTTCTATGGATAAGGTCTATTATGGGGAGGAGGGTTCCCCGCTTCAAAAACAGAATTCTGTAAGAAGCGCATCTTAAATGTGCATCCAATCCCACAGAGTATGTCTGTTAAAACTCAAAGTTAAAGTGAACATGGCTGTTAAGTGACCCAGATCAGAAGACATATCCCCTGAAACAGAAACAGCCATAGGAGAAAAAGTGCCAAAAAACCAGAATGAGACCAAAAAACGTAGTTGGGGGTGAGGATTTACAGCCCATATACTCGGCTGAGGAATTCATCAGTGGCTAATTAGCTCCACACTAGTGAATGTGAACTTTGCTTGGGGCCAGTACAATGTGGCATGTGCCATGTGTGAGGGTGTGTGATGGGACGGCTGGTGGGCTAGAGACAGACAGTACCCTGGTACTAATCCACACAGATCTGTGGTAACAGCCCCCAAAAGCCCCCTGACACATTATTGTCTCTCAGCCTATTGCAGACAGTCTGAGCACTGATGGAGGGATTGTGCATTACTGGTGTAACTCGGGCAGTTGTTTTTGCCATCCTGTACCTGTCCTGCTGGTGAGATATTCAGATGTACAGATCCCATGCAGGTGGTGTTACACGTGGTCTGCCACTGCGAGGACGATTAGCTGTCCATTCTGTCTCCCTGTAGCGCTGTCTTGGGCATCTCACAGTACGGACATAGCAATTTATTGCCCTGGCCACATCTGCAGTCCTCATGCCTCCATGCAGCATGCCTAAGACACGTTCAAGCAGATGAGCAGGGACCCTGGGCATCCTTCTTTTGCTGTTTTTCAGAGTCAGTAGAAGGGTCTCTTTAGTGTCCCTAAGTTTTTATAACTGTGACCTTATTTGCCTACCATCTGTAAACTGTTTGTGTCTTAACGACTGTTCCACAGGTGCATGTTTATTAATTGTTTATGGTTCATTGTACAAGCATGGACAACATTGTTTAAACCCTTTACAATAGGGATGTGTAAAAATATTTGGATTTTTACAAAATTATCTTTAAAATACAGTGTCCTGAAAAAGGGATGTTTCTTTTTTTCCTGAATTCAAACACACACACACACACACACACACGCAATATACTAGCCCAACAGAAGAGTGGAGATAGAAAATCACTTGTTTGGCTGGTGTAAACCATCTTTATCAGCTAATTTTGCTGACTTGAACACATTGATTGATTTTCATTGTTAAAATTTTAGTGAGGACCATTCAGCAAAATACTGAAAAGATTCCCTTTCTTTTAGTACAAACAATTTACCTGTGGTATGCTTGAATGGCATTTATTCAAAACAGCTCAATATATTGCCTTGCTGTCTTTCTCTCTGTTTTCACATTTCCTTTCTCGGTTCCATCTTGTGGCTTTCCCTGATGTTTTCACTCTTTCCTTTCTGATGCTTCTTGCACGATTGTATAACTGAGACAGCATATGTGCAATTCACTGTACACACACACACACACACACACACACACACACACACACACACACACACACACACTTCCTCTCCTCCTGATCTCCTGGCAACACAACACAACACTGTGGCCTGTCCGCAGCACCTATTAATATGTCTGAGATGAGAATGTCTCCTTGGAGACCACACCGTCCATGTGGCCAGTGATCAAAGGTTAGCCAGTGCCTGAGACCACTGCATGCATTTGAGGAAGTTGAAAAGAAATACTGTATAATTCATATTTCGCCATGAGCAAGCTTTTAAAGGCATAGTTCACTTAAAGTGAAAACTCATTATTTACTAACACTCCTGTCTTTCCAAAATTAAATGCTCTTATTTATTTTTTCAGTGGAACACAAAAGGAACATTTTCGAAGAATGTCCATGCAGCTCTTTTCCAGTAAATGACAAAAAACACCAAAAAGTAGACAACTTCAATCAGATAAACAATTCAATCTCTGGATACACATCATGGATGGCATGAGAGTAAATAATGTGTTTTAATCTTTGGGTGAACTATCCCTTTAACAACCATGGTCATTTGAACTGTTCAAAACATTCTTCAAAACAGCATCTTTTTTTGTTCCTCAGAAGAAAGTATTATGGGTTTAGAACAACATGAGGGTGAGTAAATACTGACAGAATTGTAATTTTTTTTGGGGTGAACTATCCCTTTAACTTGTATGTATACTACAAAATGAAATGATCATTATTGGTAATATAAATATTAGCTTTTTACAAATGGCACCATTTTGTCTTCATTTTGGAACAGTAAGTAGCTGTAATTTCCTGTTCCTTCTTTAATCTCTGACCTTCAGGGAAAGATTGTAAAACATAACAGAGATTAGGGTTGAGCAGCGATTTCTATGTATCTTTATCTGTTTATATGACAACATTATCTGTATCTGTCTCTGTATTCAAATAGAACCGGCTTGAACCGGAAGTGCGTCAAAACTAAATTAAATGCCTGATTTTAAATGTTTTTCTTACATTTATAGTTTCTATTAAAAAATATGCCTTTTATATGCCTTTACATAATAATAGCTTAATAATAATAATTATTATTATTATATATACATATTAATCATTAATAACTATTATTTAAAAATGATTATTTTATAATTTTTTTCTTACCATATGAAGCAGAATTTGTAGGCTACATTAACTGTGGAATATGTTGATAAATGTGGTTTCTCCTGGTATTTCTGATATTAATATCTGCATGAAACAGGATTTTCATATAACATTATTCTGTAGGCTAGGTGTAAAGCAAAATGTGAAATGTCAAGCACACATTTAGCAGTGAATAATAAATACAAATTCAAACATTTAAAGAAATGAAAATAAAATCAATATAGCCTACAAACAGGTGAAAAGACATGTCTTGTTACATTTATATAATGCCATATACCAGAGGTAGCACAGTTTATAGAAGTAGAAGAGAAAAATGGACTTAAATGTGTTCAACTTTAAAAGACAGATAGATAGCTCCGACGTGAAATCATCACTTCAGGTCAGGAATTTAACATCGCGCTCACGTTTAGGCTATAAATGAATACATGAGAATCACGTTTGAATCGTGTGATACATTAACATAGACATTCCAAGAGGCACAAAGTTTATATGAAGTCATATCTTAATGTTACACTTGACAAGCTCCAGACAAGCTCAACAGAGACCATAAACGTAGTCGAGTCCGTGCCCATCCGATCTGAAATCACACATGCGCATTTTCATTCATAAGGTTTACACTTTAGAAATATTAGCTGCACAGATTAATACATTTTTTGTCATTTTGTATAAGTTTGTTTAAAATGCTGCTTTATCCTTGTGTCTCTTGGATAATCAGTCATACAAATAGTTTTTATATTATTCGGACGAATCCGTTATTCGTTTTGAAGTCATTATTCGCGCCTTTACGAATAAGGTATTCGGCTTCGAGCACATCCCGAACAGAGATAGTTTAAATGGTCACCACTGAGTTAAGCCTGAGGTGTTCGAGTTAGCTTTTCACGAGCCAATTAAAATCTGACTCTGAGCTTTCTTTAAACCTACTCAAATGTGCATACATGAACATAAACGGCATGATGAACAACACAGCAACACATAGTGAGCAAAGGTTGTATGTACTCTTCAGCGGATGACATACGGTGTATGTGTGAAGATGCCGTAAATTAGTTTGCAGCTCCATTAGTCCCCCTGTTCTTCTCTCTGATCAGTGTTTTTCTAGTCCTTTCAACTCCCTGCAGTACAAAGTGAACCCAGTGGCCTTCTGTGATATTCCAGCCCTTTGATGATGGCCACTGGAGCACAAATAAAGGCTCGCAGTTGATGTGCTGTTTATGCTGAAGGGCCCGCATTGGGTCCACTCCCCTCCTCATCTCTGCTGCTGGCTATGTTGGGACGTTAATGACAGGACACAGTCTGCATCTCCACATGAGAACCCAAAACCTTCTTTAGTGACTCCACCCACCACCACTGCTCAGGGAACTGGGTCCCCTCCAAATCTCAACCATTGCTTGGTTTCTCTCTCACAGTTTTTTCTCTGTTGCCTTCAGCTGTCAATCACCCGTTCTCTTGCTCGGCACACACTATCAGAGCAGAAAATGAGACCACAGCAGGTAATGGAGGAGATCCTGGCAGGAAGAGTCTTTTTTTTTTTCCAGACACACACACACACACACACACACACACACACACACACACACACACACACACACACACACACACTGTCCTCTTTACTCTCTGTATAACAGTGGCTGTGCTGCCATGTTAACTGGCAGTGTTGCATGTTGAAGGTTACAAGATGCAAATACCCCCTACTGGTCTTGACATGGTGAAGATCTCCAGAGTCTGGACACAAGTAGGAACAAGTCCGGCCTAAAGGAAAAACAGCCAAATGGACACATAATATCTGTGCTCCAAAATCTAGTGAGCTGCCTTCTGATGCTCATCTTTGACTGTTGTACCATTATCTTGCATCTTTTTCAGTGTCTCACGCAGGAGTGCTTTGTTTTAGACACTGTGTCAAGTTTAAAAGAACTTCAATAAAAAATGGCAACTGAACTGAGTTTCATTCCTAGGAAGGAAACTTACTGACTGGGCATCAATACGTTCTTTGTCTTGTTGAACCTGTGTTCTGTTCCCTGGGGACATTAAAAATTAAAGGGGTCATGAAGTGCTTTTTTTTGTTTTTTTAATAATTTTATTAGCCTCCCTGAGGTCCAATGATAATGTTATAAAAGTTTTTTGCTTCAGAACAGTCACAAATTACATATATATGTATATACAGTATATGATAATTTCCCACCCTGTTTTTGGCCCTCTGTCTAAAATGCTCAGTTTTGGCCTAAGCGCCTCCTTAAAACTTATGTATGTAACATAAATGCCCACTGTTATGATTGGCTAACATCATGCAGCCCCTCAAATTCAGCAAACTCAATCGAAAGAGAATGAACCTCGACATTATAAAAGAAAATTGCAGGGTTTACACATAACATACATCCAACACATTGCATCTGAATATATCAAACTGTTCATCTCAAGCACAACTGTAAACACATTTATGTTAACACAGTCATGACATTTGAAATATTCATGAATGAATCTGTTTGCTGCCCCATCTTTCAATAACAAAGATTCCTTTGCAAAGCTTGAATAGTATTTTGACTGTTCACAAGCAAACCATGCTGACATGAGCCGGAAAAAACCCCCGAACGCATCATAATTCAAAGAACGGTGAAATTACGCACACATTGCCAAAAACACACTGTCAAAAGATACATCAAAAGATGTCCATCGTCAAAGACGTCCTATGTTTAAATACACAAACAATTAAAAAACAGTGCAGATAGGCAACAGAACGCATCCATGACAGAGAAAGCAGCTTAATCAGAGAATTGCTTCTGCCTTTCAGAGTTGTAACTTGACATCTTGTCTAAAAAAATTGTCAAAAAAAGTTTTTGTTGTTGAATAGTCGTTTGATCTTATTTATCATAACATGAGATCAGATATGAAACTAATGATGGCACACGAGAGCAGCACTGCAGCTCGCGCCTGACTGAGGAGAGGAAGAATTGCACAGCTTAAGGCATATATGTTGCGATGTGTATCTTATTGTGAAGAAAGCCGACAATTTGAAGCTCTATTAAGAAGCGAGAGTTTGTTTTGTGAGTTTAAGATGGATCGATGTGAACAAATAGGTGAGAGGATGGTCTTCACCCATTATCTACACTGCAACTAATTACTTGTTGATTTGTTTTGTTTTGGCTTGTTTTCCAATATAAATATCTAAAACTCCTTTAAAACAATGTACATGTACTTTAACAGCTATACTGAAATCTAAATATATTATATGTTGCTTCATGTAAATGTATCTTGTTTTAAGTTTTTTTTTAGATATTTAAAAATATTTAAATACGTAATATTATATTCAACATTCTCAGATAAAAAAAAAATCTGCAGTATAGCTGTTAAAGTAAATGTACATTGTTTTATGGAAAACAAGACAAAAACTCTTGATTACAACATTATTTTTTGCAATGAATTATTTTACTGAAATTTTCTGTTTTTACTGTATTTTTAAAACATGATTTTGTCCTCTTTATTGTTAGTAAGCATGTTTATTACAACCTTTTAAGTCAAGGTACAAGCTGAATAATCGGTTAAGAGATAATGATTAATCGTTGCATTAATCGACCGAATAGTCAAAATAATCATTCTAATAATCATTAGATTAGTCGATTATAAAAAATAATCATTAGTTGTAGCCCTACTCTACACAGGTAGCAACTACATGTGATAAACAAATAAAGTTTGGCATTAGCATGTTGCTAAGCTAGCAATATTCTTTTAAGAATAAAAATACATAGCATATGCGAATACTGAGCAGAAATTTTAAATTTGAATTACTCTATTAACACTTATTATACTTAATAACTATTTTTTTATTTATAATTTTCAGTACTGAATGAAATGAAAATTAAATTAGTTTATCTGGCCATCTTTTTCAGTCACCATTTTGGCTGATCACAATGTATTGTAGCATTAACTTCTCAACGAAGGATACATTTGATGCTACTTTAGAGTTAGGTAAAAAAAAAAAAAAAAGGTGTCTTAAGAGTCAGCATAAATGTGATACCTAATTTTTGGAACAGTATTCATGTTGTGAGCCCACCTGTGAGGCCTTAAAAGGAATAGTTCACCCAAAAAATGTAAATTCTGTCATAATTTACTAACCATCATTTTACACATGGAAAAAAGATACAATGACAGTGGCTGTTGATAAAGCCTTACATTCTCCCTAATATCTCCTTTTGTTTTCCACAAAAAGAAAAAAAAACATATGGGTGTAGAATGACAAGAGGGTGAGAAAATGTTGATAGGTATATTATCCTTTTAAAATGCTACCTCCATAGGGAGCTCACTACATTTTGGAACAGAGCAAATCTGACCAATAGCAGTATTCTCTACTACCTCAGCCTCCTCGGAGACAGCCATGAGGATGCAATGACATTTCAACAGAGCTCTGGAGCTCAGAGAATTATACATAAAGCAGATCAGTGCACCAGATGCACAGTATGATCAGAGCTGCCCAGTCATCACACTACTTCCTGTAACTGATGCAGCTGTAAGGGGAACATTGCATTTGAACTTTATTTTCTCCTTCAACCTCTCTCTTTCCCTCTCTTCCTCCTGAGCCACATCACAGGAAACCTGCAGCCACTACACTGAGCCCAGACACATTGTTTGTAATGGATACCATGTTGTCTTCAGATCTGCTAACTGTATCACATTACTGTGTTCAGGAGACTGCTAGTAGATATTTGCTGATTCGGAGTGAGTGTGTGCAGTCTGAGGAGAGAGTAATGAGGCTTCACTGAGGCGCTGGGCCCTGGAGCAGCCAATGCTTCAGTGATGTGCTGTGCTCTGAGGCCAATATGACAGTCGCTCTTTGAAGAGCCCAAAATGCACTACAGTGAGGCCCAGAAATACAAACTTAAAAACTCACACAAGCCCTGGGGAGAACTGAGATTATTTAAACAAACATTAAGAGCTCTCTATTCAATATTCTGAGTTACTTAGGGAAACGAAAGGAAAGAACAGAGAAAGGAAGTTAGAGATAGGAGTAGGAGAGCATTTGGCAGGGATGTCCAATTCATAAAGGAATGATTCTTTTGATTCAATCAACAATCTAACCAACTTGGATATAAAAGCTCCAAGGTCTTTTTTGGGAACAGAACAATCTACAACATGATGCTAAACATAGTGATAAACAGAAGTGCTTAATTAAGCAATTAACCACTCAAGGAAGGGTGCCATGGGTAAGGTGTGTTCTAACACGAGGGCCTTAAACTCTTTTTACCATGGTAAAATCAAAGCTTCACACTCTGGAGGCAAGGAGGAGTAACTTTGGTATTCTGGAATTTGAGGGGAGAAAAAGAGGAGCAGAAGATTACAGACTTTCCAACCAGTACGGGAAATTCACACAGGATCCACACAAACACACAGCTGCTTTACCCTTGATAGCATGCAAGTCTGGGAAAACACACGAGATGTTCCTATACTCCCAGTCCATGACAGCATATTTACATGCAGGATCTTACACAGATTATGCTTAATAAGATATAACCCATTGGAACACATAGATTTTTGCCCATTACCCCAATACCCTGTTACATATAAACACCATGACCAGTGCTTTTATGGGCTTAAGGCACGGTCACATTTACCTTTGCATAGTGAAATTCCATGGGCAAAGAAGGTGTGGGCAGAAATTGAGTGCAAAAAACAAGCAGCCTCTTTTTAATGCTGCTTTTTTTACCATGTGAGAGTGATGCTTAAAAGAAACCACTGAATATGTAGCACCACCAGCACAGAGGTCACTGCCAAACCAAGAAACTTTCTAAAAGTCAATGCAGCAAATTCACCTGTCAAAGTTCACCAAACTTGACATGGGGAAATTCTTTGCCTCCGGAAGTCTTGTAAGAAATTTATGATTGCACGGAATTGAAATGACTGTATTTCACCCTCGGAATTTTGCCATGCAAAGATAAATGCGACTGTGCCTTTATCCAATGTGCAAAAGTGTTGTGCACATGCCTGTTAATGCAGAGACTAACCCGTCTCATGCAATTGCGCTTTCTTGCATTGTTGGATTTTTTGAATAAGATGATTTTGGGTAGTTCTCAGCATATCAGCATAAATTATGTTTGGAATTTACTGATAACATTGTATAACATATTGATGATTGCAGATTTTACACTGGTGTGTTATTCTGTATCACTGTTGTTCTGTGGATGTGTAGGTGGAGTATATATCTACGACCCTTCTGGTCTTCCTTAATTCTGTCTCCTCACAATGTTCTCCCTTCCAAAAGCTGCCTGCTTGGCCCTGTGGATAAGCCAACCCTGCACCTCCTCACTTATCCCCCACTTCCCCACCTGATCAGGTAATTTGCTGGCCTCAACGGAGTCTCCAATGATTACACATTTACTTTCAGAACAGGCAGTGTGCCAAAACTACAGCAGAATCTCAGTCTAGCCTTTGCTATCTCTCCCTCTGTTTCCCACTGCATCTGGCCTTAATAAACCCCAGCTCCCTGTCATACTGAAGCTATAGTAGGGGCTATTATAGAAATAAGGCCAGAGAATTTATAAGGGGAAGTATACTGACCAATCATAAAAAAATAAAGATAATGATAGAAATCGTAATGCTCAATATGGTGACCGTAGTAATGGAAGTCACACAATTTAGTTAATGCAACTGATCGCCTTTTTGATAAAGTTTGTTTACAACAAGCATGCACATTAACTGGACCATCATGAAAAATACATGTTTTTGCATGATTTGAGCTAAAAAGGCAAAATTTATGATCCCAGTCACCACGTTTTCTGATTAAGGTCTTTATTCTGGTTAAAGAAATATTGAACAAAGATTTCAATACAAGTTAAGCTCAATCGAGAGCATTTGTGGCATGATGTCGATTACCACAAAAAAATTATTTCCACTCGTCCCTCATTTTCTTTAAAAAAAAAGCAAATATCTGGGTTACAGTGAGGCAATTACAATGGAAGTGAATGTAGACAATTTTTGGAGCGTTTAAGGGGCGGCCAAAGGTGCCGGTTCAAAAGAGAGAGAGACGCACGTGGCCGCGTTGTATGTGTGTCTGTTTATGTTTAAGTTCATGTTTTAAGTTCATTTATATCATTAAAATTTACATTGATTGTTCAGCCAGTTCCTGCCTCCTCCTTGCCTGTCCTTATCTGTTTCAGTGGAGCTGTAACCTGGGAGAGAGGAGGGATGTGCTCTTGCGGAGTCCTTGCAACTGCCATCCGCCAGGGGAGCAGACGCAGCCGTCTGCCTGGGGACGGAGTGGTTGCTGCTGGCCGGCAAGAGGAGATAGTCAGACTGGTGCGCCCCTGCCTGAATCGGTCGGGGGAAGAGTGTGGCAAAGAGGAGGGTTTGGCCGGGCTGTGATGGAGCGTGGCTGGCAGTGAATCAGCTGATCAGTGGGAGAGCGATATAAGGGGCGGCCAGAGGCACTGGTTCGAGAGAGAGAGAGAGAGAGAGAGAGAGACGCACGTGGCTGCGTTGCATGTGTGTCTGTTTGTGTCTGTTTATGTTTAAGTTCATGTTTTAAGTTAATTTATATAATAAAATTTGACGTTAGATGTTCAGCCAGTTCCCACCTCCTCCTTGCCTGTCCTTACCTGTTACACATGCATAATGTCTTTACTTTTGAAACTGTGATTATTTTAACCTTTACAATCCATTGTAAGTGCCTCACTAAAACCTAGATTTTTGCTGCTTCTTTTTTTTTTTAAGAAAAAGAGGGACAAATCAAAATACATTTTTGTGGTAGTCAACATTATGACACAAATGCTATTAATTTACCTTAACTTGTATTGAATCTGGAATATTACTTTAAGCCTACTCAGAAAAAGATGTTGTAATATTCCTATATGCATGCACCTATACATACTGGAGAAGCCATTTATTGTGGTGCATTTTAGTACGTTTGATCAGTAATTTATAAAATCATTAATCATCATTCATGTTTTTAACAATAACACACAAGAGCACAATGAATTGCAAAAGGTCATAAGACTCTTACAAAAGCATGCCATGATGTTTCTTTTGATGTTTGTAAAAAAAAAAAAAAAAAGTATCCTCCAGACACCACAATGTTTCTTCAATAGCTTGACTATTAAAATTATTTAAAAAAAAAAAAAAAAAAAAACATGCACCCAGGTGCATTACAATGGTGGCTGCTGTGTAAGCTGACTTCAGTAACTATTAATGCCACTGCATCATGGCCCGATACCTTACCCACAAACTTTAATTTCAACACATGACCCAAAACTAGATAACCAAGTTTATGATCAATTCTTTCTTCACCCTTCAGTTTTATTTACACTTATGGTCAATGTGCAACTTGAGTTGATAGTGTAAACTGGCTTTGGTTAATGTGTAAGCAGAACAGCGGGGTGAGCGGTGTGTCACAAGTGTTCAGAAACTATTCTTGCATGTATGTGCAGGGTACTAGGAGAAGGTCATATCCGGTATTACAGTCTTATTTCATAAGAAAAATTGACAGTATCATTCTTGTCTTTCAGTGTAGGTTTTTATCAGTAGAGTCACTGATTTGAGCTCTTTGGCAAACAGAATAGAGGTTTAAAGTGTAAATCAACTGAGAAGAAATTAGCAAATAAATCCATGATGACTAATTCAGGCAGGACAAAGCAAGGGAGAAATTAAATGAAGAATTCCTGCCTGCTGGAGAAGTGTGCTATGGCTTTGTTGATCACGTGTTGACGCCCTGCCAGGACATGTCTTTGGTGTAAAACCAATCTCAGTTGTTCCAGCTGCTTTATCATAATCCAACACAAACCATATAACCTTAATGCTATTGGTTAAGCAGAACCACAACTTAATTTTAAAAACATTGGGTTTAATAGACACATTTCCAAGAATAACAGTCCAAAAACAGTCTTACCTGTTTTCACATAACTATTTGCAAATGTTTTGTAATGGCATGCTTCATGGCTTAGAACTGTAAATTCAATCATTTTTTTAAATGCCAATGGGAAAAATACTTCCAGAACCAAGGCCTATAATAATGTGTTATTGTAGTTTACCTTGCTGAATAATTACAGATTAACATTGCTTATGACAGTTACTGTGTAGGCAAGATCAAGTTAGCAAAAATTACACAGATCAATACTTAAGGCAATATATTTCACATGCTTTGCAGTTATGTAAGCTTACTTGTCCAATAAGAAGAATGGCAATTCAGGGTCGGTTTTGGTCCCCAAAAATTCCATCACTAAGATCAGTCTACAGGCTTTAATAGGCAACCTAGGAAGTCCGGGAAGGGCTCATATTTTAAGTTGCATTACAAGCTGTTCACACATTGGCAAAAAAAAGGTGAATATTACATGAAAATTGTTACATATTGCACCTTTAAAAACTGAGCGGTCACTGTTGTGCTCTGTTATACCCTGACATAACAAACACACACACACACAAACTTGTTTTTATATAATTTTGGGGACTCTCCATAGACTTCCATGCATTTTATGGATTTTATACAGATTTGATGACCACCACAGGGCGGCGCAGTGGTAGAGCGGGTCGGCCACCAGGGTTGGTGGTTTGAACCCCGGCCCATGCGACTCCACGTGCCGAAGTGTCCTTGGGCAAGACACTGAACCCCAAGTTGCTCCCGATGGCAGGATAGCGCCTTGCATGGCAGCTCTGCTGCCATTGGTGTGTGAATGTGTGTGTGAGTGGGTGAATGAGTCAACAGTGTAAAGCATTTTGAATACCGATAAGGTTAAAAAGGCGCTATACACTCACCTAAAGGATTATTAGGAACACCTGTTCAATTTCTCATTAATGCAATTATCTAATCATCCAATCACATGGCAGTTGCTTCATTGCATTTAGGGGTGTGGTCCTGGTCAAGACAGTCTCCTGAACTCCAAACTGAATGTCAGAATGGGAAAGAAAGGTGATTTAAGCAATTTTGAGCGTGGCATGGTTGTTGGTGCCAGACGGGCCGGTCTGAGTATTTCACAATCTGCTCAGTTACTGGGATTTTCACGCACAACCATTTCTAGGGTTTACAAAGAACGGTGTGAAAAGGGAAAAACATCCAGTATGCGGCAGTCCTGTGGGCAAAAATGCCTTGTTGATGCTAGAGGTCAGAGGAGAATGGGCCGACTGATTCAAGCTGATAGAAGAGCAACTTTGACTGAAATAACCACTCGTTACAACCGAGGTATGCAGCAAAGCATTTGTGAAGCCACAACATGCACAACCTTGAGGCAGATGGGCTACAACAGCAGAAGACCCCACCGGGTACCACTCATCTCCACTACAAATAGGAAAAAGAGGCTACAATTTGCAAGAGCTCACCAAAATTGGACAGTTGAAGACTGGAAAAATGTTGCCTGGTCTGATGAGTCTCGATTTCTGTTGAGACATTCAGATGGTAGAGTCAGAATTTGGCGTAAACAGAATGAGAACATGGATCCATCATGCCTTGTTACCACTGTGCAGGCTGGTGGTGGTGGTGTAATGGTGTGGGGGATGTTTTCTTGGCACACTTTAGGCCCCTTAGTGCCAATTGGGCATCGTTTAAATGCCACGGCCTACCTGAGCATTGTTTCTGACCATGTCCATCCCTTTATGGCCACCATGTACCCATCCTCTGATGGCTACTTCCAGCAGGATAATGCACCATGTCACAAAGCTCGAATCATTTCAAATTGGTTTCTTGAACATGACAATGAGTTCAATGTACTAAAATGGCCCCCACAGTCACCAGATCTCAACCCAATAGAGCATCTTTGGGATGTGGTGGAACGGGAGCTTCGTGCCCTGGATGTGCATCCCACAAATCTCCATCAACTGCAAGATGCTATCCTATCAATATGGGCCAACATTTCTAAAGAATGCTTTCAGCGCCTTGTTGAATCAATGCCACGTAGAATTAAGGCAGTTCTGAAGGCAAAAGGGGGTCAAACACAGTATTAGTATGGTGTTCCTAATAATCCTTTAGGTGAGTGTATAAGTGCAGAACATTTACCATCATTTCTATCCCCTAAACCTAACCCTATCATAAAACTTTTTGCATTTTTACCCCTCATGGGGACTGCTGGCTGGGCACAATGTAGGTGATCTCAGGTTTTTCTATCCTTGTGTGGACATTTGGTCCCCACAATGTAGTATAAACATGTACACACACACACACACACACACACACACATGTTGGTGCGGCTATCCTTATGACGAATCTCCACAGACATAATGATTTTTATACTGTATGAACTATAGATTCTATCCCCTAACCCTACCCTTAAAGCTAACCCTCACAAAAAAACTTTCTGCATTTTTACATTTTCAAAAAAACATTGATTAGTATGTTTTTTTTTAAGCGATTTGAATTATGGGGACACTAGAAATATCCTCATAAACCACAGTTATAGCATAATACCCTTGTAATTACCAGTTTGTAACCTAAAATAATTTCCTCGTAACCACACACACACACACACACACACACACACACACACACACACAACTGCTGCCTGTGAAGGAACAACAGTGGCTTAGTTATGATTGAGCCTTAAGATAATTAGCCGACTAGAGTATTTTTGCCACCTTTTGTCACATACCTTTATTAAGCAGAACCAGAGCATAAAGTTGTTTTCAAATCTCTGCTGTGTGTATGTGTGTGTGTTTGTGTGCGCATGTGTGTGTTTCTGTGTGTATGTTTGTGTGTTTTTGTGTGTATTCATCCTCTCTTCTCTCAGCAGGAAGTCTTATCTCATAATGAAAAACTGGCAGTGGTGGAGGGACTATGGGCACAAGGCAAGTGATCATAATAGAGGACGTTAAGAGAAAACATAAATCTAAATCTCTCCACATAATCCATATTAAAAGAAATCCTTCTTAATGTGGGTGTTGCAAATAGAAATGTAAACAGTAATGCTTTCCAGTATGATCACGGAAGGAAATAATAATTTAACAAAAAACAAAACATATTTTTTTGGTCTTTTTCTGCACTACAATCTAAGGCCCCAATTTACTAAGATCACAAATAACTGGTGCTAAATTGCTTGTGCGATCTATAAAATTGAGTGTGGCTTTTTGCAGGTGATTTTCTAAGAAAAATCGTGCAAATAACTGCACATGCAAATTTGTTGGACACACCCTCCAAAATGAGGCTTTTGCATGTGGTAATTGCACCAAATGCAATTACATTACAGATCTCACTAAATACCATTTAATTTCTATTCAATATGGCATTTGTATGTTTAATAATAGGATTGTATTATAGATATTAGAAATGTAAATAATTCACAAAGAAAATACAATATTATTTACAAGTTAAGCTACCATACCACTGATGTATACTTAAATGAAATCTGAATTTCAAACTGCTAATATCTTGACCATGGCAAAGTTAGCTGTGCATGAGAGATGCACGTGAAGCTACGCGGTACATAACCCTTTCATTTTACTGGATCAAGGTGAAACCTGCTCGGCATACAGGTAAGTATCGGCCTGCGTACTGGAAAGAACCGCCACTTAAAATATTTTTTCTCCAGTACAATCCGTGACCCTACATAGTACAAGCAGCTTTAGAAAATGGATGGATGGATAATTTGGGCAAAAAATATTAGTAGGCTTATGATGTTGATTTTTAAAATAATTGAATAAAATAATTATTTTCATAAGTATTAATATAATTTCACAATAATGTGTGTTAATAAAGGTACATATTATTTGCTCTCAAAGTCTCCTTTTTGTCACAATGACAGCATGATGCACAGTCCAAATCAGATTAATACCTGCCTTTCATTCGTAATACTTTGCTCTCATAGTTTCCGATACTGAAATGACTTTCAGGCTTGATAAATCACTTTGCGGGTGCAATTTGATTCATTAGCATCTTGACCGCCATTTATTATGCACATTTGGAGGCATGCCTCTAAATTGCATATTCATTTCGGAGAAATGCAAAAATTGCCAAGACGTGATATTTTGCACATCTGAAAGATGCAATCTTTAAAAGACTACATTAGAAGATTAGCTCTGGCCTTTTTTTTAGCATTCTATCAAGTTTGCACATGTTTTTATACAAGCAAACCTTTAGTAAACTGGGGCCTATGATTTCTTCGTAATGTTATAACAACATACACTCACTGAGCACATTGTTAGGAACACTTTAGTCTTAATAAAGTGCACTGCTGTTGCAGTCCATCTACCTCAAGGTTCAACATATGATGCGTATGCAGTACATATTTTTTTCAGTGTCCATGTTAACAGGTTAGAGCATTCAGACTGCACGTGGTTGCAGCACGGCAATGCGTTGTAGGAGCGGTGCAAAAGCAGCAGTGCAGTGATCGTTTCCATACAAAGTCTATTTTTGCTGTGCTTCATGCGCTGAATTAAAGTGATTTTTTTCATTGTTCGTGGTCAAAATGAATATGGATTGACACGGAAATGTAGCAATTTCAACGTAAATGCTTCTAATTGTAGTCTACTGTTTCACAGTCACGATATGACTTCCAGCACTGAGTAAAGAAAAGAAAACCAAAACACACTATTTTTCATGTGAGATACACCACACAGCATGTTATATGGTGTGTGGGGGAGGGGGACACTCCCATCTCGGCAAAAAGTGGCGATCACATGACAGGTGGCCGGGGAAATACACCTTACCTCACATTTGGAAAAGCAAGGCGACATAATGGATGACACTCATAATCCAAATGCTAATCCATCCTGTATGCATCACGGCAGCAGTAAAGCACCACACCTCACCTGTCAATCAACTGTTGCACTAAAACAAGAGGTTCAACTTTGCTGTTTTTGTGCGGCTTTAAAGGAAATGACTGACAGACTAGAAACTTTTAAGATGCGAATACATACACAATCACAAGAGCTTTACGAATCTTCTTTAGTGTCTCTGTTATCAACACAGATGACAAGCACAAACATCTGAGGCTCCTTTCATTTTTTTTTTTTTCCGCATTTTCTTTGTCTTTTCTGACTATTTCTGAATATTCATCTTTATTACCATTCAGGAACACTGTGACATAGTGATATATGTATGTCGTCATGAAACAGAGACCCTCCACTCCAAATCTGAACACAAGCGGTCACAAGAGATAGCATAAGTGACCAGGTGTAAACATTGATGTATCTCACCTGACAACATGTGATCGGATCACCTGAGACACTTCATAATAACAGGTGGAAACAGGGCCTAAGATGCTATTCTGCTCACTACAATTGAACAGAGAGGTTATCTGAGTTACAGTGAAACATTCTGTCAGCTCGAACCAGTCTGACCATTCCCCTTTGACCTCTCTCATCAACAAGGCATCTCCATCCACAGAACTGCGGCTCACTGGATGATTGGAGACTGTTGTGTGTGAAAATCTTTGGAGATCAACAGTTACAGAAATACTCAAACCATCCTGTCTGGCGCCAACAATCATGCCACGTTTGAAATCACTGAGATCAAAATGTTTTTCCCCATTCTGATACTTGATGTGAACATTAACTGAAGTGCTAAGTGAGTATATGTCACTGCCATCAGTTTTGCTCTATCAACCATTGGGTTTGCAGCACAGACCCTACCACCATCCAAAGACTCTCTGAACTACTACAACTTAGAGTCATTCTAGCAATTGTAAAGCAGCCAAAACTTTTTTATCCATTAAGACAAACTCTTTCAAAAGTGTTTATGGAAAAACCAAGGCTGGGGATAGACAAATAGATGCTTCAAATATTTGTAAATTGAAAATCTCTGAAATCTTCAAAGAATTGGCACATCTTGCTGAGGTATTTTACTTGACATTTTTTCACTTGAAGTTTTAATGTTTCGCAAGCCTTTGGATTTAAATACCATGCAAAAACACCACATTTATCCACCAGGGTCATGTTAAAGGATCTCCACTCCTGACACTACCACAATTACAAAAAATTATGATATATGAATATAAGCATTCAGTACCATCGTACATATTAAGGTACCACTATATTACAATCAGATACCATCACTATACCATGGTATTAACATCCATGAATTAAATGTATAAGAAGGTTAAGGTCCCTTTAAGGCAAGCCAATCCACTGAGGAGCCTTCTTGCTAACCGAGTGGCTATTTTAGGCATACAAGTACAGCTACTATCTGTATGTATGGGGAAAGGCCAAAATCTCCAGAACTGTTTAAATAACATATGTTAACTCAGCAATAAATCTTACAATAATGGCATCATTGGCAAGTATTTCAGCTGGTCCAGCTGAAAGAAAAACAAACAGGCAATGTCTCTATTAAAATGGCAATTGGCTATTTTAACTGAAAAGCTGGACTTCCATCCCTACAATCACCACAATGAGAGTTACAATTTATCCCATACATTTTTCTATGAATGGCCCATATCCTGGTCCTTATACAGCCTCTGGTTACTGTCATAATGGTTGAAAATGCCTGACTGCATTCAGCTCTTTGTTGCATAACCATCAAGTAAGTAATAATTCAGCATAATATAGTCTGTTATTAGTATGCCACAGTTTTAAGCATAGACCCTATATGTAACAATGTCACATTGACCAGAATCCATGAGACTGAGTCATCTCTAGATGTTAATGACTGGTAGGCCAGAGTGGAAGTGACAGGTGGAGTTGGATCACAGTCAGCAGGCCTGCAGCTGAACCTCTCCTCCCTTCATCTATCCATCTTTGCACTTCATTTCCCTCGTCACTGTGGAAGCCCCAACATATGGCTCAGTGCCCTAAGACTGGCCTGCGAGGCTCTCTAGAGGGATCGTCATTGCCCACAGCATCAACCTGTATTTACCCCTCAAAAATAAAATGCTTACTCACCCTACACTGCCCGCGGTCATTCGCACACACAGTTTACATCCTCTGCATTATTTATGACTGCCTTTCACCCCCTCCTCTCCTCTCTTCTCTCATATACCCTCCTTTGATACATTTCTCAACTCTTTCTATATGTTTCTGACATTTTCTCACTGCTCTGTTTATCATTAATCTTATCATCCTTCCTTGTATATGACCATGACAAGGAATTGTTGCTAAAGTCAACATGAAATGCTGTTCACAACATCTTACTTACATAATATGAATTATTTCCAAGTTAAACAGGATATCCAGTAAGAAAAAAAGTAGGGCAGGATTTTATTTTATTAATTAGAAATTGATTGGATCATGACAGCTGGTTGAAGGGGAGGGGTTGTAAGGTAAGAGGGCTTGGTGATGATTCCAATCAGAATTTAAAGTCGGAACTATTTGTTTAATATTAATGCTTTGAGGTTTTGCAATTTACATAGAAAGTAAATATCTACATGTGTGTCACACATGTTTACAGGAGTGTTTATTCTTTTATATTTGTATAGGACAGTCTTTTCCTACCTTTCCAATAGGTTTGGGCGAATCCCAGCTCCTGTCAATTGATGGGGGAATCTGGTAAATGTCCTGTGTCTGGTCCATAGAGGGTGGCACCTGGTACACATCCTGCCCAGGACATGGCCCTCCTACTGTGGGTGGCACCTGATAGATCTCCTGGCCTGGAACATTAATGGAGGGTGGCACCTGATAGACATCCTGTGGAGTAGGAATGTACTGTGCCTGGCTTTGCTTCTGTGCCACAGCGGGGGCTTTGGGTTGGGTTTGTGGTGGTTGGGGGCCAGTGGGCACCTGGTAAAGGCTGGAGGGGGCAGGCAGGCCGTGGCTGGGGGGGAGCATGTAGACACTGTCAGGGTTGGTCGAGTTGGCAGAGCTGGAGGAGGCAAAGGCAGGGTGCATGGCTGTGTACTGGGAGGAAAGGGTGGGCTTGGTGTAGGCACTCTGAGGCAGGTTTAAGTGGCTCTGGGCTGGGCTGGGTTGGGCTGATAAATGCTGTAACTGCTGCTGCTGCTGTTTATCGTACATGCCCACAAGGATTTTCAGGCGGTTGCCGGGGACGATGCCTTGGCGGCCGTGCAGCGAACAGAGCCACCAGCCATCCAGCCCCTGCGTGTCCCGCTCCAGGACAGTCATGATGTCCCCTTTCCGAAAGGACAACTCGTCAGGAGACTCTGCCACATTGTCGTACAGGGCCTTTGCCAACACATTCTACAGGAGAGGAAAGAAAAGAGAAAGTTAACTTTCACAAATTCTCTTTGTCAGTGTGCAAAATGACAGTTTCAAAATCGACAAGTCGATGGGTTGCGTGAACATCTAGTTGACTGATCTTAAGGAAGCCCATTATTAGGCTAGTTTTGGATTCAATTGACCCTCAGAGCATTTCTTGGGGGCGTTTAAATCATAAAACGGAACAGAATGCTTCTTACAATGCTTTTTGAAAGGTGGATTTAAGAGGTATTTCCTCACATAGAAATGTCTTAAAAAGTGGAGCTCATGGCAGAACACTCAAAAACAGCACAAGACATGAAACAACGGCCAGAGTCATCACTCTGAATGAGTCTAGCTGTAGTGGCAGTGCTTTAAAGGGGATGAATGTAAAGACAACTTTTCTGACAGTGTTTTAGTGTGAAAAAGTATGCTGCCAGTACCATAATTAAAGCACTTCCTAGCTAAATAAGTAAATTAATTATCTAGATAACCTAGTTGAGCAACTGTGTTGTAATGCTGTATTGCTTTATGCATTTTGTCTAACTACTCCAAAACCCTTCCCGACACATTTACACAACATGAACTACATCTATCCACTCGTTAAAAAAGCCACCCACAAGTGCATCTGGTCTTTGACAATTAAACAAATATTCGCAGTTTGACCCTTTGGACCAGTACTTCCCCCCTCTTCTCTGGCACAAGAATGATAGAACCTGGCACAGTGCCAGTTGACACGTGTATCACCCCTCTCTATGCCATCTTAATGAAGCCATTAACAGCTGATAGCACTCTATCATTATCCCTTCAACAAATTCACAGCATTTGATTGGCAAATTGTCAGAGGGGACTGCTTTCAGTTTTATTCCTTCATCAACCATTGTTCACTAAAGAAACCCTCTACAATAGTTATCAAATGGGCGAAGGAGAGAACAGTTCAGTTTTAATCAAGACAAACCTTTTGTCCTTTTATTCCATTGTAACCCTCTCCACTCTTATAGATTGACAGTCTATTCAGCTTGTGCTTTGTGCAAAAAAACAGGAGGGAGCAGCTAATTTCCAACACAGTTTGCCACCCTCATATCTCTTTCTACAGCTCTACTACTGTGAGGTAACTGTGTTTAGAGCAAGATTTAGAAGTAAGCCTTGCTCCTCCGATTACGCTCCCATGTTCTCCTTGAATTTATCAAGATGAGCATCAAGGATATGGATTTTGAGGGATTTTAGAGGTGGAGCTGATGAGAGAAACCCAAACTACCCCAACCAAAAAGACCTCAACGACTTGATTAGAGATCTTGGTCTCACCAAGTCCAACGCCGAGCTTTTGAAGTCTAGGCTCAAGTAGTGGAACTTGTTGGATGAAAGTGTGCAAGTCGCAGATCAGAGGAAGCGTCACCAACCTTTTTCCAGCTTCTTCGCCCGTCAAGATGGGCTCTGCTTATGCCACAGTGTGACCAGTCTATTCGAGGCAATCGGAATCACCTGTAACCAGAATGAGTGGAGCCTCTTCATTGATAACTCATCCAGGAGCCTCAAAGCCATGCACCCGTCTCTTCCCCTGGCTCACTCGGTGCACCTCAAAGAGGATTACAACAGCATCAAGACCTTGGTGGATGCCTTGAAGTATGATGAGTGTGACTGTGAGGTAAAAGGAGACTTCAAAATGATGACATTCATGATGGGTCTCCAAGGCGGTTTTACCAAGTTTCCCTGCTATCTTTGCCTTTGGGACAGCAGAGACACCAAGGTGCACTACCACAGTGTGGGGAGGAACAACATCGAGTGGGAGCCACTGGTGGACCCCTAGAAGGTGCTGATGCCACCACTGGACATCAAATTGGGCCTTATGAAACAATTTGTCAGTGCTCTAGATAAGGAGTTGGCAGCCTTCAAGTACCTTCAAGACTTCTTCCCTAAGCTGTCTGAGGCCCACATATAAATAAGATCCTGGAGCGCAATGAATTACCCAAGAAGCTCACTAGTAAGGAGAAAGCGGCTTGGAACAGCTTTGTTGCAGTGGTTCGGGGCTTCCTGGGTCGAAACTACGTGGAGCTGGTTGAGACTCTGGTGAAGAATTATGGCACAATGGGCTGTAGGATGTCCCTCAAAGTCCATATCCTTGATGCACATCTTGATAAATTCAAGGAGAACATGGGAGCATACTCGGAGGAGCAAGGCTTACATAAAAAATTTGGCAAATCCTTACATTATAATGAAAATAAAACAATGCGTTTAAGAATTGTGGCGGCATTGCATTCCTCACTATTTTTCTCTGATTGAAAAAGTCAAAAGAGCCCCATTATAATAATCAATTGTCACACATTATACATACATTTCTGCATATATACAGTGAAATATTTTTTTTCACATATCCCAGCTAAGCTGAGGTCAGAGTGCAGGGTCAGCCATGATACAGCACCCCTGGAGCAGATAGGGTCAAGGGCCTTGCTCAAAGGCCCAATAGTGGTGTCTTGGCAGTGTTGGGGCTTGAACCCCCAACCTTCTGGTCAGTAACCCATAGCCTTAACCACTGAGCAACCACTGCCCACTTATGTCAGCATCCTGACATTTGTGTTTGGTTTACTCTTAGTGTTGGGATCCTGTCAACTGTTTGGTCTTGTGTGTGTTTTTCTCCCCATGTGCGCGCTCTCTCTCTTTCTCTCTTTCTCTCTCTCTCTCTCTCAGGGGTGTTTTGACCCCGTCCCCCTTTGTGAATCTTGTCTTGTACCGTTTCATACCTTCATGTTCCCTGGGTCCTGCTCTACCTATTGGTTACAGATTTAAAAAAAAAAAATTAAGATTCAGTATAGGCACTGGTAATATGCTTTCTATTTTTTTCCCCAAGTTTTGGTTTGGTCTTTGCCTTGATTAATTTCCATTTATTTTCTCAATTGTTTAACCCCACATCGGTTTGTTTGTTCCATCATTTGCTGTTTGTCTCAACATCTTTGAGTTTTCTTTTGGCCCAGCTTTAGTGTTTTTGTTTCAGCTTTTTGATTTTCAGTTGAGTCTCACACAGAAATGTTTGCAATTCCTGACACATTGCAAAACCTTTCTCTTAAGGAACGGCTTGTGGGCAATAAAAAACAAGCTTGCTGGTGTGCAACTTTGAAAATCCAATAGAAATAGTAAATCATCTGAGCACCTTTGACATTCGGTTTTCAAAACTGTGATCTAGGATCGATTAATCCTTATATTGCATGCTACATATGGATTACAGACTTTGCAAATTGGCATTCAGCCTGCAGCTACATATTCTTTCCAAATCCTTATGCTGTGATGCTAATTATGCATATCAGAAACTCCTCTCTGAGTGAATGTGATCTCCATAGTTGGCTGAGTGTGAAGCTTCTGATTCACTGTGTGTAACAAAGGTCTGTGTGGAGAGTGGCAGAGGCAGTCTGATGAATGCTGTCTTTATATTGAGAGGAGGAGAGAGAGCAATGGCTCACTGAGGGCATATCTGTCAGATGAATGCCCTGCCTGTGCTGCCTGGGTGAGGGACAGTTCCACTAGTGTCTCCCATGAAGCCAGAGGAGACAGGGGTAAGACACAATAATGCCCGAGATGCTTTACTGCCTGCTAGCAGCTGGCTGAGATGTCACCATGTAGTGCTGGCACATGCATGAACACATAGTGATGCACAATCACATATATAAACAGAGGAACGTGCAATCCTAAAGGCACGCATACCTTAACAGCCCTCTCTATCCATTCTCACAAACAAAATGCCAAAATAATGAGTAGCTCTCAGACCAGCTGAGAGAGCTCGTTAACCTCACTGGCTTTTACAAAGAGGCAGTTTAAACCATAATCTGGGAGTCTTTGCAAAGGAATGAGATGAATATGAAAATGTACTGACAAACATAATTATCATGCTATGTCAGTGGTTCTCAACTGGGTTGTGATCTAAAAACAAATTTCAGGTCTGTTCAGTTAAAAAATATCAAGGAAAAATATGTATTCATTCATAGTTATAATAGTGAAATATATAGGCTTATCACATAAAGAGACAAGAAGAGAATGCTTTAATCCAAATTCATTCTAACTGTTGATGTTTTCCATTCAATGAAAGTGAATGGTGATTGAAGCTAACATATTGCCTAACATCTCCTTTTGTGTTCCATGGGTGAAATAAAGTCATGGTATGGAACAACATGAGCAAGAGTAAATGATTAGTGAATGACTAGCCCTTTAACCCTAAAAAAAACAAGAGTTGAAAATGATTAGCAGAAAAATTATTTCATGTCACTTTTTATATCCAAAGGAATTTTTTTTATATATTTTGGATTTTATGAGTTGTATCTCCCAGGATACATTGCCCTATTTAGGTACAAAAAAGTCAAAATCATCAATATTTCAGTTTTATTTGATGCAAAAAAGTTAAAACATATCATACACATGAGTGTGTGAGTGTGTGAGAGAGAGAGAGAAAGAGAGTATGTTAGTGTGTTTGTGTGTGTGTGTGTGTGTGTGTGTGTGTGTGTGTGTGTGTGTGTGTGTGTGTGTGTGTGTGCGCGCGCGCGCACGCACGTGTAACCAGTGCTGGGCAGATTACTTGTGAATTGTAATCAGATAATGATTTCAAATTCCATGACAAAAAATGCAATCAGTAATATAATCTTGTAGATTATATTATTATTTGGGTAATCTAATATGATTACTTTTGGATTACTTCCAACCTAATTCTATTTTATTTGATGTCAACTGCATTGGAGAAGGATAACCTTCATTTAACATAAAAAGTGCAATATGAAAGAAAATGTATTCCATTCTTTACTACAAACAAAAAGAGCCTCACAAAAAGAGCTCATTATGAATTTTTTAAAAAGTGCATTAAACATTACATGAATGAACATACAATAAACATTAAATCTAACAGCAATAACAGAGCTTGGCCAGTTTATAATTCAAAACACTGATACATTAAGTTCATTGTAAGTGCATAAAACAATAGAAACATTCCGAACATGAATTGGTCATAAAATCATAAAATAAACATAAATGATTAGAAAAATCAACAGCAATGACATGTAGTATATCAGTACTATGCTGAATCATTTAGAATGATTGGAGTGTTCAATACATTATTAACAATTTACTGCCATTGCCTTCTTAATATGCAATCATGTAATCCATAACAAAGTAACTGTAGTCCGATTATGAATATTTAAAATTTCATTTAATCCAATTAAATTCATTCATTTAGTCTAATTACATAATCCATATTACATGTAATCCGTTACTACCCAGCACTGTGTGTAAAAAAACTGAGAAAAGTTTAGCTTTAAGGTTGAATGTATGACATGTGTATGTGTAATAAATGTGTATATGGAATATTGTGGAATAACCCTTTTTCTTCCCTTAATCTGGCAACATATCTCAGGGGATATGCACACTTCAAAATGTGCTAAATAAAAACATGACCATATGACTACATATTCTTCTTCAGCATCTTAAGACAATGTTCTCAATTAATTTTAGCAGTTTTATAGTTTGTTTGTTTGTTTGTTTACTGAAAAAAGTAAGATTAATATATAATTCATTATCACAAAGTAAGCATGTCCTGCACCATGGGGCAGCCATGTTAGTTTTAGGTCAGACTGACTTAACAATCACAGAAAATTTTAACCAAGTCAGGTGACTCACATACTCAAAACAGATCCAACTATGATACATAATTAGAAGAAACTCTTTTTCATACCCCTATAAGAAACTAAAGAGTAGGTATCTTGTTGTGCACATTGCCTGTTTTAGGGTTAATAACTTAATTAGGTGATTTAAGTCATTTTCATTGTGGCAGCTGCAGAACCCCCCTGAAAGGGATTTCCTGTGACTTGCTGTCTTTGTCTCTCATCTCCTTATTGTTTCCTGATAATATTTTTATTCCAAGTAAAAGACTCTGGATGAATGATGACATCACAAGCTGTTAAACTTTGCCTCCAATATAGAAAGTATCTCAAGCTTTTATTTCTGGCTCTCCCACTCATTCTCATACTTCTCCACAAGTCTCTCTGTCTGTCTTTGTCATTTAGGACCCAGGACATGTTTAGGGAGTGATTCACAAGGGTTTCTGTGTGAGGGCGAGTCGATGATTCAGTGATGGTGAGTGTTTTCTAATTTGTTGGGAATGTACACAAGAGAACACAAGCACACACACTAAAGACGGCAGCAGAGCTGGAGATATTTGGCTATTGATCAGTGGATCCGTTTTTTCATTTTCAGAGTGCAGGATAAATTACACCTTTCATCTCCAACAATCATTAAATACAATGTTAAAGCACTGTAGGATTGCATTAAACAACAGCAGAAAATGGTTTGGTCCCTCAAGTGTATTTTCTGGTGTATGTGTATCTGCATTTATCAAGCAATTGTTGGGGAATCTACTTTGTAATTCTTCCCAAACTTTAAGCTACTCATAATTTTAAGCAGTTAAGCAACTATCAAGCTACATTTTTTAAATAGTTGTTAGCTACACAATAAGCTACAGAGTAGTAGCTATTTAAAGGAGCGATATCTTTTTTAATATATAGGCTTTACTATAATAAACTTATCAACTATATACTGTATATTTTACAATCAGAGCAGTATTCATCTGGCACAAAAACAATAGGATCTCAAACAAATATGTGGAAAACATATTCACTACCCAAAAACAATGTAAAAATGCCACACAAACTGTACAGGTAGTCCAATTAATCATTAAATCTAAATTAAACTGGAAATCATTCATTTACATGAATCTTGTGAACAAACTGATTTACTAAAATGAAAAGACTTCCGAATGCTGTTTGAGATGTTCACACCGAACATGTTTTTCGATCCGCCCGGACTGTTTTTTAATAGTTTTTCTATTTACATATGCACTAGATGGATGTCTTTGACCAATTCATTGTATCTAGCTGATTTTTCAGCATCTCATGTAGGAGCAATGTGCTTTTTTTAGTGCAAGGAAATGTTCAGTCTGAACAACCCCTTAGTAGAGCAAATTTTGCCTCTGCTCAACAGAAAACCTGTTCATTCAATACAATGTGACATAAAATACAGTACTATAAAGTTTTGACACACTGCACTATGGCTGAACAATTAATCAAATTAAAATTGAAACTACAGTTACAGATACAGCTACAGTTATTTGAAATCTAAAGTAACCTCAGAACACCAGGGATTTGTGGACAGAAGATGGGATGAGAGCATTTCTCTGCTTTAAAAGACCATTGTCAACTCAACTACAAACAATCGTCTTCCTGCATTGTTCTGCCGAAATAAAGGCTTAAGGGTTTAACTAATAATGCCGCATGGAAATTAAGAAATTATTACATAAATATGGTACTCTTTTATGAATATGATGCTCTTTTTTTTCTTGAACAATATTTCTATTGGCAATTAAGCGTGTTTGCCCATGACTTAATTTTGGTCAAAAGAAATCTCTTTATAAGTTTTATTATGTGTGTTAATAATCATAATACAGATTAATTAAATTGCAATCGCTAAATAATCGCAATTCGATTTTTTTTTTCCAAATCGTTCAGCCCTACATTATACCACTACACCACAAAAAGTTCCTTGTTACTGGTAAATCTACATTGAGCTAGTGTGATTCTATTAAAGTTGTGCTATGAAAGTTAGCAACAACACTTCTTTTGGTCAGCTACACCACAACACAGTTATCAAGGTATTTTTTTGAGGAAAAGGTGTTTTACAACAAGAGTTTTACAAGATGATTGGATGACATAAGAATGGAGAGCATTTCTCCATGGCAATCATCACCATGGAAATGTCCAGGTCACAAACTTCCCCTGTACCTAGAGAAGACAGAGACTGATGTTAAACTTTATTATCTGAGGAGAACACAAAAGAGAAAAAGACAAAGAGAATGGATGAAAGAGTTTGAGGGAGAGAATAGAGAATAAAAGGAAAAAAAACGAAATGTTCATCATTTCCATTTAAAAGGGTCACAAGCGTGTGAGGGTTTTGCGGGCCACATGTTAATGACGAGAGTAAAAGTGAAAGAGATTACACTTGTTCACTTCACTTGGCATTTCATTTGTTTATCTTTCGGATAGCTATCATGAAAATACCAAGTGTAAATGCTATCCAAGACACATATGAGACGGATAGCAATCTGATTTCAGGAGTTAGTTTAAGGCACATACAAGATGCGACTCAGGCCACATACAGTATGCAAACTTTACTCCTTCCAAATACATACAGAACATTTAGAAGTTTGGGAGCCTAAAGACGACAACAACAACAAAAAATGCAGCACATAACAGCTGTTGCCTTTTGCATCACAATTGCCGAAGCAATTCTAGCTGCCTCTTTTTTTTTTTTTTTTAAGTTTTTCTGAGACACATCAAGTGCAGGAAAATTGAACTGCCTGGCATTAGCATCATCATGGAAATGAACTCCAATATATTTGCATCTAGCGCAGGAATTGTAGACCGGATGTTTAAATGGAAATGGAAAGTACATATCCAACTGAATAGCAATCTGAAATGTAGATAGTCCATAAGAAATGTTCAGAATGAAAGAGAAAGAATTTGACAGGAAAGAGGGATGTGGAGCTGTGGAGAGAGGGAAGGAAGGAAATGTCAGTGCTGCTGTTCATTCAGACAGAGCCACAGAACAGAAGGTAATGTAACAGCTGCAGGAGCTCGCTCTACACAGACAGGTCAATGAGTGTGTGAGTGTGTTTGTATTGTTGTAGAGGAGGGTGGGGTTAAACAGCTTTTGTATGGTGCCTCTACATGACCCCATGGGACAAACACTTGTAAAGTTAGCGAGGTGGGTGCAGTTTGTGTTTTTTGTGTGTTTATTGTGTATGTGCATGCATTAGTTTCAAGGACACGTAGAGCCCTGCTCTAAACCAGTGGTTCACAATGTTTTAGTTTTTTTACATTTTTACAAAGATTTTACATTGGATGTATTAACTATATTCTACCTGGGTCTCATAGAATCATGTTACAATACCTACACTTTTGCAAAAATAATTTTTAAGTGGCTTATATACACTAGAGGCGCTGCAACAAAAATGACTTAATTATTCCCTTTTAAACAAATCAAGAGTAAAGCGCAAGATTATCAGTTTAACAACAATTGCTTTTCGCCGTATTCCTCACACAATGCTATCTTGACAGCTAAACACTTTTCACGTGATGCAAAGTAGAGAGAGCACGCAAAGAGCACGCAAGTCGGCACGTGAACTAAAAGTGTCAGAAGCACCAGAAATTGACATGGTTGCTTCTGCAATTGTGTTTTTCATTACACATTTACTTTTATGACACTATTGGTTAGGTTAAGGTTTAGAGTAGGTTTTATTGATTTCAGACAATAAACCTTAAAAACCTCATCTGTTTGGGAAAAAATGTTGCTTGCTTTTAGTGCCACTCAGTGGACATACTACCTCAGAATTGCTGTGATACAAGTAAGGAGCCACAGTCAAATAATTTTCATGAGATCAGGCTCCATATTTTCAATGTTTCATTGGGTGAAAGATCGACACCCACGTACGCAACACTATGACATTTTGAACGAGCTGTCCCTCATGGCCTTGTTTTCGTTCACATCAAATTAAGGATAGTGTCTAATCTGACTATGGTCTATTCTCATCCCACATCCACCTCCTGTGCCCTGGGAACAAATGTTCAATACCTCATCAAAAGTTTTTATTGGTTTAAAAACAGATGGGTGCTGCAGACAAAACAAAACAAGTCTCTGTTTCTTCGTTCACATAAGACACCTGAGCCTGACCAAACAAGAACAAAAGCTAAATGCTCACTGTGTTCAGACAGCTATCTGAGCTGTACAGCTAGAACATGGGAAATACTATTTTTTACAAGAACATTGGAGAGAGGGACCTACCATTGCACAATGCATGTAGCATCTCAGGCTTGGGTTATTATTCTGTAGTTGGGTTATTGTTCTGAAGGGCTTACTGGTTGCATAAGTAGCAGGTTATCTGGAGTAATTACAAGGTGGTTAGAGTTTCGAATGGTAAGCTGCTGTAGACACATTTTCAGACATATACACAAGGATTAGACACTGTATCAGACAGCTCCGATAGTCATCAGACTGAAAACACAACGAGTCAGGGCAGAGATGTGACTCAGACAGTCAGACGTGTGTTTGGACGTTTGCCGTTATCAGCCATGTCAGTCAGTTGTGAGTGACACACATTCACGTGGAAAGAAGCTCACACACATAGATTAAAATAAGAGATTTCCACTTGTGTTAAAGGGATAGTTCACCCCAAAATACAGTGTTTAATTCTCTAAAGTTTGACTTCTGCTGTGACACTTCCATGTATATGAATGCCTCTGTAAAAAGGTTAAAGGATGTTTGAGGTATATGCTGTAAGTGGGGCACAAACCAGCTCTACTTACAGGAAGGGACCTGTAAATCTCGAAAGAATAGAAGACAATAGCAGAATGATGATGGCAGAGACAAACAGTAGGCCACTGGCCTGCTCTATTTTCAATGGCCTCCTCTATATATGGTAAATTTACTACAGACAAGACCAGACTTGAGCACTAACAACAGGCCCTCAGAGAAAAAGGGCAGAGGGTGGGAGGCACATAATTTATTGTTAGTTTGTAAGTTTGTACAAACCTAAGCAAAAAAGGAGACAATAACAAATGGTCAAGTCCGTGGTAAAATAAATAAATCCTGAATCTTATGTCCTTGAAGGTAAATTTCATTAGTGAAAAAATATTGTGTTTTATGCTTTTAGTTTTTTTTTTTTTTTTTTTTTTGTGACTTTTTGTATTGTAATGCCATTCTGTTTTAAAGAGTGAGAAATACTGTTAAAATCTGAATCTGTTCAAATGCTCTAACATTATTGATGGACTGCACCTCTGGTCATAGCTTTAGAAAATCCGATCACAGATGAGAGGTACTGCAGCAAAAACAAATATATCATTCAAATTAGACAAGGAAGCAGTTCTCTTGCTTCTGAAAATGAACATTCTGCAGTCAAGAGTGTTTCATATAACTTGCAGTAGTGCTCATTGCATCATATCATTAAGAAGACGAACCATTGATAAATCAGGGAAGTAGATTACTAGCTCAAAAAACTCAAAATATATAAATATATTCTCATATACTATTTTCATATATATTACTTTTATAACATTTTATCAATAAATATCCTTTTTATCTAGTCTGGGAACTTTTAGCTTTAAAGTTTACAGTTATTTTGTGAAATCCTTGAAACAAAAATGTGTTCTTGGCCAGTGACCTATACAAGCCCTCAGCAAATGATGGTAAACCCTTTGCATTTTTCCCTTTACTTTTCTTTTTGCGACATGGGCCATGTCTTTCCTATTTATTCAAAACCAGGGAAAAATCGGCAACAGACATATCTATTATGTACATTCTGCTGATTTCACTGCACCACAGTGGAAAAAGAAACTGCAACCATGCCAACTGGACCTGAACATTACGGTTTTGTAATGAGAACTGTTCGTACAAATCATGGAAAAGTGGCTATTGTTTAATTATATTTGCATAAACTTTCTCAGCTTTGACGTATCCTTTGCCATGGCCACATCTTGTCGCCAACAGTCCTTGTCGCTTGGCAGTGGAAGTTGCTCTGCTTTCATTGAAAATTTATGAGATCTTGTGTCTTTGTGGCTGTGTGTCACTGGCACTGCGAGTAGCGCTTTACTGCTCTGGCTGGGATTTCATTGTGAAAAGTGTATCTCTTGTTTTCTATTTTTCTTTTTGTGAAAGCAATAAAAATTATTCATAAATAATACTGTGGCACGGTGGAGGGCGGGACCGGCGCGTGATTACGCACGCCCGGTCCCGTATCAGGCTAATTGAGCCGTCAAGAGGGATAAAGGCCACTCGCAGACGGCGATCGGGAGAGAGAGCTTAATCAGCAGACTTGTCTGTTGTCCTATGTGTTTGTTTTAAGTTCTTCATTAAAATATTATTTATATTGACAAGCCGGTTTCTCGCCTCTTCCTTGCCCATGAAAATGATCTTCTTTACAAATACATTCATATTCTATTTTATTATTATTATTATTTAAAAACAAGAGATATCCATGGCACATCTCCATTTAGATAGCTAGGTGCGCGTGTGGGTGTGCTTGCAAATAAGTGTTCTCAGTGCAAGCCTAGGCCTACCTTTTCATTGCTGAAACATTCCATACCGTTTACATTACTCAATAATTAGCCCACTTTCCTTACATTAGACTATTTACAACCCAATGCACACAGTCATACTTTCATAGTGTACACCTCTTGTATTTGCATCACCTCGGTCTATTGCATCACATTGGTCTTTTGATGGATTACGATCTTGAAATGGAATACATAGACTAACAATTGCCAACAAAAGCCTTCACCAGCCAATTAACAAGGACAATTGCATCTATATGAACTTCTGCAGTTAATCCAGGATGGATTTAAAATACATTGGTCATTAATCTTACAGTTCAAACAAAATCGATGTTTAAACACTGACCCTTAACACTTACTTAGTTTAATAATTTTAAACCATAACTTTAACTACACATAAGTAATATTTACATTATATTCATGATGTTAGTCAGAGGGGAACTTGCCCCCACAGTGAGCCTGATTTCTCCTAAGGTTATTTTTCTCCATTAATCAACATCTTATGGAGTTTTGTGTGCCACAGTCAACTTCAGCTGCTCACTGGGGTTATTAATACAATTATTATTTAATTACTTATTTTTAAACACGATTAACAATTGTATTATATCTAATTACACAATGATGATTCATCAACATTATAGACATTACAGTTTTATTGTCTGTTAATGCCTGATCTTCTGTTAAGCTGCTTTGAAACGATGTGTGTTGTGAAAGGAGCTATACAAATAAAATTGACTTGACTTGTATTTCATACAAACAGCACAGTCTCAGTACACTCATACACACTCATGAAAGCATGCTGACCCCACAGTTAATTGGTGCATCCTTGGCAATGATTCACAAGCAGTCAGAAATCACATTGTCATATCCATAATTATAAGCAAATCCTAATAAAAATCTCCCAGATCATCCCAGTAACAAAACTGCATGCCTATGCGCACTTACAACCACCCGTTCACCATCCCTCTTGTGTTGACAGGAAAAAACAAAGACACCTCATCAGCCCCTCCTTTCCTGGCAGGGTAAGATTGCAACACCCTCTTTCAAAATAGTAGCTCTGATTCTTGTAACTACAGGCTACAACTAAGTGTTGGTTTACTGCCAGTTTTTTTCCCCAAACCAACACAATGCTGATGCGCAATCTTCGCACTGTGACTTACAGAGCTGGAAAGGTCAAAACAAGATAAATAAGATCATAACAAGGACACTGTGCATTTTTGTATGGACTGCAGTGTGTGCTAAACATTCCTTTTCACCCTGAGCGAAGGACCTTCATCACTACACAAATATGTCCAGAATCCTCCCTATCCCAAACAATAAATCGAAAAATAACAGGGTTTAATGGAACAAAAAAAAAATTCCAAGCAATGAGTGTCACTGTGACCTCAAACAATCATTCTGCAAGTTCAATAACAGTGGCGAGGCCAAAAACTCCTCAAGGAGAAGTCAGATACAAAGACAGGAAGAGAAGTTTGCACATGGAATGCACATGACTGCAAACGTGTAAAAAAAAGCTATTAAAAAAAAATTATGACCATCTCATTATCTTATGAAAAATCACTGGCTAGTGTTAAAGCCCTTGATGTTGTATCATTGAAGAACTCTTTGAAATAAGTTACTATATGTTGTACTATATACTGTAAATTCCGTTACAATGCTAAGAGGCACAGAATCATATTCACTTTAAGCTCTGGCTGCAAATAAATACTGCTCATGTATCAACAGACAAGAGAGTTTCAATTGTTTCTCCTAGACAGCATTGAGATAAAATGGAGGGCAAACGGATCCTTTTAAATATATGCCCTAAGAAAAAGACCACATCTTTAAAACTGTGATCCGGCTTGCCAAGATAACACAATCTGACAATCAAAGTAAGAGATTTCAATATGAACTCAAACATTTCTCATCAAATTCATGCTGGCTATCCACAATCATTTTCTAAATCTATACTGTGTTTACAATGGCCTCATTTGTTCCTATTTAAAGAATTTTAGGAGACATCTGAAGCAAAGTTGATACTTAAATGAAACATGCTTAATGAGACCGAGAACTCTATTAAGTCTCTAGAGTTATGAAAGAACAACTTCTAAGTACTAAAAAAATGTATCTGGGGAGATCCAGTGGCTGTTTTAAATGTGCCACTCATCATATCCTTTATCTGAACTGCTGTCATTCTTTTTCATTTAAAGATGGCTTGAACTATGTCTAGAAAACTGGCCACAAGAGAGTTTAAAAATGTCAACCTTAAATTAAATTAAATACTATGCTAATATTTGGTTGTTAACAGTAGTGGACATGTAACATACTGTATATGACCATGTGATAGAACATATATGTAAAGAAAATATAGACCAAATAATGAATTAGTGCACTGTGATACAGAGAAACACCCGATTACTATTATTCTGATAACACTTTACAATAAATATCCATTTGCAAAGTTAACAAAATTTATTAACATTAACTAACAATGAACAATACTTCAACAGCATTTATTAACCAAATGTTGTATATGTTAATAATGGTTAATGAACTATGAACTAACATTAACTAACAATGAAGACATCTCGTTTTTATTTATGCAATTGTTTTTATGAACTAGCATTAACAAAGATTAATAAATGCTGTAAAAAAAAATATATTGTTTGTTCATGATACCTAATGCATTAACTAACGTTAATGGAACCTTAATGTAAAGGGTTACTATTATTCTCTAACCCTGTGTATACAGCTCAAGTATTTATCTGAAACCTTCTCAACTCTAAATTATGAACAAAGGTCACATTAGCTAACCTTTTTTGTTCTTATCCCACCCTAGTCAAACTACCATAAATTTTGTCTCGTAGAGTTTGAAATACCTTTGTACCACAATGTGTGGGCTTCACATGTGTGGTGTTACTAAAGGTGTTGAATTAGTCATTTTAATATTAAATGACACAAGATTTTTCATAGTAATAAGGAAAATTAACCAGACTGATCTCAGATTAGCACTGAAGGACAACTTCTATAAAACCTAATGCTGACATACATAATGTGTAGATGATTATGAGGATAATGAAAAGGATGAGGAGCAGGTCCTGTCCATCAGACCTACCAGGAGAGGGTGGGTGGGGTTAAGGCCAATGAGGGGAATTTCGAGAGGAGGGGGCATGAGTCAGGGCTGAGTCAGAGAACCAATGCTGGGTAGAGATGGATTCAGGTTACTCAGCTGTCCTCTGAAAATGGATACTTTTCTGTCATCTTTCTCTTATTTAAAGATTCCTTCTCAGACCCTCTTACCAAATCCAAGGTGAGTCAACATTCTTTACTTAGTAACTGATTCAGCCACTTTGCCTCAACTCGACACAGATCTCAATTACTGAAAAACACTCAAGTGAACACAACTAACCACTTCCATCAATGGCCACCTTACAAAATATCTAGAGTTCTGACAAACTTGCTGCAAATTTGCTGCAAACTTTCCAACTCATTATTTTCACATGCAAATAAGCTTGCGATCCATTGCAAAAATTAACCAGAAGTTTGCAGCTCATCACTAGTAGTGGTGAACCTGAAGCAAACCTTTGGTGACAATGAAGAGTTTGCCACAAATCTCATTTTGCATATTAAAATAATGAGAGGTGAATTTTCAGCAAGTTTGACAGAACTCTCACTTTTTGTAAAAGGCCACCTTTGGAACTAAACGTTAAAAAATTACTGATGCTTTTCAGCTAATTAAAATGACTAGTCTTACTTTATATAGTGAAAAGAACAGGTGACATCTTGTAGACCATTGTAGCACTCTTTTCATGCTACCTAGTTTCAACAGACTTGTAGACCGCTGTTGCACTCTTATACCATCTTTGCTAACTAGTTTTAAATATATTTTGACTATAAAACTGAAAAATTTCCAATTTATAAAAGTGAAAAGTAAAATCTTGTAGATCGTTGAGAAAATCTTGTAGCATCTTATGCTAGCTAGTTACTATAAAACTGACAAATTTCCAATTTATAAAAGTGAAAAGTCAAATCTTTTAGACTGTTGTAACTCTCTTTTAGCATCTTATGCTAGCCACTTTCAACTGACTATAAAACTGACAAATTTCCAATGTATAAAAGTGAAAAGTAAAATCTTGTAGATTGTTGTGACACTCTTGAAGCGTCTTTTGTTAGCAAGTTTCAACAGACTATACAACTGACAAATTTCCACTGAATACAAATTTAAAAGAAAAAGTAACATCTTGTAGACCTTTATGACACTCATGTAGTCTTCTAGCTAGTTTGAACAGACTATCAAATGAAAATTCCACTATATAAAAAGTAAAAAGGACAGATAACAGCTTGTATACCTTTGTGACACTCTTGTAGTGTCTTATTTTATATTGAAAAGCCTCATGATACAATACATAGGATTTGCAACAAGATATTACTGAAACATAAACCTCAATCTTAAAATTTGAATTCAAATACACCAAACTTCTCTTAAAACACTGTAAACTTCAGTTTTGAATGCATACTTTAGATATTAATTGTGCTAATAATTGACAGTCACCATTAGTGTACATTTCAATACAGGTCCATTTTAATATTCTGGGAATATCCCAGTCTCTGCAGGGGGTGAATCCCAGCATCCAGATTCCTCCAAGACGGAAATACAGTATGGCCCAACTCTCACATCCAAATACCAAAGCCCTGTGTCATACCCAACTCTTACAAGCTGAATGAGTGCCAATACTTTTAAACAATAGCAAGTAACTAATGTTCCAGCCTAAACCCTGGCCCAGTCAACTTCACCCTGTTCTTCTCTCATTGCTTGCACTCTCTCTCTCTCTCTCTCTCTCTCTCTCTCTCTCTCTCTCTCTCTCTCTCTCTCTCTCTCTCTCTCTCTTTCCTTCTTTTCCTTTTTCCCTTTGCTCCCTTCCATAAAACCTTAATCTTTCAGCTTTCTCATGAGTCAGCAGAGAAGCTCACAGCGGCATGGCTCCATTCCTTCCCTCTATGCCTGATTTCTCACACTCTCCCCTGAGCTTTAAAAACTCACTGCTCCTCAAGAAAAAGCCATTTTTAAAAAGCTCAAACAGCACAGCTATATACCATGGTGCTCTGTGTGAACTGAAAGCCTCTGTACGGAATGTAATATCACCTCTTTTTAGAGAATTTTCTTGCTCTAAGTTTAGTTGCTTTGATCTGTTCCAGTCATAAACACCTCAATAGAATATGAAACTGTTCTATAAAGACTTAAAGACACAGTAGGTCTTTAAAAGGGTTTAAATTGAGAAAGATTAATTAATGTTACACAACTCTTACATTTGTTTTCTTTTGTTTTCTTCCAAGACACTACCTAACTCAACTATCTATCCCAAAAACATTACCTTAGGGCATATAGAAAAACCAACTTAAAGCTTTCACACAACAATGAGAGCAGCAAATACATTCACACACTCACCAGATAATTCATTTTCAGCCCTGCTGTGTGAGTCACTGGGACTCCAGACAGCACTAAACCGGCTGAGGTTTGTCTCCCAATGAAAACTCCAGCAGACCGTCCACCTCTTTGTAAAATGCTCTCGGCGTCTCTGTCAGGCAGAAAGTGAGTGCTGCTCAACACATACTCCAATTCCGTGATCTCAGAGGGCAAGAATGAGACTGTCCCATATACTTCTCGCTCTTTATCTCTCTCACTCGCTCTGACTCTCGTTCCCTCTCTGTGTCCATCCTGTTCTCTTTTCCTTGCTCGCTCTCTCTCCCTCCCTCTACAACAGAAAGAGGAGGGAAAAATGCATAGAGTAACCTGACACTCTCCCGGTTCCTTTCCCTGCTCCTGATTGGCTGAGTTCTCTCTTCTTATGCTAATGAGCCTTACACACTTCCTCCCCCTGGCTGTGAGGATTGTTTAGTAAGGCTCTCTGTAGACCTGAGGATACAGATATTAGTTTTTTTTTTTTTTTTTTACTATCCTCTGTACCCCTCACACACAAACATACACCACCTGACACCACAGCTTTGTCTAGACCCTTCCCTTGAGTCTCCTTGAGTTTTTCCTCTCCTGCTTTGTTTTTGTTGCTCTGTAAATTTATATTTAAAATAAATGCCCTCAAACCAATCTTCTCAGATTGTATATGGAAAGCAAACCTCAAATACATGTTTTTTTGTTATTACTATCATTATTATTTCAGTTATTTTTAACCTAGCTAGATTGTGATGGATAGACACTTTATTGGTTCCTGAGGGGATATTGTATGTGGTTATTTAATTTAACAAGTCACAGAAGTATAATTCTGTTCTCAGTTCATTATCTGTCTCCATTTAAATTAATTTAGCTATTTCTATCTTCAGGATAAATTATAGGGGAAAAGACACTGCATCTTTTATATAAACCAAAGCTTTATTTAACCCAAACCATGTAAGGTTGGTTTACTGTATAACATTTGTAGTATTACTATATAGCATTTGTAGTATACTCAGTAATGTTACAGTAAATATGCATATAAATGTATTTGTGCATTTTTAGGTAGAAATGAATGAAATCTGAATAAATAATGACTGTTTGTTACTGTAAAAAAAAAAAAAACAAGCTAATCTCTACTATCTGCTTTTGGTTTCACAACACACTGGAAAGATGAATTTCAAAGAATGACATCATTCTCCAACTCTCCTGTGAGGGAGTGGCCAGGTCAGGAGGTCATATTGGAATCCACATTTAAATCAATGTAAACAGGCTAAAGCAATGCATCCTAATGGATCTTGTGATTTCAAGATAGTTGAAAAGAATATCATGTTCAAAGAAGAGATTATGTTTGAGAGGTGACAGAGTAGAAGTATGCAGTCCTCAAACCACCATGACATCGTTCCATGGCCTAGTGCTAAGCTCATGGAAGAGGTCACTAAGGTAGCAGACAGCCAGGCTTGAGTTTTTTATTGTAGTATTCCAGAGCTTAAACTGTCCTGCCAGAGAATATTCTCTCCTTTTGCGATGAAGTATGGCAATATGTTTTGTAGATTTAGTTTGATAGATGGACAACATGGCCAAAAGAATGTGGACACCCCCTTAATTCCACTGAAGAAAAATCTTTACAAATATTTTGGGTGCAATACAAGTTAAGCTCAATTGACAGCATTTGCGGCATAATGTTGATTACCACAAATTATTTAGACTCTTCCTTCCTTCTTACAAAAGAAAAAAGAAAACAATCGAGGTTACATTGAGGCACTTACAATGGAAGTGAATGGGGTCAATATTTGGATGGTTTAAAGGCAGAAATGTGAAGCTTATACTTGTGTATTTTTTGAGCTTTAAAGTTGTTTAATTAGTAGTTTTTACTGTCGTTTTAGAGTTTTAGGTTTACAGCATTATGTAATCATGGTAAGTCAGTTTTAAAACTTGATATTACTTTACACAAAATAGGTTAGTAAACTATTTTATCACACTTAAATCATGTTAACATGCATATTGTTTACGTATTGTAGCTATATTTTAGAAACATTTAGTATTTAAAATTTGTAAATTGGCCTCATTCACTTCAATTTAAATGCCTCAATGAATTTTTTAAAGAAAAGGAGATACAAGACAAAATAAATTTTTGTGGTAATCAATATTATGGCACAAATGCTGTTGACTGAGCTTAACTTGGATTGAATCTGAAATATTCCTTTAACGCTACCTCATACAAAATCATTCTAGAGAATTGTGTGCATCCAAATTTGTGCCAATAGTCAGGGAGGGTCCTTTTCTGTTTTAGCATGACAACATGTACAAAGCAAAGTTCATAAAGAAATGGTTTACACAAAGCTTAGACCTGAACCCCACTGAACAGCCATGCTCCATCACCCAACACCATTATTGGGGCATGTTGACGCAAAATGTCAACTAAGTTCAATGAATTGTATTCTTGGGAAATAATGGTGGAAATTTTTCAATGAATGTGGCTATGCATAAATTAACTTTCAAATAAATCTATGAAAATAAAAAAATATATATACACTGGAGAAATATGTGTGAGAATTTGCTCCGGTCTCCCCAATATCAAAAGTCCATGATGCCTGAACATGTATAATCACCGGAAAGCTGATGCCAAGAATTAAAGAGCATGACTAGAGTTGACTCACCGAGATTCCCCCTAATTGAAAATGCTGTAGGAATTTAAAGCCCTTATTGTCACGATGCGGTTGTCTTTTCAGGCCACAGTGTGCTGTGTCTGGTCTCCATGACAATTGAATGGCACTTCATCTTTCACTATGGGGTGGCGGCTATGCAAGATAGATTTTGATGATTAAGACAAGATTCTCTCTTCAACTAACATTCTCTGCGATGTTTTCGATATTTTTGTTATTTATTGCAGTCTGCTAAGCCTGAGTGACATCAGAGCTCTAATTTAAATTAGCAAGTGTGCACAGATTTTGTCACCATAAAGATTAGGCTATCACATCCGCCATCATTTCAATTAGCACCCCACATCTTGCTCTTCAGCTAATAAGCCCCCTCAGTCAGCACCCACTAATCACAATCCTGTTATATATCAGAAAGTGAAGGTGAGTGGGGTTGGTTTTCTAGAATTGAGGTGCCTAAATGCTTGTCACAGAGCACTAGAGAGGTGAAAATGTGTTTGTAAGAGATTGCTGCAACAATTTACAGAGAGTCAAGATTGAAATTGTTCAGTATTAGAAATTCAATCACTAGAATATGTATCTACGGTAGCCCCAAAAAGCATTTGGATCAGATAGGTTACACTTAAAATGTCTGAATTTCATTGCATTATATCACATGTTTTCAATTACTTTTAGCCAACTGGTGTTGAGCTTGTTTTTAGTAGATGTATTAAGTCAGTTCCCACAGGTGTCAAAGTAGAGTACATTATATATGGACATGTTCCACTAACATTTGAGAACCAGAAAGTGTCCTATAGTTTATGTCTTACTTTTAAATAAATGTTTCTACTGTCCAACTTATTTTTGTGAAATGTATAAAAATGTTTTTGTGCCTTCTTTAAATTAAATGCCACCTGGTTTGATATTTTGTTATTTATATTATGCAGAGAGATTCATACATTTTTAAGTGTGGTTTAAGTGCCCAAATATATTCGGGGCCACTGTATGTTGCCATGAATTGATGTCTACTGTACTCTGTCTCTGTTTGAGAGTATTCATGGCTCCGTGTGTGTGGAACAGTAGGTCCATTGTATATGAGCGGCCCAGTCTTGGGTTGGTCAGGTCATCACACCTACGCACAATGTTATCCAGCTGGCAGTGTTTCGGTCCTGGAACCTCAAATACTGGCCCGTGGCCTCTATGACCCCCCCCCCCCCCCCCCCCCCCGCATGCCACAATGTGATTCAGCGCAAGCCTGCATGCACGCCTCAGCCAAGCCAGATCAGATCGGGCCACCCCAGAACAGACCAAGCATTTAGAACAATCAGTGACTGTGAATATGGAAATCCCATTTCCCTATGAATCAAGGTTATGTTTCAATTTCTCTAACTTGCTTACTTCCACTCTCTGAGCAGTTCCAAGCTGTAAAACATCTCCATTGGGATTTGTTGGCATCAGGCCATTTCCAGAAGAATCTGATGGGAGACTTCTGATGGAAAGGCGAACAGCGATATACCTGTAAAGATGATTTGCTTTTAAATAGCGCTATGCGTCATAAATGGGCAGAATTTACAACACTAGATTTGCAAGAATGGCACAAGACGTTCCCTTTCCGCAGTCCACCAAAGCAGACAAAGAGCTGCTCAGAACGTCTAAGGCTCTGCGTGCGGTCCAAGTAGATACACAAAGCATGTACCGGACACAGCAATGAAAGGGCTGGGCCTGCCTCCTACCGGGGCAGCGCCTGCAGGTTCACTACCTGGTACCTGAAGGGAGTGGTAGGAACCTTGGGCACGTAGCCTGGTTGCGGTCTTAGGATCACATGACAGAGAACGCTTGCAGGTCCCCAACCCTTTTGATGGAGGCGAGCGCAATCAGGAGGGCCGTGTCTTCAGGAAGAGGGCCTTGAGTCCAACTGATTCTAGCGGCTCGAAGGGGGGTCTTGGAAGGCCCGAGAGTACCACTGAGAGATCCCAGGAGGGGAACAGGCTTGGCCAGGAGGGATTTAACCTCCGGGCGCCTCTTAGGAACCTAATAAAAAGTTGTGCTTACCCAAAGACTTGCCGTCTACTGTGTCGTGGAGGGCTACATACACCTTCAAGGTGGAGGGGGACTGCCTCCCCTCCAACCTCTCCTGCAGGAGACCTAACTGCACACCTCTGTGGGTCTTCAGCCCACAGAATACCAAGAATACCAATTTGTGACCAAACGCCATTTCAGGGTGTAAAATTGCCTGGTAGAGGGAGCTCTGGCTTGGTTGATCAAATCTACAACAGAGGTGTTAGATCAGCTAGATCTTCCGCATCCCATCCAGGGGCCAGATGTGGAGGTTCCAGAGGTCTGGGTGAGGATGCCAGAGCATGCCCCGTCACTGAGAAAGAAGGTCCTTCCTCAGGGGAATTTGCCAGGGAGGGGCTGTCGCGAGGAGTACGAGATCCAAGAACCAAGTCAGAGTGGGCCAATAAGGTGCCACTAGAGTGACTTGTTCCCCATCCTCCCTGACCTTGCACAGCACCTGTGCAAGCAGGCTCACTGGGGGAAATGCATACTGGCGCAGCCCCGTGGGCCAGCTGTGTGCCAGCACGTCTGCCCCGAGGGGAGCCTCTGTTTGGGCGTACCAGAGTGGGCAGTGGGAGGTCTCTCGGGAGGCAAACAGGTCTACCTGGGCCTTGCCGAACCGTTCTCAAATCAGCTGGACCGACTGGGGGTGAAGCCTCCACTCTCCGCTGGGCAAGCGTTGTCGTGATAGCCATCCTACAGGCCTTGGAGGGGAGCACAGGGTGACCCTGCCAGGTGGCGTCATTTTCAGGGCACAGGTGGATCGCAACCGCTCTGTCCACTTGGGGGACCACCATGTACCCGTGGGCCACTCCTCGAGGGTAGTGAGAGCGGATGAGCAAGAGGCTTTGTGACGGGTGGAGAAGGGTGTCCTCCACAAACTCGTCAGCTCATTATGCACTTCCAGGAAGAAAGGAACCGTGAGCTGTGAGCGGCACGCAGACCCAAGGAAACAATCATCCAGCCACGAAGGCTGTGGGGAGGACGAAGGGTTCCAGTCCATCCCCACTCTGATGGCGGCCTGGGCAAGCATGTCAGACATCTGGCCGTCAGCCTCAGACTGGGCGCTCTGGCCCAAAGGCGGCAGCCAAGTCGAGTCATCCGCATCAGATGCTGGACCACTCTCCGATGCAGCAGCGAGCTCAACCAGCTCGGGGGGCTCAAGAGGATAGTAATCGTATTCAGAGATGGGAGGAACAGTGTGTGACTCGCTGCATACACAACCAGTCGGCTCCGAAGAAAATTTCGGAATGAAACAGATGCATTTCCCTCCCTTTATACCCATATGTCCGGGGGCGGGATATGCAAATTCTGTCTGCCAATTTCTCATTGGCCTTTTCTCTTAGATCAGAGATGTGAAATTGCTCTCAAGAGAGACCCCTAGTGTCACTTCTTCGACACAACGTCGAAGTGAGCGACAGACGGGGAACTAAACCTTTTTATTTCCTGGTGGTTTTTATTGTTTTTATTTCACGTGTTCCACATTGGATCTAACATAATACAGAGAATTCATGCAAGTTGTTTTACCATTGTCAGGTTCTGTAACCTTAATTTTATTGTGTGTTTTTGTTTCATTGATAATTGTCACACGTTCCTGTTTATTCTAACAAACTCATTGGTTGATGTTAACTTGAAACTTTTAGTTTGCATTTAAAGGATTTCTTTTAACCCTGATGAAGGCATGTTCATTGAAATACATTGGTTTAAAGTTAAATATCTCCTATATACACACTCACCTAAAGGATTATTAGGAAGACCATACTAATACTGTGTTTGACCCCCTTTCGCCTTCAGAACTGCCTTAATTCTACGTGGCATTGATTCAACAAGGTGCTGAAAGCATTCTTTAGAAATGTTGGCCCATATTGATAGGATAGCATCTTGCAGTTGATGGAGATTTGTGGGATGCACATCCAGGGCACGAAGCTCCCGTTCCACCACATCCCAAAGATGCTCTATTGGGTTGAGATCTGGTGACTGTGGGGGGCCATTTTAGTACAGTGAACTCATTGTCATGTTCAAGAAACCAATTTGAAATGATTCGAGCTTTGTGACATGGTGCATGTTATCCTGCTGGAAGTAGCCATCAGAGGATGGGTACATGGTGGTCATAAAGGGATGGACATGGTCAGAAACAATGCTCAGGTAGGCCGTGGCATTTAAACGATGCCCAATTGGCACTAAGGGGCCTAAAGTGTGCCAAGAAAACATCCCCCACACCATTACACCACCACCACCAGCCTGCACAGTGGTAACAAGGCATGATGGATCCATGTTCTCATTCTGTTTACGCCAAATTCTGACTCTACCATCTGAATGTCTCAACAGAAATCGAGACTCATCAGACCAGGCAACATTTTTCCAGTCTTCAACTGTCCAATTTTGGTGAGCTCTTGCAAATTGTAGCCTCTTTTTCCTATTTGTAGTGGAGATGAGTGGTACCCGGTGGGGTCTTCTGCTGTTGTAGCCCATCCGCCTCAAGGTTGTGCGTGTTGTGGCTTCACAAATGCTTTGCTGCATACCTCGGTTGTAACGAGTGGTTATTTCAGTCAAAGTTGCTCTTCTATCAGCTTGAATCAGTCGGCCCATTCTCCTCTGACCTCTAGCATCAACAAGGCATTTTCGCCCACAGGGCTGCCGCATACTGGATGTTTTTCCCTTTTCACACCATTTTTTGTAAACCCTAGAAATGCTTGTGCATGAAAATCCCAGTAACTGAGCAGATTGTGAAATACTCAGACCGGCCCGTCTGGCACCAACAACCATGCCACGCTCAAATTTGCTTAAATCACCTTTCTTTCCCATTCTGACATTCAGTTTGGAGTTCAGGAGATTGTCTTGACCAGGACCACACCCCTAAATGCATTGAAGCAACTGCCATGTGATTGGTTGATTAGATAATTGTATTAATGAGAAATTGAACAGGTGTTCCTAATAATCCTTTAGGTGAGTGTATATGTGTGTGTGTGGCAAAATATCATATTTACCTTTTTTATTACATGGCTCTAAAAACTCAGTTCTGATTGGTCAATTGTGCCATACGACAGTCTGATATTTCTGAATAAGGACCGCACATCCGGGGATAAAGTTATATTTCTTAGTTATACATCTGTGTATAGTGAGATATCTTTCCTATATCACTTTACAAAATCTACAAGTCAGCTAGTAAAATAATATTATCTTAAATTAATAATCAATTTATTTGGCAAGTAGTAGTGTAGTAAGTGAGATAATGTGCAGCCATTGTGCAGATGGTCATTTTCGCAATATAAATAACAACAGAAATTTTATGCAAAATGGAGGTTAAATTTAGCAGTTTCTTAAGACTCTGCGGTCACTTCACACAAAATAATGTAATTTCAACTCAAATCTTTATTTCATATCCATTGAATTATTTCTTTGGTAAGCAGCCACGTTCATGTCCCAGACATCACCCTGTCTGGGTTTATTTTGCGATAACGACTGGCTGACTGACCGCAAATTATCCCTTACCTAATAATTTCAACACAAATATCGTGACATAGCCAAAATATGGTAATTACATTTTAACTTGAAATAACTTGAGTGGCCTTTTAAAGTTAATCTGAGATCAACTTTAAGGTTTGTAATTTTGTAATAAAAAGATCACTGTCAATGTCAAATGACATGCCATCTGAATGAGGGGCTGTGATGGTCACCTAATTCTTTGGGGCCACATCATCAAGAATTACTTATCCAAGAACTAAGAACAGCAACACCAGCAGCATCCTGACCATGATGCACTGCTTGAGTCTCTGCTCAGTGAAAAAACAATGCACATCCTTGTATTGAGACATCCGGCCCTCCAGCCAATAGTAATATTCATGCAGCTTTGAAGGACAAAGGAATAAAGAGTTCCTTTCTTTGTTGGGACTGTCAGGACCACTGTGCAGTTTTTCACCAAAGTCTTTTAACTGCTTATGATGACGGATGGAAAAATCACACTGCCACACACTCACGCGAGACCACAAATACACACATGCACGCAACCTTGCTTTAAACCACAGGGATAACAAACATGTATTAGCAAAAATATTGTCAGAGTTTGCTGAACAAATATTCATCATTCGTCACTTTGACGGACAGGGTTGTACATTTCCCTACATGCTCTATATTTAATCTGTCAGAAAAATACTGTAACACTTTTTTTTTTGCATTGATATCATAAGAACTTCTGTGGCAAGAGCTCTTTTTGTCTTACCAAGGGATGTGTTAAGAGCTATTGGGCTTTTTTGTATTCTTCTCTCGAATTATGAAAAAGACGACAGAAACTTCAGTCTTGCAGGCCATAAGATAGTCACCCAATGTAATGAACAATAGAACATGAATTATTCCATTGGATTACACTAGCAATCTTGCATGAGGACCCCAAATCCTCACCCATGTCTCTCTCCAGGTCTATTTTCTTGGGGGCACTTTAAAAATTTATTTTTCCCCCTTTTCTCTACTTGTAATACCTATTAGCATCCTCTACTGTGGGAATGTTCCTAAAACAGGGAAAAGCTAAATGACAAATATCTTGTATTTTTATCTGTCAAAATTACATTTTAAAATATCTGTTAATGTCTTTAAAATTCATTAAATGATGGAAAAATCATTGAGCAATGCAACCTGTAGACACAAAAACAGGACAAGCTTTTGCCCTACAGGACACTGAATCAAAGGCGGTGACAGGATAAGCAGCTTTCCAAATCCTTCTCTTGAGTGAATGTGCTCTTCCCTTATCCTACAAATAGAGGATAAGCACTTTATATCTGTACAGAACAGGAAAAAACAAGATCTAACCCCTAAGAAAATCACTCACAATCTCAATCATGACCCTGTTTAAATACTTAGCAAACATCAGGAGTAAAAGGGTTGATCAGACTACTACCAACGAGTTATTTGTTTGTTTATTTGCATATTTGAGTTCTCATTATTATTACTCCTCTTATCAGTCATGGTAATACTTTAAGATGATTAAAAAAATCACTAAGTGAATCAGTCCTTCTCTCTTTTAATCTAAAGTTGCAAAGATGAGACTTATGGTGTGTGCAATGCAAAACAACCAGACGCACACATACACACTCACATAGAACAACATCAGCACCAGCCGACTAACTCACTTTTCTCAATCTCACCGCAATAAAAAGATTAGCATTAATGTGGCAGGAAGTAAATGGCATTATGTATAGTTGAGAATAATCAGAGTGCGCTGGGGATATTACAATCCCTCAGGATCTAAGTGTGTGTGTGTGTGTGTTTGCTACACACTTTCAATAATTCAGAAAGCCTTCCTTCCAATCAGCACTCCCCACTTTTACCCCTCAACACACACACACACACACACACACACACAAAAGGCAGTAGAGATGGAGGAGAGAAATAAATGAAAATGTGCACCCCTTGGTTAATTAGATGGTACTGATTTAGTTTTTCATTTCAATCTGTTTTACATTGCTCTTCCATCTGAAAGTCTCTCTCTATCTCTCTCTCTCTCTCACACACACACACAACCACACACATGTTGGTGCGGCTGTCCTTATGAGGAATCTCTATAGACATAATGATTTTTATCCAGTACAAACTATAGATTCTATCCCCTAACCCTACCCCTAAACCTAACCCTCAAAAAAAAAATTCTACATTTTTACATAAAAAACTAAACATTGTTTAGTATGTTTTTTTAAGTGATTTGAATTATGGGGACACTAAAAATGTCCTTATAAACCACATTTATAGCATAATACCCTTGTAATTACCAGTTAATAAAATGTCCTCATAAACCACCCAAACCCGCCCACACACACATTTACCTAGCTATATACATGAGAAAATACCGTTGACTTTACAGTTTTTAAATACAGTAAAGCGAATTACACAACTGTTAGTTCTCTAATTAGATTGGACAAGCAGCATTCCAAGAGTGCTGATATTTAGTACAACAGTACTGGGATGCTTAACTGTTTGTTCACAGTTTCACAGCATTCGAGAAAGGCTGCCATTCTGTGAGTTGCTTAGTGATACGCAACAACAAGTTGATCCTGCTTTGGCTTTGTTTGGAACTATTGTTGTTAGCAGAGCAAAAATAGGCGAAATAACTGGAAATATTGACCCGTTTACACCTGTATTAGATGCATTTTATGTAATCCAATCACAAGTGGTCAGCGCTAAATACAGGTCTAAATGATCACAAAAACCACATTTGAATGTGGTCAAACACGAGTGTGGCCACATCACATTTGAGGAGTAAATGCTAATCCATCCAAAATGCATTCATGACATCAGTGAATCATCACCCCTCGTCTGTCAATCAACCATTGCACTAAAAGTGTTTAAACTTTGCAGGTTACAAGTGATTTCAAAAGGAAATAACTGCCCGATCTGAAAATTTTTAAAAGTGGATACATGCACAAGCAAGATAACTTCATGGATCTTCTTCAGTGTGTCTAATATCAACATGCAGTGTGACAGATGAGAAGCACAAACATCTGAATCTGAGGTTAATGCAGGAAATCCACTAAAATAACTAATAATTCTGCTCGAAATGTTGCGACCAACCATTAAATTAGACTTCAGAGGAGGTCACGTGACACCATGCGAGGAGCGGACGTGTGAGCGATGAGCTCTACGCACTTTGCTAGTTTATAAATTACTTTCATGTTATAACCTGGAGAAATTTTATACATCCATTAATTTGCTCTTTGAGGTAAACATTGAAAAGAAGTCAAACTCATCAGGCTCTGGAGACAATAAAAGATACTTATGTGTCAAGATAAAACCTCTGACGGGCCTTCAGACTGGGGACACGATTTGGATGGCTCGGCCGGGGAAATTCAGCGTCAATTGTCTAACATGTTGGTGATGCTGATGAAGATTGTTGCTGACTTGGAGGATCTCGCTGTATTACGTCAATCGATTACGCTGATGGAAACAAAATTATCTGAGTTGGTTTCAAGTGTGGCAGATGTTGAGAAATGTATTGATTATCTGGAGTCATCGGAAAGGGAATTATCCGCTAATCCGCTCATGACCAAAATAGACCTGGAACGCATTTTGGAAAAAACGGAAGATCTCAACAATAGGAGCCGAAGAAACAACGTACAGATTGTTGGAATTCCTGAGCATGAAGAAGGCAGAGATATGGTGAAATCCTTGGATGAGCTCTTCCCGAGTCTGCTCGACATAACAGGCCATAAGATGGAAATCGAGCGAGCTCATAGAGTCCTGGCTCACAGATCTGCTGAGGGAGACAGGCCCGATCAATTCTGGCCAAATTTCTGAGATCATCCTATAAAGATCTTTTGTTGCGCCAGACAAGGAGCAAAGGAAAGCTTACTTGGAAGAATTACAATATGTTCTTGTTCCTGTACTTTGCGAATTCAACAAGAGAGAAACGTGATCACGTTAAAGGAATGCAAGAAACTCTTGTATCAATGGAAGATTGCTTTTGTACTGATGTTTCCGGCCAAACTGAGAATAGACACCAAGGATGGCCGAAAAGTATTTGTATGCCTCAAACAAGCACTGTCCTTCATAGAAACAATGGGTGAGTGGATTGACTCACTGTATTTTGCCTTGACTGTCTGAGGAAGCTAGGCGCCATTTTTTTTTTCTTTTTGCATTGGCTCCACCAAGCGGCTGGAGTTTGTTTTTTGGATTAATACTTTTCCTTAAAGAAACTTTTCCATTGATGGAAGATCGCTTTTCACTGAAGTTCCCAACCAGATTGAGAATGGACACTATGGATGACCACAAAATATCTACATGCCCACACAAATGATGTCTTTAATAAAGTAGATGGACTGAGTTAGTCAAGGTGTACTTTTTATTTTTATATGGCCTCTTAGTGAATTTGATTCTTGACCATCCGAGGAACCAGGACACGTGTTTTTTTTATTTTTGTGTTGGTTCTGCCTAGTGGCTGAAGCTTGTTTTGTTGAATAACACTGCTTCAGGACAGTTGTGGATGAATCTGTTCATTCTTTGTGCTTATGCCTCCTTTTAAATGTATTAAAAAGCTTTTGGCTGATATATAAAACATCTTTTTCTACCATTCCCTCAGTGAAATCTGCTGGTGGTGAAATATGTAATATTTAATTGATATTAATAATGCTTTTAAAGAATTCTATCTTGAGAAATTAGAAAATGTGTGGAACCATACGAACTCCCTAAACAACTGAGAAAAAAATTATCTTGATTCTGAGAACACTTGGAGGAGCTTGACGAGGTAATTAAGGCCTTACCTACAGGCAAGGCTCCGGGGCCAGATAGTTTTGGCACTGAATTTTTTTGATCTTATGCTACAGAATTGGCTCCACTTTTGTTAGAAGTTTATATGGAAGCATTAAAGAATGGAATGCTTCCCCCAACCATGACACAAACCTGGATCAGTCTGCATTCAGATTTTATTTTGCCCCAGACTCTGTGTCTTGGGTGATTTTTCACCTACGTCATAAACGTAGGTGACAAATACATAAAAGATTGGGTCCTCACTAGTGCGATGATAGGCAGGCACATTGCTTTAAGGGGTTGGAAGTCAGTGGGAGCACCCTCAATTCGGGAGTGGTGCAAGGAGATGGGAAGGGCGGCAGCCTTCGAAGAGGTAACATGTAGAAGGCTGGGGATATGGGATACTTTTAATGGGAAATGAGGTAGATATTTTATGTTTTTGGGGGGCTCTCGGAGTGGGTCTGTGGAGAGGTATAGTTTATTGTTGTATGTTTATTTTATATGTATGTATATATGTATTTAATTTTTATTATTATTATTATTATTTATTTATTTTATTCACTTAATATGTGAGTACTTATGTAAGGTCGGGTGGGGTTCTTGATTGGGGAGGAGTAGTAGTGGGAGTTAATGTTGATTCATTGTATATATGTTTTTCTTTTCTTTGTTTTGAAAAATCAATAAGAATGCAAAAAAAAGAATCACAAAAAGAAAAATTAGACTTCAGAAAATGAGACCAATGGGATATATACATGCAACCATTAAAAAACACCCTGAAACTACAAACAAGTCTACTCAGACAGACTCAGTGATAGCCCGACCCCCTCCCCCTCTCAGTGGAATGCAGGAATGTGTTGCCAACCCTTGCAGAACGCCACTTTCTCCGACCATCACTTCCAGGAAGGGGAATGTTTTCATATGGGCTGGGTTTGTCCAAGTAACCCATTCTACTTGAACCCAACCTCATCCATAGAACTGAGCTGAACAAGGGTCTCCACAACAACAGCTCTAATTATGCTGATCCTGCCAAAAGATCTGTCAGAATAATTGTGAGGTAATATTCTACCCAGACATTAACAGTGTTATTATGATCTCTTACAGATAGCTTGAGGTTAATTACGAATCCCTGCAATTTCGGAAATGGGCTTCAAACAATAAAAAATGCAGTTGTAATCAGAAAGTGCCAGTCGTTAGATGGTATCTGGGGAGAATATAAAGCGTTTGATATAAACTAAATGATTTGAAGCACACCATTATTAATTTACTTCTAGTCTAATGTATTTTACAGTGTGTGTATGCAGGGTGTGGAATTAACACCCGCCACCAGCCATACAGTATGCAGGTAATTTTTTTGCAGTGGCGTTGTTGGGCCTCATGTACTCAGATAGTAGACAACATCAAATTGCCTGACTGTTCCTGTAGGAACACTAGAAGCCTGATAACACAAATGGAACCAAAATCAAACAAAGGGAGTCCAAATACTACAGATCCCATCAAGCCTTGCTCACTATCAACTCCTATTGGATGAAATGCACGACAAAACATGCCCCTCAACCATGACATCATCGAGAGTATAAAAACCTCAGAGATCCTTCTAAGCTTTGCTTCCAGCGACAGTATGTGCCATGTCTATTTGTAGCCCTGCTGCTACCTGGTGTAGCCTTGTTGCCCAAGGAAGTATCGTATGTATCTGAATCATGTATCTGGCCATACAATCTCCATCTTGCTGGATGAGCCAAGATTTCTCTGTGTTCCACCGAGTACACTAACAGATCCGAAGAAGATCGCAGAGCAATCCGCGTCTCACTCTTGCCAGCAGAAGTTAAAAAAGAAGATTTCTCTTCCTTCTTCAACCGAGTCGACTTCGCTGATATCTCTGCCAAACCGCTGTCATCCGCCAACAGAGCGATGAAACTGGCTCCCATCATCACCCGAGCTTCGAGGAAATGAGTCGGAGTCAAACGACAGCCGAACACACATTCTACCCGCATCCTCGTGCGATTCGAGTAAGAGGTTTACGTCTAGGCAAAGATAGATTATTATAGCGTGTTATTCTTGTGTATCAAGGTTGTTGCTTTTACAGTTTATGGACTGCTGAGTCTGCTCATTGCTGCTAATAATATTCAAGGTATTACTGTAACATACTTTTACATCGAATGAGATTTGCTGTGTTGCCGCCCAACCACATTGGGCTGTTTGTGCATTTCCGCTATCGTGGGTGAGACTAGCACACTGGGTTTATCCATTAATGAACTAACGGCAGCAGTGGACGGAATACCAGCCACTCAGTCTCTGAGTTATAATTCTAATGGTTGCTTTCTCTCCCACGATCGCTAACGGCTTCAGTGCCGTCACTCTGTTCTCTCTCTCGTACTAGCCGCATACACACATGAACCCTCACAAACATAACCCCACACACATTTAGCGAACAGATAACTTGGTGATAGGCCCCAGCTTTGACCCTAAGTAATTTTACCAGCAAAGACATGCGATAAACGGGCAGACGCCATTAATCAGTCTCTCCCCCCACATTCGCGGCCACATTCTCTGCCCGGAAACCTGTCGTGACATACTCTCCACGAGAGCCACTGCCGCCATTTTGTGCCCTCCTTCTCTCCGTATATACACACACACACACACACACATACACCCATTCACACACACAAACACACCTACCCTCCTCATGTATTGTAGGCTTATTTGTTACCGTATCTAATCATGTTACTGTTTAGTTTGTAGTTGGAAGTCAGAAGTTTATCGACTGCATTGTATTGATTATTAATTGATATTACTGCATCAATAAACTTTGTTATACTTTAAAGAGAAGTGTTTTGATACTGTTCTGCATGCACCTGTGTCAAGGGCTGGCAAGGGATGTCAGTGCTCGAATTCAAGCCTTCATTGTTCTTCTTTTGAATGTCGATGTTCTCCGGACGTCGACATTGCTAAGAGAATAATCCTATATTGAGAATGTTATACTGTCTGGTTATTAGTCCCTGATTCCAGGGTTGTACCTCGGTGATATTAATTCTTATTAATATTCAACTGATTTTGATAATTGATAGTTATCTTTGATAATTGTTGATTTGAAGAATTAATAAGCTAATGTTGATTCTAATCAATGTTCTATTGATTTTAATAATGAATAGTTGTCTTTGATAATAATTAATATTCTATTGATTTTGATAGTTGATATTTATCTTTGATGATTGTTGATTAATACATCGGGATTAAAATGCTAATGTTCATTCCAATCAATGTTCTATTGATTTAAATATTTAATAATTATCTTTATCTTATTAATTATTGCTAATAACCAAACCTGCTCCTGAACGAAGTGCCCAACTGCATGTCATTTTGCAACCAGCCAATGTGGTAGGTAACCTGTAAGACATGCGGGAATGACATTTGACTAGAAATGTCATTGCTGAGAACAACGACAATTATTTCTATTGTATTTTTCATAAAGAGGTAGGTCAGGAAACCAAAAATGGGCTGCATTGAGCTGCCTAAACTAGTTTCCAAAAAAGAACAGTGTTTATGGATAGTGAACAAATATAGACCAAAAAGAGATTCAAGTCTTTTTTCAAGGCTAAGGTTTTATTTGTCCATTTAAAGACGTCTTTGTGTGTTTACATAGTTATTGCATATGTTTGTATTTGAAAAACAGAATTGGGCATTCACCAGCCACCATAGCTAGTGGGCAAATTTCTCAGATCTTTGCCTTTGAGAGTAAAAGAGAGAGTGTATTAGACATAGTCTCTGCATCCTAGGGGTCTGGATGAGGTAATAAGGGTCTAAGAGAAGTGTTGAGATAAGCCCAACATAGCCAGAGCTGACAGGCCATCAGTTACTGCCATCTAATGTAATCTCATTAGGAGTCTCTCCACAGTCTGACTCCTACCTAATTTATCTAATTACTCTTCATGCTACTCTTTACTGTCAAATATTGATTCTCAAAGTTACAATCAGGTGTACCGTGAGATATGATGTTTGGCAAAATCCAACACTCTTGTTTGCATGTATTCTTAGATTTTCTTGTTTGTACTCTTATATTCGTATTTCATATTGTCAGGGGTCAAGATGGCTTGGCATGCTGAAATCAGTGAAATGTGAGTGAAACCACAGCAGTAAATAACAAATAATAAAAAAAGCATGAGATAAAGGGGCAGAGATCAAAGTTCAATTATGAGGTCAGATACTGCAGTCTCAGATTTCTCTCAACTCAAAGTTTTGAATTCCCTTCCATTGCATACAACACTTTGTTCTCTCAAATCTCAAATCCAGGATATCCAAGGCCAGGGGTCCACAGAAAATTTAAAAGAAAGTTTTTGGCCATTTCATTCTTCTTTCTAAAGAGATTAATCATGATTATTTTACTCAATGAAAGATAAAATCTCAATTAATACAAAGATATTCCAGTTAATATAAATATTTTTTATTTTCTCCCAAACAACCAACACACCTTATCACGTGGCCCACTGAACACGTTACCTTGGAGACATAGTGCTTGTGGAGGCTTAACGCTATTCCCCGCGTCATCTTCACACAACTGACCACGTGCCACACCGAGAGCGAACCACATTATAGTGGCCACAAGGAGGTAACTCCCATGTGACTCTACCCTCCCTAGAAACTGGGCTAATTTGGTTGCTTAGGAGACCTGGCTAGAGTCACTCAGCATGCCCTGGATTCGAACTCATGACTCCAGGGTTGGTAATCAGCGTCTTTACCCTTCCAGATTATATTTTAATTAAACTGAGTATGTTTTGGATTTAGCATGATGACAATATCAATGTCATTGGATTGGATTTTGCAAACAACATGTTTTACTTAGGGTAACACGCTGAATATTTTTCCCACATTAATAACGGGTCTTTATACATGAAAATAGCTGCTTTTATATTTTTGGAAGGGGTTCCCGCAAGAGTATTATCATATTTGTGGGTCCTTGGCATCAGTAAGTTTGAAATCCCCTAATTAAGATGACACAAATATGTTATTAATCAACTTATTACACTAATTACAGGGATAGTGCCACTGGCATAACCTGTAGTTGAGTGCATTGCTCAAGGGCACAATGGTAACTCATTGATTGTTCATTGTGTTCAACCTTTAATTATCAATTCTTGGTTTTAACCATTACACTACAATACCATGTAACTCAAAGACAGCAGACACTGATAAGGCTCCAGTGAGAGCAGTTCACCACTCTATAAATGAAAACTTTTCAAGATCACACATGGATCTTAAATCTCATAACAAGTATAAGGCTTCAAAGAGATCAAAGACAATAGAATGTGTCTTTAAAACATAAACTGCAAACTGAAAGGATGAAACACTACAAGTGTTTCATGCTTCTAATAACAGAGAATTCACACATTACATTGACAGTTTTGTCTGTCCTGCTGTAGAGCAGTGGCGTTTATAGAGTTCAGTAAGGTCAGAAGAAATTATTAACTCTAATGACCCACAGATAAACATCACATTGAACTGTGTGAGAGACTGAAGAAAAGGATTGGCAGGGAATTGTGTCTCATTGAGCCCTCCCATTGTTTCATCTCTCTATTTTCTACTCCATGCTATTATATGGTATAACAAACCTTGTTTATTCCATTAGAGAATAGGGCAAACATTGGTGGAGACAAACAGACTTTTTTGGACACCGTGATGTCAGAGTCTCATTATTTATGGTATTTATGGTTATGGTATTGTCGGTGGTTTAGGACAGTGCCAGGGTCGGGTGTTCTGACCTCTCCTCCCAACCACCCCCTGGGGGCACATCCATTACCCCGGCTGAAGTACAGTGCAGCACAAGGTCACTGACACCCGTGCACACTAGTGAAATATAATACCCATTTATCAAGAGATCTGAAAAATTAGTGGTTGACAGGATGAAGCCAAATACAAGGCATTTAAGAGCCAACCAAGCAATTTTGCAAGCGGGAAAGTTTTGTTGGACCACACATCGTTCCCTTGTTCTCCATTGATGATATCATTGAGTGGTAGAGGTCAAAGGTCACATTGAGCTGGGGTTCTCATAAGTGTATTTGAGCTGGCACAGAGACAGTACACTCTCAATCAGTGGTTTTCAACTGGTTTTCCTTCAGGACCCAGATTTTACATGGGACATTAAGTGATGACCCAAAACAGCAACAAAATTGTATCTTAAAAATTTTTTTTTAAAAAATTGCTTAAAATCAGACATTTAAATTTAGTAATATATCATGAACAGCATCACTATACAAAATTATTAACACTACAGTACATGGAAACTTTTTGTAAATGCATTAACAGCGGCATGAATTAGATTTATTTGCCTGTCCCGAAGCATGGAGCAAACATTATGCAAATTTTTTTTAGTATTAGCCATATAATCAAATAATATGGATTTACAGTTTTTTTAGTCAACAACAAAATATAGCCTAGGAGATGCATTTTCTCCTGCCAAGTTGATAGTTGCATATTTTTTATTTATTTATTGCAATCCAAACTATTCACAATTATATGGTTAGTTGCATTTTATTATTTGCATTTCACATTGTTTTTGCACTGCTGTCAATAACTCCATCAGAACAGATCTGTTGGCCATTTTGGGGTCATGACCCACCAGTTCTCGAACTGCTGCTCTAAGTTATGTGCATTAGTATGTCAGAGTCTAGATATAATGGTCTCTAATGAGCAGATCAGTGTCCTAGCTACTCAGTGATACTATACTTAGCGGTCATCTCAGAGACCATCACTTCCAGAGAAGCTCACGGCTCTAAGGCTGCATGGAGCGCTAGCAATGGAGGCCTGACCAGCAGCTAATAACTCATTACACACTCACTGCACTGGTGGTTAGATAAATGGAAAGGGGAAAACAAACATGTTATTCAGCTTGGTGCTAAAGCATGAACACAAAAGCAAAGTCCCCAATTTAGTATAGTTATGCCTCTATTTGACCTTGAGAGGTGCCTTTGTTTCAGTCTAAAAGAGGGGACTTCAACCAGGGCTCGGCAGTGGTAATGCATGGGGGGAGGGTCTGTCAATTTCTGTTTGATCTCAGTCTAATTTTTTGTATAAAAATAACATTTAAAATATACGTAAAACAAGAATACAGTATTAAGTTAACTTCAATCAAAGCCAAAGTTCAGATAAATGTTTTAGCCACAACTGCATTCCCTATCCAGCATGGGGCACCACTGCAGCCTTAAGCATTAGTCCTTATCAGCAGCTCTGGAGGAAGAAGACGATGCTCTAGAAGAGTTCCAGATCCTACAGATGAGCGGTTCAGCGCTCTAGATCCTATCTATCAAAGATCAGCAAGAGATGGATGATTGTACTGATCTGCCATCGCTTCCGGCCATAGAGGCTGTTCCCCTGCCACTGCCAGCGTTCCTGGCCATGGAGGCTGTTCCCCTGCTGCTGCCAGTGCTCTCGGCCACAGAGGTCGTTCCCCTGCCACTAGTGCTGCCAGCCACAGAGGCTGTTCCTCTGCCGCTGTCAGCGCTCTCAGCTACAAACCTGTTCCCCTGCCAGCAGCTCTCCCAGTCTTGGTCATGAAAGTTGGTATGCCAGTGGATCCTACAATATCGTACCTGGTTTCCGCCCTCTTGTGTGTTTGGGCTTGTGTTTTCTTTTAACAACCTGCCTAATATATGACATAAAAACATATAAAAAATATGTTTTTGTTTGTCTTTTGTTCGTGTTGAGATGCTTGGAAGTCCTCCTGTGCAGAGGGGATAGTGTCAGGATCCCAACTCTCTAGCTGAGGTTTTGTTGAGTCTGGATCCTGTCACCTGCCTTTCTGTGTTTGTGCCTGTCTTGTGTATATAGTGTCAAGATCCTGCCACAACAGTTAGACTTGTTGATAGTTTTGTGGCTGGATCCTGACACTAGTGTTGTGTGAGTGCACTTGGCTTTGTGTTTTCTCATTGCCATGTGCACTTGTGTCTGTGCTGTCTTAAGTAAAACCTTGCCGCCTTGTTTGCCTTGTTATTAGTTCATTAATTTCACCTGCCCCTTTTCATTACACTCTTTATTTCTCTCCTATTTATTCTCCCTTTGTTCTCTGTCATTTGCCAGTTCATTGTGGGATGTTTCTTGTGTTTATGCCTCTTGTTACGTGTCTGTAAGTCGTGTTCCCTGTTTCATTTGGATTCTTGTTGGTTCCCTGCTCCAGTCCAGCATCAGGTGTGTCGCCATGGACTGTGCTTTTTCTCCTTCGGAGTGGTTTTTGTTGGTTATTTTTTATTGTATCTATTAAATAAAGCCCATTGTAACACTCTGCGCTTGAGTCCTGCCATTCTTGCTACTAAACCTGACAACTTTAATATGGAGTTTTGCCTCCATTTAGTGTTTAGATATGTGCAGGCACACACACACACACACACACACACACACACACACACACACACGCACACATGCATCTCACCACCTGTAGCCTGTTGGTTTACATTATCTTGATGTTTGCTCACACACACACAAACACACACATACAGTACACGCTCCCAGCTGCAGATTGTGTGAGAGCACATTACAGTTTTATGGAGAATAAAGATCTGTTTAAGGAGTGAAGAATGCCTTTGCTGATGGGCTTCTAATTTCAGTTTCATTTAGAGAGGGAGTTCCTTACAGCCAGGCCTCGATTAGAGGGGTAACAGGGCAGAAACACAGAGAGAAAGAAAGACTGATAGAGAAAGAGATATAACATTAAGAGAAATCAGCTGGAAAGATGAGGAGAAAAGAGAAATTACTTGGAAATGGGGGAAGGATCAGTAGATGTCGCAGATAGTAAATGTAAGTAATAAGCCACGAGAGGCCCTATGTTAGCAACTTTACCACAGGTAAGGGAATATAATCCAATACACATTAAACGCTAAATAAAACAAGGCAACAGCTCTATGATAAAAGACACCAATGCTCATTAAATTGTTAAAATCATTATTGGAACAAACACTTCTTCTATCAAGAAAATGTAAGCTATATGTGATTGCCAAGCTATGTTTATGCAAGTAAGTGAATTAATACAAAATGTGCAGTCACCAATGTTTTTAATAGGGTTGTCATAAAATATCAATATATTGATTATTGATTGGCTCATTATCATATTGATATATTTTTGAGGCATCAATATATATAATAATAAAATGAGCTGACATTTTAATTAATTTTGTGTGCTTTCCAATTCACTCAATTGGCCTTCTGTTTAATAGTGTGGCATTAAAGTGTTGAGAGACCACAAGAGGTATATATAACATTTACTGTACCAGGGTCATGGGTAGCAAAAGCACTGGTATAACACACAGAGGATGAACTGATCCAGCAGAAGGCAGTCTAAAGTTACAAAGGTTTTTGTCCTTCAAGAATGAACAAAGTGACGTTGATGAGTGTGTGCAGGTTAGTGTATGAAACTGTTTTAACTTTGTAAACTGAAGAATTTGAAATGGCAACATTTATTAAGAAATTTCTCTGTATGAATTGATCATTCATTCAAGTTGTCAAACCATAAAAATACTTTTAACTGAAAATACATTGTGTAGGCTCTATAAAAGATACATATAAACAATATATCATCCAGTGATGGCTAGAGTAAATAATGTATGTCCTTTGATAATGATTTGGGTTGAAATGAATGGAAAACTATGTTAATTGCGCTCTGTGGCACTGCAGAATTTTAACACTTGGCTTTGACAGTGTGTGCGTACCTCTGTAGAAAATAAATGTTATTTATTATAGAATGTGTTATCTAAATGTTAGAATATGCCATGTCATCTGCCAGGCAGTGCACAACCCACTTTAATTAACCCTGCCATTCAAAATTGACCAAAGTTGTGTTGAGAAATATGTTTAAAAAGATGACAAAAAAATTGTGCAACGAGCAGCCTAATTTTTATCTGAAAAAAATCCAGATAGATATTGATAATCATCAGGAAAATCTTCAGATTATCAATGCATAAAAAAGGCATTGATCACAAGCCTAGTGTTTATAGACATTTTACAGCAGCTTTGAAAGCATCTCATCCGATCAATATTAGTAGGAACTGTATGTTTTATAATGCTGAGTATTAATGTATAGCACAAAATGATTCAGTGTAATAAAGCGTAATCTAGCATCACTCCCTAAAGGACTTCAAAGCGCAATGCAAACAAAATTAAGCAGATTCACACCAGTCCATCATATTAGATCCATCTAACAATCAGTCATGCAATCAGTAGTCAGATCTCTCTCTGTTCTTCACTCCATGCAGCTGTACCTACCTCAGCTGACACAACCTTCAGACAGTCAAACATTTTACAGAACACCTGGAAGGGAAGAGGAGCAGATGAGCCAACACAACAACACAATAACCTTAATCTGGCAATACTCTGTGCTTCAAAAAGCAAGGCAGCAATCATAGAACAACAGACTTTATCACAGCCTCAAGGCATGTAGTGTGGTATAGTGTAAGTATATAATTTCAGCAATAGAGCTGTACAGTCATGACGTCAATATGTACGCCATCCTGGAAGGCTAATTCTCCATAAGTACCCTCAAGAGGTTTTAAAATGGTTATTTTGAATAGTGATTTTTGATTTATGAGTGAAATAAGATCTGTGGTGAACACTACTTGAAGAGTCTTGCAGCTTTTTTTGTCTACAATGTAATTTACATGTACTACAATTTATGTTTTTTACTTTTTTGGCCATGATAGTTCAATTTACACAATTTGATTTCAAGGGGGACATTTCTAAATTTCTAAAATTTGTATACTCTTAGGCCTAAATGTTCATAACATTATAAAGTTTTTATTTTTGTGGGGGGTCCTAATATATCCTATTTTTTTTTTCGTTATTGTCATCTGGTCACTCTATATGCAATGCTGTAAATCTTGTAAACCTTTTTCAACTCAAAATCATCTGCTGCTGAGCAATAATGAGAATGCTTCTGTAAAAATGCATTCATATGAATAAATTAAGCATGTGTCCATGTGTGACACTGCACTCCCTGTCACCATGCCTCATTCCTTACCTGTTGAATCCTGTTCACTGGTTCACAGGAAGCACGCTTCACTCAATCTAGTAATTACTTGTGTTTCCTTGACTAAAAAAATGCACATTCCACATTCAAATATATATTTTTTCACTGTTCTGGTGTTATTTATTTGAAAAATACAGGTTCCGTTTGTAATATACACACTACATTCAAAGACATAAAGAGTGCTACACAGGGTGTTTCCTGTGCTTTCTATGTTTTCATGCTTCCACTAGGTCCTCTTCTCTGATTGGGGTCACCGTGGAAACAGGGCAATGATCCAAAGAGGCTCCTGTCTGTACAGGTAAAGCACGCGATGTGGCTCTGATGAACCAACCCTGTTGTTGACACAGCTGCACGCTCTTTCTCTCTATCGGTCTCTCTGTTTCACATATAATAGTAACCCAAAACAATGAAACCACAAAGATGACAGATAGCTTGTCCAACTTAAAAGAATGTCAATTTATGTCAGTATGACTAGCAATAGCAGCTAGCTGTCAGCTGGAAGGACTGAGGGTTGACACAGACTGCTGGCCTGTAACTGCCAGTTGCATGATACCAAGCGCACTAGCAGCATATTTTTAAGTGTTTTCCAAAGAGTGACAGGCTTCAGATGTACAGACAACCCTCATATACTGCAGTGATTTACAAATGAACATCTTCCAGCATACATATGTGACTACATCACCAACATTTTTAATTATTATGTAATTTTCTCACCCTCATTTAGTTTCAAACCCATATGGCTTAAATTGAATAGAAAAAGAGATGTTAGGCAGAATGTTAGCCTCAGTCACCATTCACTTTAATGGTGTCTTTGTCCATACACTGAAGCAATGTGCCAAAGGCCCTGAGAGTTCATAGAATTAAAAATGTACCTGATGTCCAACATCAAATGCACACAAATACACTGTGCTGTGCCTGTCCCACTGATGATGTCATCAGCCCGAGGCCATGCTCGTGCATCATCAGTGTGTGTCATTCTCTATCCAACAGAGAGAGAATGCAACCATCACCAGAGACCATGGGAGGGAGATGATAGTGGAAACAATAAAGAAAAATTGGAAAAGAATAAGAGCTAAAAGCAAGAGTGAGGAGATTGAGAAATAAATCGCTCAAGGACAAATTATTCCAACAATACAATAGTTATTTAATAACTATTTTTAATAACTATTGTTATTCCATACAATAGTTAATACGCACACTCGAAGGAGCACCACAGCCATGGTGCTGATCTTCTGATGAAAATAAGATCATCAGACCCACAGACATTAAAAGTAGCATATGCAGAATTCCATTCCATTCAACCCGGAAAGTCTGAATTTCCAACCTCCTACTTGGAAAAGTGCAAAAGAATGCCACTTGATGTCAGACAACCAACTTCATCTCGGGTGGAAATCCAAATATTGTTCCTGTCACGACTGGAAAAAGTAGAAGGATTCAATCACAGGCAGATGTGTGACTACTCTTTTTTTAATTATTGAGAAAATTCAAAAAGACACAAAATCACAACATAAATGGATAAACAACGACCCCAAAAAACTCGACAAGACAGACAAGGCAAGGAACAAAACCTAGTCTGTAATGTTTTACATTACAGGCAGGCAAAATAGCAAGCAAAGAAAAAGCAGGCAAAATAGCAAGACAATACAGCAAACAACAACTAAACGCAGACAGGTATAAATATACACAGAAGGTAAAAGAATACAGGTGGAAGCAATTAACCAATGAGGGGGGAAACAAGGAAAGCAGGAAGCACTAATGAGCAAATGATTAAATAACTACCTTAACACAAGAACAGAGAGCACATTGGGGATAACAACACGTGATCAAACCAAACAAAAACATACTGTAGGTGACTGGATCTCCAAAATCAGTGTTATTATCCTGACAGTTCCAAATCCATATTACTTTCTTTCTTGTGTAGGACACACAAAAAAGATGTTAAGCAGAATGTTAGTATCAGTCACAATTACATTTTATTGTATGTTTTTTTCCCCATACAATGAAAGAGAATGGTGACTGAGGCCATCAACCCCTAACATACTGCCAAGCATCTCCTTCTGTGTTCCACAGAAGAAAGAAAGTCATATGGATTTGGAACTGTCAGGATAATGACACTCATTTTGGAGATGTGTTTTATGTTTTTCAGGGTTTAGAATGAAATGAGGTAAATGAGTGAATTTTCATTTTTGGTTGAACTTTCCCTTTAAGAAAGGAATAGCTTACATTCTACTCTATCCACCAAATTCCTGCACACACAATCCCACATTCTCACACACACTCAACACTGACACTGGCCTAGGGGTCAGTGTGTTGTTTCCATGGTTACCAGCCCTGAAAGACCAGCGCAGAAGGCGGAGAGGAGACAAATCAGACTTGTCCAGTTCTTCCGATAAGAGACTCACAGCGGCACGCTCCACATTCTCATGCCGCCATCCATCAGCTCAGGTCACACGCAACACACAACGCTGATCCTGCATCCATCCTGATCTCTGACCCTGCTCATCACTCACACTAACACAATGTTTATCTCTGCCACACACACATGGGCAGTTCTTTTACACTGCTCCCCTTCAAACACACTCACCCTGGTGACTCATAACAAAGCTTTTCATATTTGGATGATAATGCTTTTAAGTATTTTATCAGGCTGAAGAAGCTGATGGAGAGGGCCCAGGAGAGGAAGGCTGTTCTTCGTAGTGGGATATATGGCTGTTTATGCTGCCAAAAACAGGTCGGTAAACATGTCTACTCAGCACATACGCCTCCCCGACTCTTATGGAACACTATACATTTCAGCCCACTCCAAGTAACATCTACAGGAAGCACAAGGGAAAAAGAAACTGAGAAGTAGATGTAGATGAAGAGTCAGAGAGTTACTATAAGAGGGCAAACTGAGAGATAGGACTGGGTAATATATTACATATTTACAATAAATTCACTATAAGGCAGTCAAATATAAACTCGAAATTCAAATAATCTGCGAATTTAAGATAAAAATGCACAATTGAATGCTAAAATTATAATTCGAATTTTGGATGTGTGCCAAGCACTGATGATGACTTGCATTGTTGGGCTATAACAGACCCAGTGCAACAAAAACAACAGAACGCGTGTGTCTCTAGACTAGTGGTCAGCCGATAAATCACAGAGGCGATAAATTCTGACTAATATTCTAATATTATGAATTTTTTCATTATTTTCATTTTTAAATAAAAATTACATTATTTTTATTTCTTTGATATTTATCTTATTGTATACGTGTTTTTTTTCCCTTCACCTGTACTTCTTGTCTTTATGTAATTTTAGACATCTTATTGAACATTTAACCCTCTGGTTTTCAAAAAAATATCCACTGTTTTAGCACAATGTGTGGACTTTTCAGACGACCCCTTGCCCAATGTTCAATTTATATCAATGTTAAATTAATAATCTGGGACAATTTCGCAGTGACACCAAATGACCATTTTACGGGACAAAACACTCCCCGTATTCATTCAATACGGGATGCATCATTTCATATTTAAATATGGGCTGATCCCATATTTTACAGGATGGGTGATGGCAACCCTACCGGTAGGATGGAGAAAATTGTGTGTTTATCAGGAGAAAGTGTAAAACGGGAGTACAGTCCAATTGTTTTGTTGAACTGATGGTTCCTCTGATAAAAAAAAAATTATAATTATTAATTAAGCCACTTCAGAGCAAATACATACATATCAAGATATATATTGAATATCATCAACAGATTGAACAATATCAAGGTATAATGTTTTAGCTATATTGCTTAGCCCTACCAAGAGATTCTGGGGTAGATTATGTCCCGGATTACTGCCAGATTATAAAATTCTGATGTTTTATTAGAATACAGAGGTCAGAAATCTGTCTCCTCTGGTCTGATTATAGCACTTCATGTGAGCCTGTGGCTCTGGGACAGTGAGTGCTTCTGAGTGGGACTGGGAAATAGAGAAGGAATAGTGCCATGGGCCAACGTGTTTGTGTGTTGTCTGAGAGTACATGCACAAACATACACACACACAAACATAGACTAAAAGATATAGAGAGAGAGAGATACACAGTGAGAGAGAGTCTTCACTTCACTTCAGCAGACAAAAGCAGCTTGATCAATATTTGACTGCAAAGAAGCACACAAACTCACAAAAACATATATAGAGAGAGGAAGGACAAATGTAAAAATACACAAGCAAACAGATGGTACTATTCACTAAGAATCAATTGTGCCTGCTGATAGCATGTTTATTTGCAAATTCTGTCTGCGTTATGGCACAAATTATCAACATGTTTATAGCTAGCTACTGATTAGAACATTTTTAAAGAATTCGTCCTGAATGAGAACATGAATTCACTAAGATATAAATACACATTCTCACAAACACACTCTCTCTCCCATAGACAAACACATACACACACATGAGCTGTAATGAACGTTACCGTGCATGCTGGGAACAGTGAAAAATGAGGAGAGAAGGACCAGTGTTTCCTCTGAGAGAAGACAAGCTTTTTATACCCTCCCAGAAGTGGAGTAGGCTAATTAGAAAAGAAGGCCTAGTTAAAACATACTAATAACAGCTATGCCACCTCACTCAGAGAATGAACGAGAATGTCTGAGATCCACATACAAACACTTCAGACGTCACCTAATATTCTGTTTACTTTTAATAATCCAAAAAGTAGTCTTAAAATTTGTAAGTACAAAGTGTTGAAAAGCTGTGCATTTGAGTTTTAAAATTTGCGGTTATAATTGATGTTCAAACCTTTTTGGTAACTGCGAACCGTAATAAATTACAATCCATTGAATATGTAACAAATTACTGAATATAATTTTCTTTTTATTTAAATATGTAAATACAAATATTCAGAAACAATATATACAATTAATAAGGGGCAATAAATAAATACTAGAATGGAAATTATTCATTTTAATATCCATTATATATTTTGTGTGTGTTGAAACTTGGCATGCCAACAACATGGGGCAATGCAGGAAAGCACACAGTTTAGATCAGTTTCATGCTGAAGAGCTGCTAACAAGTCATAAATGTCATCATACTGATTAAAATCTGTCACGCCAAACATGAGCTCATTGATGTCAATTATTTTTTATTCCAACAGTTACTCCTGGTCAGTTTCTCTAAATATTTAGTTTATACATAGAATTATCCTTCACCTAAGTATAATAGTGCAACACTCAAATATTTATTAATGCGTTAATTAGCGTACCTTGCGTGTGTTCCGTTTCAAGTCGGATGTGGGATATTCCTGCTTGATATCACCAATCTCTGGCCATAAAGTCATTCCATTTCCAGATGCTCGGATGACGTGTAAGGAAACAAAACTGTAATGCTTCTGTTAGCTTAGTATTTGACTGTCACTAGAGATCTCCTAGCAAACCAATTGATAAACAATAAAGCAGGCAGCTTTGAGATACGTACCAAGAGTAAGAGGTCTGTGTTATCTGTTGTGGAACGCAATATTTCCTCCCATGAGCTTGCGTTTCCGGTCTCACGCATTCTGATGTGTTTGAATGGGAGTGAATGGAGTGCAAAATGAAGTGTGGAATATGTTACAAGTGTGAAATGCTTGTTTTGACCAGTGTTGGGTATATTTGATAAAGTAAAATTAGTTACTGTGATCTAATTCTTAGGTTAAATAAAAAAGTAGTGTAATTTGTAATCAGATTACAGTTACTGACTCTCAATTAAAGTAATTACTTTTCAGTACATTACTTGTGCTAAAGTTATATGTATAATACATTTAAAATATGAATTCATACATACATCCGTTAGTGTTTTTGTGACAGCTGAAGGATGTGTGACAATGAAGAATTAATAAAGACCTTTTGAATGAGTGGAAAACCAAAAACCTATCTACGAAAAGTGATTTAGAAACTTAAAAGTAAAATAATTAGTAATGTGATTACTTTTTAGATAAATTAATCAGTAAAGTAATCTAATTAAATATCAGAGTAGTAATTAGTATCTTGTAGTGGATTACTTATTTAGAGCAGATGCAGTACATCATCCAGCATTGTTTACCAACTGTTTCATGAATATCCAGTTTAATGGTACAGACATTTGAAGGTAAATCTGTCACCCCCGGAATAATGAGGTTATCTGGGTATTGCCACAGTAACACAAGAAAGCATGTTAAATATGTACAATGGGACCGTTCGCTTGCAATGCATCGGTCAAACAGTGTTTCTGGCCTTAAGCTGTGCTTTTATATACATCCTATTGAAAGACCCTACATAGGGCACAAAGTGCTGATGCAGAAGTCAGACACCAGATGGATAGTACAAGGTTTGGACATAGTCATAAACCTACATTATCCTGCTATCTGCATACACACAGGAAGATTAAGAACAATTCCTCTTTTACACCAAAGTAATGATTTGGTTCTGCTGAGTTGAAGCTGTGCTTGAGAGAGTGTGTGTGCGAATTGAATAATTATAGCATCACTCATCAATAGTGGTAACATTGATTTTGACTCTTTAAAAACAATGTCAGTCACCAGTGTGTATGTGTGTGTGAGAGAGAGAGAGAGAGAGAGAGAGAGAGAGAGAGAGAGAGCGAGAGAGAGAGAGAGAGAGAGAGAGAGAGAGAGAGAGCGAGAGAGAGAGAGAAGGGAGGGGGTGGGTTATTCCTAAGGGTGAGTCTAGTGGCAATTTGAAGGTCACCCCCAGTCAGCTTAAAGAGAGACCAACTCTACATCTTTCACTTCAAATGGCTTAGGACACTTCACTGACAGGATGAGAGCATGAGAAAGAGTGAGAGCTAGTAGTGCTCAAACAAAAGGATTAAAATCCTTCACTTCCCACAAGCAGTTCATTTTCTTTTTTCCTGGTATTATGTCACCAAATGCTTGTACCCTCTGCTTGTTTTAATCAGCACTTGGATGCAGAGCAAATGGTCAGACACAGCTCCAGTTTCATGCTAGTGGAGGCTTATTGCGAGCTTAAATCCTTCACTCAACACGCCAAACAATGTTCGGATGTAATTCGTGTAACATGAAAAATCCCTAGTTCCACAACTTCCACGTCTGTGACTGTGGAGCGAAACACAGACTGAGATTTCATTTGGATTCAGTTCACCTATGAAAACACCTCATCCAATCGGCCAGTCATGTCACACTGCAAGGCTGAACTCCACCCCAGTCAAGACTGACGATACATCATTTTGGGTAAATGATGCTTGTAATCGCTAACAGAATTTTCCCCAAGTATGATGCTTTGTCCACACTTCTCTGCTTATTTTCCTTGAGACCCAATAGGCAACCACAAAGTCAATTTTTAAAAAGATGTTGTTTTGCGTATCCCTAACACATACAAGTACCTATTTATACCTATTTACACCATGCACACTGATCTTGCATCTGCTTTATTGCCAACGCATCCAGCTGCGCTCTGTAAGCTCAGGCGTTTCCATGGCAGGATTTCCTGATCTGTGCTTGTGCAACCGGCTCCATGTTCCTGTCACTCTCACACATACATAAATACACTCCCATTCACACTCACTGACCACCTACCCAACTGATAGAATCATCCTAGTGAAGGGCATAAAATCTAGGACATGCCCTGCCCACAGAGTAAATTACAACATAAAAAACAAAAACAAAGAATATCCCCAGGAATGTACTGACTGAGGCAACATTTTCTTTGACAGTACACATGTCCTGACCTTTCACTGCTTAATACACATGTATATGTGAGTGTATATGTATCAGTCCTTTAATCTAATTAGACAGGTACCGTACCATGAGTGGAAGACCATGGAAAAGACCCCTTATGCTGCATTGCGTGTGGTATCATGCACATTTACAAGAGGTAGTTGATTAGTAAAAATCAATAGTTTTGCAAGCCATAAAGTGTGCACATATTAATTATTAAAAGTAAACCAAAGAACATGTGAACATAAATATGTGTGTGAGTTTTTCTGGTGTGAGTACTACAGCCCAGAGCTAACCACTCATCCAATGAAAAACAACTTGATTTAGCTGGTGTGATGGACAGATGAGAACACTTAAGTGGACAAGAGAAAAAAGCAGACAGAATGAAATAGAGAGAGAGAGAGAGAGAGAGAGAGAGAGAGAGAGAGAGAGAGAGAGAGAGAGAGAGTATTTTTGTGAATTATTTCGTCCATACTAATTAGGCTTCTAATTTAAATGTCAGCTGATGTTAATATACCGATGCCTCAAAAATGCATCGATAAAATAGCATGCAGATCGATAATCAATATATCAGTTTTTATATGCATAGTTTGTACTGTTTACATGTATTTACATTGATATGTAGAACAAGAGCTAAATTGGTACTGTAGAATGACAGCAGCATTTCTTTATACTGTCAAAGGCTATGTATGGAAAATGATACTAAAGCATTACATAATGTTACATAATGTTTTGTTTTCCTTCCTAAAAAGAAAATGAATGCATTTTGACAGGAAAATAAGTATATATAGAGTAACATTTCAGCACTTTCAAAATCTTTGATTAATCGCGATTAACTTTAAAAAATCGTACGTTTAATAGTGATTAAATTGACTGATAGCAAGCCAAGTGAAGTCATTTTTATTTGTGTAGCACTTTTCAGAATACACGTAGTTTCAAAGCAGCTTTACAGAAAATTATGCTGTACTGTCTGCAATGTCTTAAACATCTTTAAGTGCTCAGTAATATATATGTAATATGCATGTGGTTACAGTGTTCATAGTAACCACACACCTAGAGATCCAGGTATGTTTCACCCTATAATCTCAAATCTATATGCTGACATGCTCCACTGATGGCAAAATGGCAGCCCACCAATTGCCTTTTTCCCTCAAGTCCACTCAAGTAAAAATAATGTCTGGATGGTGTGACGACAATCAGATGAAACCCAATCAAAGCTCTTTCAAACGGACTGCTATCTCCATCTCATTACTTTTGATGATGGCCCATCATGAAAAAGATAGGATGAAAGAAAGAACTGTCCAAACTACATAGCTGCAAAGAAATGTCATTGCTAATGTTGCCGGTCCTTTTATATAATGCATGTGTATGTTATTTTCTTTTAATTGGCTTAGAGAGAGAGCGTGGGCAGGGATTGTTAAAACATGTCATGGCAACTTTTCACCAAAATGACCTAAATTTGGAAAATGGATATAGAGGGTTGAGAGAGGAAATGGTCACAAACACATGCACACAGACTCGCACAAACACAAGCACACAAATTCCCCACATATAAAACTCTTATTCTTTCTCTCCTGAAGTTTCACCATTAGGAAGACAGACGTCCACTCTAATGGATTGCTACTGGGGGCCAAAGTACAACAGCTCTGCTGTCTGAGCACAGAAATGATTTTAACCCTCAGTCAATGTGCTTACAATGGAAATCTATATGAGCCCAATGTTCTAGAGGGTTTAAAAACAGAACTGTGAAGCTGGTATTTTTATTACACCACTTACATGAATTATAATTTGATCTGTAAATTCTAAATTGTTAAATTTGAAGTAGGACTACATTTCAAGGTGAACTTCTGGTTCCCGACATAATTCCTGTGGGTGGAATTTTCTGGGTTTTCCAGGTTTAATGGATTTACGCTTTACGTGGTCATGACACAAGTTGAAAGATTGTATACAACAGCCAAGTTTGGTATTCAATTCTATAAATTCTCATATTAATCAATTTTAAGTCTCTTGATCTTCAATATATTCATCATGATTATTGTGTCTTTTAACATTTATTTTGGTGCTCCTACATCCAATACCAACTCTTTCTCATTACAAGTCCTAATAATTGGTACAAGATGGCTAAATAGTAAGAAATCATACAAGTTGGCTCTTAAAAATAAGTAACCAACGAACAGTTTAACCCCTAACCCAAACATAAAACTAATCATCAATTCTAATCCCTTACACAAACCCTAAATTTAACCATAATTTTCATAGTAAAATAACTGTAGTGTACCACTGAAGAAAAAGAAACATCAGTGTGTGAGCGTTCTTAAGATTTTTTCAAAGTTTAGCGCCTAACCCTAACCCCTACTTAGCCCTAAACTAACCTAACCTAACCTAACCCAAACTTCAAACCTAAACATAAAGATGAATCACTTACCCATATTGTCACGGTCCTGTCAATCTGTCAGTTTGGGTTTTGGTCTGACAGGACCGTGGCATCATCGTCCCATGCCCTCTTATGTTTTGTTGTCTGTCTTTGTGTGAGTGCACGGTTTCGTTTGTATTCCCTATCTTGGTTTATGTCAGGAGATTGGTGTCTGGATTACAACTTTCTATCTGGTTCGAGTTCTGTCTGTGTCAGGATCCGGACACTCGTGCTCCATGTCTGCCTGTTATTGACGCGGGTGCTTCGTTCTTATGTCATCTTGGCAGCATGCACTCGCATCAATAGTTTGTCTGGCTCTCGCGAATGCTCTTCACGTCACGCTCGCATTGCGTTGCGTGCCCGGGTCACAAAGTTGTGCTGAGGTTCGGTCACTTCAGTCACTTCGGTCTAAGGTGTCGGGTGTGTGTGTGGCCGAACTCTCGCACAGGTGTCCTGTCTTGTTTTTGTCGCGTGCATCGCATGGTGTTTGCCCCACCATGTATGCTCAGGTTTTGTTTAATGTGAGAATGCATGGCATTGCTTTGTTTGCTATTGCTATGCATTCTCGCGTCTTGTTTGTTGGTTGGCATGGGCGCATTTTGCCTTATTGTCTTGGCGATGTGCATTCATGCCATTCGGGTGTTTTGTTGTCTTGAGACAGCACTTGGTTTTGTTTTGTTTCTGTATCACTGTGTGTCTCTCTGTCTTACATCACACCCTGCCTCATTTTTTGCTTATTATTAGTTTATTTGCCTCAGCGGTCCCTTGTTAACCGGTTTGATTTTTCTTCCTATTTTAGTCTCCTCATGCTTGCTGTCCAGTGCCAGTTAATCATGTTTCCAGTCTTTTGTGTTCCAGTCGGTCATGTTTGTAGGTCTCATTCATGTCGGCCCTGTTTATCAGACCTGTTCCTGTTCAGTCCAGTCGGTCCTGGTTCTCCTGTTTCCCTTTTTCCCCTTCGGGGTAGTTAATGTTTGGTTTTCCCCCTTGTGCAAGCTTTATGTTGTTTTTTTTTTTGTTTTTTTATAAATAAATCCCCTTTTTAAATCTGCTTTTGGGTCCTGCCTCTGCATTCCCTGACACAAATAAAATAGATTTGCATGCATACGTGCACTTTATCTCAGACACACGCATACAGAAAGCTCTGTCTGTTTAGCAGCCAGTCTAGACAAAGGAATGGTCCATTTCCTGACCCAGAATACAGAGTTGTAATGAGCATGCCCAGTGCAGGGCTGCTTGATCCTCTCAAAGATGGTTAAATGATGATAAGGAAACTTCCATCATCATCTCTTATTCTTCCGCCACCCTCCTCCTTCTCCTCCATATCTAAGACATATTGTACTCTATCTCTTACAGATACACTAACAATGCAATATTCTATAAAGCACAAAAATACATAGTGCACACAAATATTTCAGTTTTGAATGAAATATTGTATTGTATGCAAATATTTTATTTCCCTAAATTCAGTCTGCCAACTTGGATGAATTTTTCACTGTGCTTGTCACAGTGCAGTCTGGGATTGTCACATCTTTGAAGGGTAAATAGGATTTTGCCTTCAAATTTGGCCAAAAGAATATGCGTATTTTTGGAAACGAGACTTCGCATAGGGAATTTGCCTATGATGCCTTATGATGTTTTGTAGGCAGGCAGCTCATTTGTTTTGTAGGTAGAACGTTTTTAAACTTTCCCTGGAAGAAAGCTTAAAAAAGGGCTTTATGTTTTTTATAATTATTATTATTGTTATTATTAACTGAATTGCACTTAGTAAACAACTTACATAAGCCTGACCTGTTTTTACACAAAATTGTTAATATAGACATAACTTCATCTAGCTAGTTATAAAAAAAAAATTATTTTAAAAAATTATAAAAAAAAACTTAAGCTGATTTGCTGACCTTAGATGGTCTCCTAGCCTGGTCAAGCTGGTGTTTAGCTGGTTTTGGTGGTCAGCCAGCTGGTTTCCTGGCGTGACCAGATGACAAGTACCCTAAAACCCTTTAAAGCTATCAAAACAGACCTGACTAAACATCTTGTCTAAGCTGTGAGACCAGTTAACCACCTTAAACTGGTTTAAGCTTCTTTTTTTTTTTTTGCAGAGATAATGTGCTATGAACACCAAACCTACTACTAAGCATTATCTCATAGAGTAGCTCTGGGTAGGTCAGTGTTTGTGTTTGTTCTGTAAAGCTGATTGTGTTTTATCCACAGATGAGCGATGAACAACATCTTGGACTCAAGATGGCGCCGAGTATTGGCTGCTGCGTTGCGAGCTCCGATACAACACTGCAGTTTATTGTTTGTTTTGTTTACAGTTTTTTTTTTTTGTCTTGGATGTTGTCTGCCTTATTGTATACAACAGACAAACACTTTTGGACATTGGTTCTGCAATTACACACCGAAAACCGGACTTCAAATTCCTCAATGCCGACCTGCTGATTACAAACACACCAGCGGAGCACTTTGTCTGGGCTGCCCGGCCGCGGAAACACAGAAGGAAAAGGGGAAAAATAGCCGGCGTTCTTATCAGAGTAAGACGTTGCACAAATTGACCCCCGCTACCCAGTATACTACTGGCAAATGTTCAGTCTCTGGACAACAAGCTCTGCGAGCTGAGAGCACAGATCTCTTTCCAACAAGAGACGAGAGATTGCTGTGTTATCTGCCTTACAGAAACCTGGCTGGCTGCGGTGATTCGAAGACACGGCTAGCGAACCCTCGGGGTTCTCCGTGCACCGAGCGGACAGAGCGAAAGACCTCTCAGGTAAAAGCAGAGGTGGTGGTGTATGTTTTATGATCAACAAATCATGGTGTGATCAGAGGAACGTACATTTTATCAGGTCTTTCTGCTCTCCTGATCTGGAATATCTCATGCTTCTGTGTCGACCATTCTGGCTACCGAGGGAATTCATAGCGGTCATTATTACAGACTTTAACAAAGCCAATTTTAAAACAGTCGCTCCAAAATACCACCAACACATCAACTTCAACACACGAGGGGACCGGGTTTTGGATCATTGCTATTCTCCTTTCCGGGATGGCTACAAATCCCTCCCCCGCCCACCATTTGGCAAATCAGACCACTCTTCCATTCTGCTTCTGCCCGCTTACAGGCAGAAACTGAAATGGGAAGCACCCTTCCTCAGAATGATCCAGTGCTGGCCGGACAAATCAGACTCTGCACTACAGGACTGGGAGATGTTCCGGTCCGCCTCTGATGACGACATAGAGGTTTACACTGATAGCGTATGTGTTTCATCGGGAAGTGCGTAGAGGACGTTGTGCCAACCAAAACAATACAGATCTACCCCAAGCAGACACCATGGGTTAATGGTGATGTTCGCACGACACTTAATGCGCGGACCTCCGCTTTTAATTCAGGGAATGCGGAGGAGCATAAACAAGCCAGTTATGCCCTCAGTAACTCTATCAGTGCAGCCAAACGCCAGTACAGGCACAAAATTGAAGGACAGTTCAACACCACCGACTCTAGAAGTATGTGGCAGGGAATTAACATCATTACGGACTATAAATGGAATAAAAACTCTGCCGTGAACACCACTGCATCTCTCCCGGATGAGCTTAATACATTTTATGCTCGTTTCGAGGACAACAACAACACCGCCCTCGTGGAGAGAGCACTCGCGGCCGACGCTACAGAGGTTAGTTCACTCTCCGTTTCTGGTGCGGATGTAACCCGATCCTTCCGACAGGTGAACATCCGTAAAGCCGCATTCCGGGCTGCGTCATCAGAACCAACTGGCTGGTGTTTTTATGGACATTTTCAACCTGTCCCTCTCCAGGTCTGTAGTCCCCACATGCTTCAAAACGTCAACCATTGTGCCTGTACCGAAGCAAGCCAAAATCACTTGCTTAAATGACTGGCGTCCTGTTGCTCTGACCCCCATCATCAGCAAATGCTTTTAGAGGCTAATCAGAGATTACATCTGCTCTGTTCTGCCCACCTCTTTGGACTCATTGCAGTTTGCCTACCGCAACAACCGCTCCACTGATGATGCCATTGCATCTACAATACACACTGCTCTCTCCCATCTGGAAAAAAGGAACACATATGTGAGAATGCTGTTTGTAGACTACAGCTCAGTATTCAACACCATAGTGCCCTCCAAGCTTAATGAGAAACTCCGGGCTCTGGGCTTAAACAGCTCACTGTGCAGCTGGATCCTGCATTTCCTGTCAGGCAGACGTCAGGTGGTTAGAATGGGCAGCAACATCTCCTCATCACTGACCCTCAACACTGGAGCCCCGCAGGGATGTGTTCTCAGCCCACTCCTGTATTCCCTGTACACACATGACTGTGTGGCAACACATAGCTCCAATGCCATCATTAAGTTTACTGACGATACAACGGTGGTAGGTCTGATCACTGACAATGATGAAACAGCCTACAGAGAGGAGGTGCACTGTGGCAGCGGGGGCGTGGTCAAGCACCCATCCGGGGAGGGAAAGCGGTAAGGGCGCTTGCACCTGAGCTAAATTATGTCTAACACCTGTCTCTAATTTCAGTGAGCACGGGGAGAGCGGCATAAAAGAGCCACAGCAATACCAGTGAGGGTGAGAATGCCAGTCCAGTGTTGGCCTATGAGAGAGAGCCCTTTCTGAACAGCTATTGTTTTTTACACTGTTTCCCCAATTATTAAAGTCTTACCTTTTGAGTTACGCCCCTGCCTCTGTGTCCTCCCTCCACGTCAGTCTTGTGAACCGCGTTACATGCACACTCTGACACGCTGGTGTCAGGAGCACAACCTCTCCATCAACGTCAGTAAAACCATTGAGCTTGTAGTGGACTTCAGGAAGAAACACAGCCCCATCACCATTAATGGAGCACCAGTGGAGAGAGTCAGAAGTTTCAAGTTCCTCAGTGTCCACATTACTGAGGAACTCACATGGTCCGTCCACACTGAGGCCGTTGTGAAGAAGGCTCACCAGCTCCTCTTCTTCCTGAGATGGCTGAGGAAGTTTGGAATGAACCACCACATCCTCACACGGTTCTTCCCTCCCTCCAGGACATATATGGTGGATTGGAGGATCATCAGAGACTCAACCCACCCGAGTCATGGACTGCTCTCACTGCTACCATCAGGCAGGCGGTATCACAGCATCAGGACCCGCGCCACCCGACTACATGACAGCTTCTTCCCCCAAGCAATCAGACTTTTGAACACTTGATCTCTCATGATCAATAATTAGCACTGCACTTTATTAATCTATAATCTATAATATATTATCTCACACTGGACTGTCAAATATATTCTCCTCAATACAACTACTGTATATATATTTTTATATACTCTTTATTTAATTTTTTTATTGTATGTGTATTCTATATTGTGTGTATTGTTTACTGTACATTGTATATTAGTATTGTGTTGCGTAAGTATGTGTACATTTGATATGTAAATTGTGTTGTGTAAATATGTTGTTTATTGTAATTGGTATATGTCTCGTCACTGTCAATGACTGCTATGTTGCTCGGAACTGCACACAAGATTTGTGTGACAATAAAGTGATTTGATTTGATTTGATTTTAGCAGTAATCCAGCCGAGGAAGATTTCCCGCTGGGCTATGGCCCAGCAAAATCAAGCTTCTGCACAACTGTCTGAGGTCTGTCTGATTCCCTCCTAAAAACATGAGATAAAATCCTTTGACAGGATCGGGAGCCAGATCCTGTCAAAGGACGTGTGGATGTTCTGTGAGCCAACAGCAGAGCTCAGAAGGCTCAGGCTCAGCATTGAAAGATAAAAATGAATGAGAATGATCTTAATCAATTATATCATTTGAAGGCTGTATGATCAGAGAAATAGCTGATTTTAGCAACACAGGGCAGCAAAATATATATACGGAATATACACATTATATTCATAATGATTTTGATGATGATATAAAAATGTATATGTTGCTTTGATTTGAATGCACTTTGTATTTGGTGATTAAGTTTCCGGTAACACTTTACAACAAGGTTTCATTTGTTAACATTAGTTAATGCATTAGGTATCATGAACTAACAATGAAAGATATATTTTTTCAGCATTTATTAATCTTTGTTAATGTTAGTTAATAAAAATAAAATGGTTTATTGTTAGTTCATGCTAGTTCATAGTGCTATCTAATGTTAATCTAATGTTAACATTTTTAAATTTTGATTTTAAAAATGTATTACTACATGTTGATATTAACATAAACTAAGATTAATAAGCCCTGCGATGGACTGGCGACCTGTCCAGGGTGTACCCTGCCTTTCGCCCAATGTTAGCTGGGATAGGCTCCAGCCCCCCGCGACCCTGTACAGGATAAGCGGTTGACGATGGATGGATGGATAAGATTAATAATTGCTGTAAATGTTAACAAATTTAACCTTATTGTAAATTGTTACCAAGTTTCCTAAAAAACATGTAGACTAGTTTCATGACCCGCATAGTTTCACAGTTTGATTCATTTCTGTGAATCAGTTCAAACTGTATGATTTTAATTAAGTGTTTCAAAACTCTGATTCAACTATTTTTTTGTGTCACTACTCAATGTTCATGTGGCATTTTCATGTATTTTTTATTTTATTTTTTGGGTAAAAATATTTAGGTTAATGTTGCTATTTACTCTGTATAGTTGTATTGATGCAAATACTATAAATAATACTGATAAAAACATATTTATTTTGTTAATATAGTGAACATTAATAATTAATCATTTGTACAAGGTTTTAACTGTATTTAAATATTCTTTAAATATTCTTAATTTTGAATCTACTTGGCTAGAATTGCTGTTTGGTTCAAATGGTTCAAATAAGGTTAAAATGACCTTTTTAACCCATTTAAGAACAAAAGTATTGAGAAAGGCCTATTGAGAAACATTACTGAGAAACTTTAGTACCATTTAAAACTATTAAATATATATATATATATATATATATATATATATATATATATATATACACACACACACACACAATTTATATAGCTTTAAATGGTACTATAGTTCACTTATAGTTCAGCTTTAAACAATATTAGATATATTGACTTTCCACTGTGTTCCATCACGCTCTACTGTTTTTTTATGTTGTGCATTTCATTAGCAAGACAGGTGAAGGTAATTAATGGTTAATTCGTGGTGTAATTACATATAGTGTGAATCCATGAGGTAAATCCATTATAAAAAGTGTCAGAGGGAGGATTTATAACATAAAGAGTGAGTAATATGAATTTCATCTTCACTCAATTCCTCCTTCCTCTCTAAGGACAATCCTTGAAAACACTGATTACATCCCATAGAGTGGGAACAACGTGGCTCTACAGGGTTTCACATGTGAGTGTGTTCAATGCTGTCTAATCAGTTCAGGAGCAATACTTTCTGTGGTGTGATTACTGTATATTGGTACAAACAATATCAAAGTTGTGTGTACCCTTCTCTAGCATATCACTGAAGCACAGATGCTTTATGCAGTGGGATGATCTTACATTATACAGCTTTATGACAGTGCAGTCCCACTGTAATAATATCTCTACAGCTATTTCTTGGGAATAGTAGAGAAGGGGGTATTTGAGTAGCTTGCCTTAATGAGATCAAAACAAAGACTACATGGGACACATTCTAATTTTTATTTATTTATTTATTTTCACATGTATTGGCTCTAAAAACCAAGAAGCACCTGTAAACAAATGATGCTACTAAAACTTTTCTGAAAACTAAGGGGTCATTCACACTGAACCTGTCCTTGAATTAAAGAAAGCATTTTTTCTTTTCTTTTTTTGGCAAAAGGGATACATTAAAACTGCAACAATATGATTTCCTTTTCTGTGGCAACACCTCTAAACACACCAGGGCGTGATCTGAGACTAAAACGTTTCCAATTGAGCAATCAACAACAGATGGAATGAAGGACTTAGATATAAAAAAAAAAAACATTTATAGTCCCTCCCCGGTGGGTTCATAAGTCTCCAAATATCTGTAAGACCAAGATTTTTTATCTTGTGAAGCGTCAATGTTGCTCTAGGTGGCTTGCACACTTCTGCTTCACTATGATCAAGGACTGAATCCATCAAAAGATTAAAGTCTCCTCCCAATATTATATCATGAGGGGTGCCAGCAGCTTGCAGCACCCCTTTAAGATCTATAAAAAAAGCCCTGATTATCAATATTAGGTGCATAATTATTAGCCAAAATAAGACTTTGCCCTTGAATTACAGCTAAAACAACAATGGCTATTCCTAATTTATCTTTAATCAGTTTGAGGCATTTGAATTGTATATGTTTACTTATCAATGGAATGACTCCCCTGCTCTTCTTTGAGCCAGCACTAAAGAAAGCATGGCCACCCCATATCCTCCCAAATTTTTCAGCTTCCTGCAGAGAAAGATACATTTCTTGAAGAAACCCTATATCGTATTTCTTACGCTTAAGAAGAGAAATAACTTTTTTTATGGGGTGCCCCAACCAGGGGCTGGTTTACGATTTCTGAGGCCCAAAGCCACTGACAAAGCTGTGGCCCCATTTTGAAAATGTTGGCTTAAAAATTACATAAAATTTATTTTAAATCATAATTTTAAATTCATCCTGTCAACCATTGCAGCCAAGTACATTAAAAATGTTTAATGAAATCAAAATCTAGTTAAAGATCATTAATGCATGTTTTCCTGTTTTTCCACAATACAGTAATAAATAAAGCAATATTTATCTGCATAAATTTATACAAAAGCATTTTTTTAACAGGGTGTGCAAAACCTACTACTTCACCTAGTAACATTTTGGAATTCAGTTGTTATTTATTAATTTTATAACCCAACAATTATTTATTGTTGTCCAGTTTGCCATTATAATATGATACAGTATTATTATTATTACTTTGAGGATTTGTTGTATACATAGTAATATATGTCTTATTTACTTTATTTTCACCTGGAGCTTATATTCTGATGTTGAGACTGTATTTTATGTAAGCATTGTAGGCAACATTCATAACTAACAATAAACATACAAAGCACTTCGGCCTCTCTGCACACTAGAGCAGAAGGGGGAAAAATGCTGTTTATCAAGCGCTGAAACTTTGCTTGTTGCAGAACAATCTGGAATAATGTTAAACATTGTAACAGTCCCGTCTTTGTTCAGAACATTAAATCTTTGTGACACCTGCGCTTAAAAAACAATCTAGACACAGTTCAACAACTGATACAGAATACAGGTGTATGTGCATGCACTTTTTAAACCTGAAGCTCTTATTAACTTGACACAGTGTCTAAAAATGTGTCAGTCCTGTGTAAATATGCACTGAACGAACGTTCATACCTGCTGCACCGTGTCTCGCTGTTAACAGCGAGATGCAGAGCAGATGCAGGAAAAACCCGTTCGGTGTGAACAGTCCCTAACTCATCCGTTTGCACGTAACTGTGAGTGAGAGCGAGTGCGCGAAACAAGTTCAGACAGCCTATATATTTTTTCATAAATTACAAATTAGAATCCTACTTTAAAAAAACTTAACTGTCCCGACCCCAGCGGCTTCTAAGGTGAACCGCTTAATTCGCACGTGTACCCAGAACAACATGTCACCAACAACATGAATAAACACAAAGAGCATGTAGATTCATCCATAAAACTGTCCTGAAGGTGTGTTACTCTACAAAATAAACTCCAGCCACCAGTGCAAGAAGAGAGCACCGATTCCCCAAACAGTCAAGTGGATGTTCAGTGAGTCGGTCCACTCGGATGCAACATGAGTGTAACAAATGACTTAATCACTCCAATGTCTTGCAAGAAATACTCCAGCCAATAGGAGGAATAAGTACAAAGAGCGTGTAGATTCATCCATAAAGCTGTCCTGCAGCTATTTATTTTCCAATAAAGCCTCACGTAACATAAGATTTATCTGACTTTATCGGATTATCTCGAATTGATCGGGGCCTGTCTCCCTCCAAGGATCTCTGAGTCGGAACCCTGTGAGCTCACTCAATTTCCAGCTTATGGCCTGTTATGTCGAGCAGATTTGGAAGGAGCCCATCCAGGAATTTCACCATATCCTGACCCTCTTCGGCCTCACAATACAGTGACGTTACTCTCCAATGACTCCATTCCATTTTCTATCTATTTCTTGACATCTCCCACTCGTGTAACCACCTCAAACAACTTCGTCTCCATGGCAGTGGTCGACTGATGTATAACAGAAAGATCCTCCAAATCAGCAATAACCTGAATCAGCATTGCCGATATGCCCAGCATCTCTTGCCGCATCTCCCGCATCTCTTCGACCAAAACGGCTCCCAGGCTCATGGCCCACTAGGGGTGTCAGCTTGAGCACATGTCTTTTAATGTCTGCAGAGTCTGAGGATTTTGAAATCTTTGACAAATTGTCCTCCTAGAACAGTTATGGAACAGAATGAATCGAATCTCACCGGTTTATCATTAAAGTGTTAAAACTAGCAAAGTTGCTCGCTGTTCACAATGTCTGATCCTCGCATGGCATTATGTCCTCCATCAAAATTTTTTTTTTGTACTTTTTTAACATGGCATGTTGTTACAAGACACTGAAAAACAGCTGTACAGACACAAAAACACATTTTCTTAGACACTATTAATTAATTATCATACACTAACTAATTATTTCTATTTCATTTTTAGCTTATGTATCAAGTCTGTTCCCCTCAAATTCACAACAGAGTTACATCTTTGTCCGTTCAAGCCTTGGTGACTGAAAAAGCTATTTTGTATGCTCTGACAAGGCTTTCAAAAATGCCCAGTGCCCAAGTTCTGTAAACTTCTTGAAGTAAATATTTTCCAGATTATCCTCTTTTAATGTGTTGCCTGTTATCACAGCCACAGCTGATTTTTTTAACATAATTTACAAACCATAACAACTGCACAATTCATGTAATCTCTAGAAAGATATGATCATTTATCAAAACTACAGTAATAAGATGTTCTGCGCTACTCAAATATCATGGAGCTTTTCTCTCAAATTAGTCCCAAAAAGAAAGAAAGAAAGAAAGAAAGAAAGAAAGAAAGAAAGAAAGAAAGAGATCAGTGACCAAAGCTTGGACTGTCTATAGAAGCATATATTTGAAACAGGAAAGTGTTTGACCATGACACAACAGCTATCCTAAGCTCTAAAATAAAGATTAGGGGCTCTTGTGAGGATGAAATGCCTGTATATATTAGCAGCACAGTGGCTGTTGACATGACAGCAGTCCAGCCCAGACTCGTTTTGGCTTCTGGGAGTTTCCTGGCCCAGAGCTCCTGGACCCAGTCTGGAAAACACAAGTATGGAATGGGGGGTGGGGGTGGTGGGGGTTCTGAGAATGAGAGGAAAGGAAACCCACATTCCTGTGTGGCGCTCCAGAAGTCTGCAAAACAGCTTTCCAACAACTTCAGGGACAGAACCTACATGCAACATTCTGCTAATATTTAAGAAACATCCAATTGATGCTGTTTTGCAGCACAAAAGTATGTTTTTGAGAAAATGTTTAAGAAAAAGTACAAAATAATAAACAACTTGTGACTCAAAGGTTATTTTTCCACTCAAAAGGGTAAAGAGCACGTGCATGAAATGGAATACTGGAAAACATCTGAGAATTCTGGAAACTTTACAGGTGGTACAAACATCAACCAAGAACTGTGTGTATCATTTAGGGTTTGAGCGTCTCTGTCTCACTGATACAAACAGCTGCAGAAAAAGATAAACCTTTCAATAGCAAACTCTGACCAACACCTCCAATTTCATTTAATTCAATAATAGGGATGCGCAAAACTACCAATTTTCATAATCGACTAGTCGGTCAGTTGTTTAAATGACTAATCAACTAGTTAGTGTTATGGATAATGTTCATGTGACCTCGATCAGATGACTTTAAATTACAGACACTAAGCTCAGCACTTCAACATGGTAACAACAGGGGTGGTGGCTAGAGCGCAGGGCTGCTAATCAGAAGGTCGCTGGTTCGAACCCCACGGCCACCACCATTGTGTCCTTGAGCAAGGCACTTAACTCCAGGTTGCTCCGGGGGTATTGTTCCTGTAAGGGCTCTGTAAGTCGCTTTGGATAAAAGCGTCTGCCAAATGCATTAATGTAAATGTAACAAATTAATATTCAACAAATAAATAGGCTAAATAACTATAACATCTTATTGCACAAAACTATCAAAGTAAGAAAAGCAAGAAATAAGAAAGGCTCCAATACAGAGCAGCAAAAAACACTTGCAATCATTCAACACTTGAATGATGTGCATAGCATTATGATAATTAAGTCATACTTTTTTGAGAATAAATTCAAAATGAGAATAAAGTCTGAATATTTTAAGAATGAAGTCAAAATGACCAGAAAAGAATGAAGAGCCAGCAGCTTCCTCAATGCAAGAAATGGATGTGGGTGATTAAGTTAAATCATCCTTTACTTTAGGATTAAGCAACAAAGAAATCCTTTTTCATTTTTTGGCACATCAGCACAAATTTATTACTGGGATCCGGACATTTCAGCAGTTATGAACTGAATTTATTCTGGAGAAAGAACCAGACAGACTTTCGCACAGACCCGCTGGGTGAGGGTGATGCTTGGGCTGGGTTTCCCGAAGCTCTAAGTTGAACATTAGTAGCACTTAATTTGTACTTACTACAGCAAGTTTCCCAAAAGCATTGTTATCTAAGTAGCACTTAAAATCACTCGTAAATTAACTAGAGCTATGAAGCGCTCTTAGGTCCAAAAATCACTACACGTGTTGTTCTCGCATCTTTTACAGTTTATCAGATACAAAGGGACATTTAATAAATTATATTAATATATGTTGATCATTGGAAACAGTTTCATAGTATTGTTGAAAAAATCACATTGAAATCAATAGGCAGTCTCCGCAGTCTGTGCATGCGTGATAGCTGTCTAAAGATCGATTTAAATTTACATGACGCATAATACAGTATAACATTTTTATTGGGCTTCTTTGACAAGCATAATTGTAATGGCAACAGATAGATATGTTCTTATTGAACATATTTGCTTAGAAGACATATGTGAGTAATGTAACTGCAGTTTAAAACTTAAATAGGCCAAAATAAATAAATAAAATATGGTTAATTTTATGCCACGCAATATGGTTGATTAGGTTGAGAGTGTGCAATGTGCAATTTACTCTCTCTCTCTCACTCTCTCTCTCTCTCTCTTCATCCTCCTCTTCTTCCTCCCTCCAATGGATGATTTAAATAGTCCTAGTCTGTTTACATGGCAGTCCAATTTGCTTGATGCATAATCCTACCTATCAGATTTTTTCTATAGCTCAACTTTGCAAAAACCTGCTATAGCTCACTAATAACTACTCACACTGTTATCTTGACTGATTGTACTCCAGGTTGCACTCTAGCTGAAGATGAGATCACATTTTCTGACCAATTTATTTAGAAACCCAGGTAAACCTAAGGGTTCAAATACTTTGTCCTGCAACTGTAGATTCCATAGTATTCTGTCTCATATACTGCTGATCTTTCTTTTCCGTCTTTTGCTCCTCTCCTGAATTCACATATTTCTTCTCTACAAACCCTCGTGTTTGCTTTCATATATCCCTTCTTTCTCCTACTCGTTCTGTCTCCTAAATCCTATGTGTCTCATCTTTTTCTCTCTCTCTTTACTCTTTATTTCTATCTAATCCCTTCTTTTCCTCTTCAATCCTATCCCCCTTTCTTTTCTCATAACTGGGGAATGGTCTGTGAATGAGCAGTAAATTGCTTGCCCTCACGGTTCAAACCTAATTCACATGACCGCTGAGCAGATAACCTGCCCAGTCAACAGGGCAAAGGGGCACGGGGAAAGAACGGAAGCTTTTGCTCAGACTCACCAAACACAGTAGATTAGTCCATCTGTCCATCAATAGTCCCACAGACTTTAATATTCATTTGTTCAATGCATATTGCAAGCACAACATTGGCAATCCATCTGACTAACCCAAGCTCTTGACCCACAGTTTCAAATGAGGATCTTGTGCTTCGATTAAAAGGATACTTCAGCTAAAAATAAAAACCAAAGCGATAATGTAATTCCAGTTTGGCCCACTCCGCAGCAGACCTCAAGGCCTTAGGAACGCTAGGAGTCCTCAGCCATGTCGTTAAAATCTGAGACCTGGAAAAAGACAGGTAGGGGGCCCAGATGGCAATCCTTTCATGTCATGAAGAACAAGGCGTGCTTTTACAGGTCCGGAGTTTGCTGCCAAAACTAGCAATGATCCATGAGTCACAAGGATAAACACGGGGCCTCCACCTGCTATGTAAATTAAAGAGCTTGATAAACACTGCTTCTACCTGAAACCCATCATTTCCATTCTATAGTTGAGAGCAAGATCTACTGGCCACCTGTACTGATGCATGCTTTAGTGAACAGAGCATGACCACACTATCTTTCAACAGAGACCAATTCAATGGGCTAAATGTAATACAACAACAATCCTAGACCAAATAGAGACCATTAAAAAAAGATGGCCATTACATCAAACATCTACCCCCTTAGGTTCCCTCTAAGATACTACTTGTAATGAAACTGAAGTCTTCCTGTTGGCCTGACCAGCTTTCTAAACCCAAATCCCAAACCTCATCATTCTTCATTGTGATCTACAAAACCAGTTCCACATCTGCACATATCAGCAGCGTTGACAAAAACTCTAAAAAAAAAAAGATGCTTTAGATGAATGTAACTTCAAAAGTTTATAAGAACTTTCAAGGGTATACCAAGAAATATGCAATATTCTAATACAAATGTACAGCAGGTATGTCTATAAAAGCCAGATGTGGCACAATAATGTATCCTGATGAGTTTGCAGTGGTTGTCTGGAAGCATTCTGGAGACCATGCTGGGAGATTCTTATAAAGCACTGAGTGTGCTACAGGAAGTACAGGATTCCTTTAGCACATAAACTGCCTAAGAGCCACTCTCTCCTGAGACTAACACACACACACAAGGCCTTATAAAGGAAGAAAGTACATTTGTATATATATGTATAAACAGTCTCTGTGTCTGTCATCTAGAAAAAGACAGATTGTTGCACTGTGCATTATCATAGGCATGCACTTACAAGTAACGTGTGCAATTTTTCCATTTTAATATTCTCCTATCCCAGTTTAAAGTGCAGTGACAACTATAAAGGCCCTGCCCAAAATAGCACCCTCCGCCCTTGATGTCTTCCTCTGAGTGCAGTCTTTTGTGACATATGCGAGTGCAGTCCGATGGGGCACTAGTCGGCAAGTCCATGAGGGTGTGTGAGTGATAAAAGTGTTCATTTGGGACATACTTCAAGACTGCATTCAGGTGATGCATTTTTTTACATTATGCTTTTATATACATGTAGTTTTACAAATTATTTTTTGAAAAAGTCATGGCATTGATAGATAGAGTAAAAGAACACTTTAAACTCACTACTAAATATTTGTTTTTATTAAATAATTTCAAGCAACACACTGACAATTAGGGTTGCAACTCACTATTATTTTAATAATCGATTAATATTCGATTATTTCTATGATTAAATGATTAAACGGACAATAAATGAAATTTTATTTCCTGTATTTTATTAAAATATGATTGAACAGAAATGATAAAAGGCATAAGGATATAGTTTGATTTACATTACTGAATTCACAATTCTATAAACTGAACAAAGCCTGAATTGAAAAGTTAAGTTTGAATTTATTAATATTACTTCCAGGACATATGCGAAACAGTTCCTTTAAAACAAAAAATAATCATCATTTAAGTGTAAAATCCATAGGGCATGGAGTGGGACAAAAAAAATCAACCCAGCAGAGGTCAAAAGTGACACAAGAACATAAATATTAATAATTCTGCCCATCTGAAATATACATAATTATGTTAGATACATTACATATGCTTGTACACTGTCAATGATTACATACATTTAAGTATTTTAATATTATAGTTTTTAAAATAGTATTTTCACTGATTACATGTTTCTAAACCATTCTTTTCCAAACATTTTGTATGTTTATCCAGTAAAATAATGTTTGCCATAGTATAAATTTACTAGTGAAATCAGGCATTACATGTGGCATTATCAGCAGTACTTTCAAATATCAAGACCCTTAGAATTATTATACATTATTTTCAGCATTACATACAGTTTAATGTAATACAATCATCTGAAAACCATTATGATGCCATCGTACACTCTGGCATTTTTCCTCTTTGAGGACAATAAATATTATCTATATATCTAACCCTGTGCAAATTCACTCTCATGCTGAAAAGACTCATACCAGTGCTCACTGTATTACATGCGCTTACATGAGCAGGTGAAAACACTTTAAAATCCGGCACACCTTGACTGCAGTCTGATGTCCATGAAAGCAGCACAACTGATTACACTGAAAAGAAAAATCGGGCTCATGTCGATGATTTCCATTATTGATAATTATCGATTTTATCGATTAGTTGTTGCAGCCCTAATGACAATAAAGCATTAGATAATTTAATCAAGAACCTCTGAAAAACACAGTGCACATACAACTTCAGGAACTACAGAAAAAATAAACATGATTCAGACACATGGGCACAAGGCAGGTGCTTACAACACAGTCAAATGTTTGAACATACCACCATCTATTTGCAAAAATAGTTATAAAATACAAACAGTCACGCATCTACAGGTATAAATATCACTATTAGACAGAATGTAGCTATATCAATAAATATAAGCAATCTTACAAGCTACAGCCATGTGCATTAAATTATTCTCTCCTGTCTTGATATTTTAGAGAATCGCAATAATTCTAAAATTCTCTTTTTTAAAAAGAAATAAAACAAAAGTTTTGAACCAGTTATACAAATCAGACTTAAAAGTAATATTATATACATGATAAGCAAGTGATCTGCAATTGACAATCAGTAAAAAACGATTATTAATATTACATTTTAATCCACGATTGACATTGCCTCATCCGCCATGTTTTTTCCTCCAGCTCGGAAACTCCAGTCTGCTGTGATTGGTCGAAAGAATAATTAGGGGAGACTGTTGGGTAATAGTCTGCTGTGGAGCCCACATGGACACGGGCTCAGCAGAAGGGTGCATTGAGGGTGCAAATGGGGTACTCGCGAGTACCCCTCAGAGTGCTAAAGTGTCAAATGGGACAACCTACAATCTCATGAACTTTGCAGGAATGCATAAATGAAGGCCACGAGACTGCAAGTCTCACAATATAGCAACTGTCTGAAATGGAGTCACCCATTCAAAACAATCTTTTTATGTCTTGCCTGTCCCCTGTTTTCTATCACCACCTCTCTCTCTCTCTCTCTCTCTCTCTCTCTCTCTCTCTCTCCCCCTCTCCCTCTAAATCCCCAATCACACCTCACCATGTTCCTATAATAGAAAGGTCAATGTGAGCAAGAGCACATCAGCGATGGCTTCCAATAAGATACTTCCTTGAAGAGGACGGTGCTACAGTGATAACTTGTGGGTGCAAAGGTGATGATGGAGGTCAAGTCAAATCAAATAGGGCAAGGTAAACCACACCCCCCAATCTATTCCAAGCCAGAGTTAAATAAATTACATTAATTATGCATTACAGTCACTGTTTGTCAGAGGGAACCCTATTATACATGCAAAAAATCATTTTGTGTAATCAGTTTTTCAGTCTTGTTTTATAAATTATCTATAAACTTTTAAAGATACATTTATCTGAAAAGCAAAGGCTTCTTTCTTGAGAATATATCTTGAATTAATGTTCTTATCTTATTGGTAAATAGGATACTTGTTTTATGCATAAATCTAACAATATTCAGAGAGCTTAATGCTTAAAAGAATAGTTCACAAAAAAATCTAGCATTTTATTATTATGTTGTTCTAAACCTGTATGACTTTCTTGAATCCATAGCCTCAATCTTCATTCACTTTCATTATATGGAAAAAAGCATTGGAAATGCAGTGGAAGTGAATGGTGACTAAGGCTGTCAGTCCATAACTTTCTGCCCAACATATCATTTTTTCTGTTCCATATTGGTCATATGAGTTTGGAACAAAATTAGTAAATAGTAGTAATTAATGACAGAATTTTCATGTTTTAGGTGAACTATCCTTTTAAAACAAAAAAATAAAAACAAAAAACATTTAAATTCAAGATATATTCCCTGAAAACAAATCCTTAGATATTTGACTATAAAATAAGACAAAATACTTGAAAAAACTTCTGCAGCAGCAGTAACCATCACATGGATTAGTAGGACTTCCACCAAAGATTACAACCTCTTCATGCTGCTGCAGTGCGGCTTATGTACATCACATAAGACACACACACCACACACACCCATCAATGGCACATACTCACTCAAGTTCACTCATTAGCATTGAGAGCTCCCATGTGCAAATACAATATCATATTTCATGTGCAGACAAACACACACACACACACACACACACACACACACACACACACACACACACACGCATACACGCATACTCACACATGTTGGTGCAGCTATCATTATGAGGACTCACCAAAGACATAATGATTTTTATACTGTACAGACTATAGATTCTATCCCCTAAACCTAATCCTCACAAAAAACTTTCTGCATTTTTACATATTCAATTAAACATATTTTAGTATGTTTTTCAAGCGGTTTGAATTATGGGGATACTAGAAATGTCTTCATAAACCACATTATAGCATAATTACCAGTTTGTAACCTAAACACACACACACACACATACACACACACAGCTATGCTGATCTGATTAAGGTGCTTTACTCTTACAACCTTAATGAGGATTCAGATACAGAAGTTCATTAAAACACAGGCGGATGCTGATGATGTCATGCTCTTGCACTGTGAGAGGTGCAAGAGGCCAGAAAAAAAAATAACTCAACAACATCTCACCAGAGAAACACACACCCTTTTAGTCGATTGAGTGCCATGCTAAACATTGTGGGGGGCTTCAACAAGAAATTATTGTGCCTGTTGATAGCATGTTTATTTGCACACGTTGTCTGTGTTTTTTAGCACCTGATTCACTCAAGTAATTATGAAAATCAGGTAAACACACTCAAAAAAACTGTGCTGAATGCATTCACACTGTACAGTTCACATTTTGCAGGCCAGTTTTGAGTGCTAAATTGTGGATGATTCAGCAGAATACCACAATCTGGCATACTCTACAGCAGTGACTAAGGTGCAAGCCTAATTTACATTTAGTAAGTGATTTAATTTAAATAGGGTGCAGTATTTCAGTGAATTTGGAGGCCTGTTAAACTGAATTGCATGTGGGTTTGTGAATAAGATGCAGGTTTTTGCACTGAAATCCATATGTAACTGCATGTTTGGCTCTGTTTCATTAATCCTTAAGTGGATTGTCGCAATGCCAGATAGATAGGTCGAGAGAATTTACCAACAAAGTCACATAGTGTCGTAGGCTGAGCCTCAAGGACAATAGCCACATTAGCTCAGCGTTCTGCCTCTTTTGCTTTCTCGCCTGATAGTGATAGATCATTATTCTTTGTGTGATTCTATGCTCCTAAACCTTTAAATCCGAAACCAATTCGGATTGGAATATTTTGTCGCCTTTTAGTGAGTTTTGTATTTTATTGGATATATTTTCGCGATCTGTCTGTAACACTTTGTGCTTCTTGGTGCTATCCTGTGTCTAGTGTTTACCATGCTGAAAAGTTGCCGGCCCCATGCTAACTTAATTATCTTAATCTCTATTCAGATTTTTGTGCTACGCTGTGCTCCTCGGTGCAATCCGGTGGGCAGTTATCGGAGTGTGAATATATTCTCCTTTACGTTTTTCTGCAAGCATTCCTTGCTGAACTGCCTTTCGGTTCTTTCCAAAAGAATTGGATTACATTTTTTGTCATCATCGCAGAATCTCCCCTTGCTATTTACCGCTCTGCTTGCCTTAGCCTTCCAGTTCTATCCTTGGGTATTTTTGTGTAACACGAGGTTAGGATGGGCAAGGAGGAGGCGAGAACCGGCTTGTCAATATAAATAATATTTTAATGAAAACATAAACAAAAGCATAAACAAACACACAACGGACATGTCCGTGATTGAGCTCTCTCTCTCGAACCATCATCACTGGCCGCCTTTATCCCTCGCGCGCCCCATCAGGCCGATTGGGGACCGGGCGTGCAACATTCCAGCCCGGCCCTGCCCCCCTCCACTCCACATTTTGTTAATGAAGTGATCATGGCTCACGGTTCTATTGGCACTGGCTTCCAATTGACATGTAAGCTGTGTCCCAATACTCCCTGACGAGAGCCATGATGACTGTCTGCCTTGTTTGGGAATTCAGCATTTGAGAGAGGACCCGTGCTTGCACTGTAGTCTTTTGTCTATGTCGTAGAGGCAGTTCCGTCTAGCTGGGTTAGACCCAAATTTGATGGTAAAACTCGGGGAGTCGGAGTTACCCCCCCCCAACACACGGACTCAGAACCATTGTGTGTCGATGGCAGCCGGTGTCCCCCATCTAAGAAAAAAAGACAAATTCACAGTGATCGTATGGAGGAGAATTCACTTTATAAGACTGTTGCTGTCTTTTCTTCTGGAATGTCAGATCTAAAACATCTCCTTCAATCGCTTCAGCCTGGGGTGCCTGCCACTCCTGTAACTATAGCAAAGGAGGATAGGATAGTTCAAGTAAATGAAATGGGCAAGAGCCTCTTGACTCCCCTTTACTTTCACATCATTCTGAATTGGATGTGCTTCTGATTATTTTTTCATTATCAGATGGATGCTGTGGATGTTACTGTGCAACCTTCCCCCCAAGATGTTTATTCTGGTCTTTCAGTTGCGGGAGGTTCTAGTGGGGATTCAGTTCAGTCATCAGGACAGGCTCCATCCTCTTCAGATGACACTTTGGCTGTGTTTCAGATGGCGGTTGCTCATCTAGGGTTGGACAAGTCACCTGCCCAACCAGCCCAGTCCAATGTCTTTTTTAGACAGTTCTCACCATGCAAAGATTTTGTGTCAGAATTTTCAAACATCCTAATGGGGTCTAGTGCACCTAAGCAGCGATCAAAAACCACTCGTACACAAGCGTCTATGGCTGACGCAGATTCCATCAGGGTGGGTCACAGCCCTGGTGGTGTCACCTGATGAGACCCTACAGGCCAATGTGCAATGCACCAGTGCCCAATATGGTCACACAGACTCGCTGCTGAAAAAGTCATATGAATCGGTTGCCTATATAACCCGCGCTGAGAATACAACCTGTCGATTATTCCTCGCTACCACCAGTACATTGAAGTCAGCAAACTTTGACCCCTCAGTTTCTCAGTTCCTGCAGACGGCTCTTCTGTCTATGGGCCATGTGGCCCATGAATGAGGCACTCTTACTGACACACTTCTGGCAGCCTGCCACCATGTGTGGCTTGCTCAGTCAAAACTCCCTGAGAATCCCTGATGAAGATTCTGCGGGACCTCCCAATTATTCCTGGGCACCTTTTTGGTTCTAACATTCCAGAACAGCAGGAAAAAAGGGTGAAATTGTCTGAGACCACTCGCCAACTGACACAGGTGTAGCGCAATCCTGCATTTAAAGAGCCGAATGCTCAAGCTCTCCATCACTATACATCGCCAGAACAACGCTTCTGCCAGCATCCTACACCACACCTCAGCCCTCAGAGGCCCCGTGCTGCTGACAATGCTCAATATTTTCAGCCTCCTCATCAGCCTAAAGTGCTCAGGCCAGAGGCTGATAGTTTTTTCAATGCAACACCTACAAGACTGGAGGAGCTCAATAGCAGATCCCTGAATTTTGACTACCCTGAGCAGGGGGTATGCTCAACAGATTCGACACCGACCACCCAAATTCTCAAGGATTGCCCCTACAGTAGCTCTCTCTCAGGAAATTCGTACTCTGTTGGAGAAGGGAGTCGTAGAAAAGGTCCATCCTCTCGTTCAAAGGGAGGGGTTTTATTCAACTTATTTTCTAGTTCCAATGAAGATGATGGTTTTAATCCAATTCTTGATTTAAGGCATCTAAACTTGCTCCTGAAAACTCTGCCCTTTCGTATGTTACGCACAACTGACGTTCTTTGGTCTGTAATGAGGGAGGATTGGTTTACTAGCGTCGACTTGAAGGGTGGATATTCTCATGTTCGATTGCACTTTAGTACAGGAAGTTTCTTCGATTAGGTTTCAAAAACCAAGCCTACCAGTTCAAGGTCCTACCATTTGTTCTGTCTCTGGCCCCTCATGTTTTCATGGGGTGCAAGAGTGCAGCTATGTATCCTTTATGGTCCAGAGGAATGCAGATCCTTCCTTATTTGGACAACTGGCTGCTTTGTGCATCCTCATGGCATCAAGCTGTCCGTCACATTAGACTGCTTTTAGAGAATGTGCAGAAACTCGGTTTCACTGTAAACGAGACAAAGAGTTACCTGATTCTAGCGCAATCGGTTACTTTCATTGGAATGACTCTGGACTCTCGTGCAATGTCTGCCAATTTGCCACATGCTCGGGAAGGCAATATTCTGCAGCTCGTTTAAGGCTGGGAATGATGTTGCCATACAGAGTGTTATTACAGCTTATGGGGGATGCTGACTGTCACCACTTATGTGATTCCTCTGGGCTTGCTCCACATCAGATCTCTCTAATGTTGGAACAACTGTTTGCTCTGTGTCCAACCCACTTCTAGCTGATTGTGAACCTGCTGTTGTTCATACTATTGTTAGTGCTAGGGCTGGCTCCACACATCAGCTCTACGCTGCGCATTGGATTTATTTCTCTTCATGGTGCAGGGATCATGAGTTGGATCCTATACACTGTGAGGTTCAAAGAGTTTTGAGTTTTTACATTAAAGGTATAAATTGCAGCCATTTCTTCATATCATGTACCAATTAATGGATCTACTCTTGGTTCCTAGCTTGTAGTTTTTTAAAGGGTGCGAGACATTTATGGCTAGCCCGCAACCCCCATTTTCCTGTGTGGGATTTATCACCTGTGCTTGACTTTCTCTGTTTGCTGCCATTTGAACCTTTGCAAACAGCTGACCTTAAGTGGTTATCTTTGAAAACTGCCTTTCTGTTGGCTATCGCTTCCACTAAGCGATAGTTACATGCATTGACTGTGAGTGAGTTATTCATGCATTGGTTGCCGGATGATTCTGGTGTTGTGCTATGGCCAAATTCAAGGCATGTCAGTGTTCATCCCAGTCGAGGGATCAACTCTTGCGTCCTGTGCGAGCCTTGAGGTGTTATGTTGGTGCTGCTGTTCGTCTTAGACAAAGAGATCAGCTATTTGTTTGGTATGGAAGGGTGTCTCTATATCCAAGTAGGGATTGTCACATTGGATTGTGGAAGTAATCACTCTGACATACAAGAAATCCCAAAAGCCCTTGCTAGGAGGTACCTCTTGTTATTCTACTAGGGCTGTGTCTACATCTTGAGCTGCCTTTAGATGAGTTTTCATGGCGGATATCTGTGCAGCTGTTACCTGGGCTTCACCATGTACCTTTGCTCGCTTCACAGGTCATTGCTACCCCTCATGCTGTGAGTTCAGAGGTTCTTCAGGGACAGTCTTGACTGTTTTTCAGGTGAGTGAAGTTCCTCATGACTATGTTCGTAGTAGTCATCCACTAGTGCTTAAGCACCACCTCTGGCGGTCAGGAGGAATAAAACAAAAGTTATGTAGGAAACTGTGGTTCTGTGAATGCCGGATGACAGCCAGAGTTACACAGAATGCACGAGAAAGATGTACTGAGGCTGAACACTGAGCTAATGTGACACTGAGCTAATGTGTCTATTATCCTCGAGGCTCAGCCTACGTCACTAAGTGACTTTCTTGGTATATTCTCTCAACCTATCTAGCTGGCACTGGGATAATCCACTAGTGCTTAAGCACCACCTCTGACGGAATTCACAGAATCACAGTTACCTACGTAGCTAGTGTTCTCTATCTGTAGTCCACATACAGCCTGCAGCATCTTCTTTAATCTTCTCTTTTTTGTTTGCTTGAACCCATCTCTATCTTTCTTTCTGACTGTTTACTTTACTTTTTCTCTCATCTACCTCAAAATGTCCATTTCTTTTCCCTGTGCTTGCCATTACATTTTTCTGGACCTCTTGTGGTCTCTTTTCCTTCTTGTGCCTCCAACACCAGAGATTCCCAACCAGGGCTACGTGAACAGGTTCAAGGGGGTATTCAAAAATAATTTGATTTGCTATGTTGAACATAACAAAATCACATGTATGGCTTAAAATAAAAATAATACAATTTGGGATGGGTAAAAATATAAATTTTCCAATTCATTGCGATCCCACAATCCTAATATCAGCAAAGTTTGGCACAGCGATATTTTCACGGGTGTTGAGAGTAAAAGTTTTCTTTGAATCGTCACATGTAATTTATGCACTAAAGAAACAATGCGTTCAAGTGCACAAACATGACTGTTTGCAGACCAGCTATATCAAACACATCACCGTTTGTGAAATTCTTTCACAAACCCATGCACATAGCAACTGGAGTTTTTTTCGTGATAAGAAGCTAACAAGCAACATGAAAGATGAGCTTGCACCCATAATTGCACTGATTTGCACACAATGTGGGAAAACACAGAAGAAAATAATGACGAGGCAGCGGTTCGGAAGATGTTGCTGATGTTTTCATTTAATTATCCAATTATTTGGATTTAATTATTTTTTATGGATGGAATACCAGGAAATTGTATATTTTTTAAAAGCTAAAATGTGACCAAAATTATAAAAAACGAATGTTAAAATTTTATTTGTATGCGCAAACTGTGGGTTTAATGTATGTTAATGAAGTGGCGCAAAGCACAATTTAATTTTACAGAGAAATAAGTAATTGTGGGGCAGGACAATAAAACGATCTTGATATTTATCGGAATAAAAAACTACACAAAATCAATGATAAGCTTTTGAGTAATTTTAGATATTTAGCCTGTGTTGTAAATCTAGATGATCAGGTGCGTGTTACTAAAACGCAAGCAGTTCGGCTTTCTTATTGTACATTTCCACTGGTGTGTGTGAGCGAAGGAGAGTGAGCACTTTAAATTCCTTAATATGGAAGCGGAGCACCATGCTCGCGAGTGGATTGTCTAATTGACAGTAGGGGTGTAAATATTAATCGATTTGTATCGATGCATCGATTATACAGCCGACGATTCAATGCATCAATACGTCCGCAAGTGTATCGATTAATGTGTTTATTTTGCCGCCTGTCTGTTCGCTCGGAGTTTACCACTCCGTCTCCGACATATGCGTACAACCTACTCCTAAGCTGCGGGTGGCGCTAACCTCATTATTATCTTCTACTTCACACGCGTTACTTACGTATGTTCACACACACATTGTTGAGTCTGAAAGAGCGATGGAACCGTCAGAGCGAGCTGGCAATGAAAGTCAAATGTTACATACACCAGTCAGCGTCAAGTCATGGGTGTGGAAGTATTTTGGCTTCAGGAAAACAGATGGAGCAGTGGTAAAAGATGTTGCCGTTTGTAAAGAGAAAGACTGTCAGTGTGAGATAAGATACTGCGGCAATACGTCGAATCTATCCGCACACCTGAAAAGGCGCCATGGTATTGATGGCGACTCCGAGTGTAAAGAAAGAACACAGGCTTCCAAGCCCGCCAAATCACTGACAACATTTTTTCCTTCCAAGTTGTCGAGCACTTCAAAACGAGCAAAAAACATCACCAAAGGCATTGCGTTTTTTATGTGCAAAGACATGAGGCCCTATTGCGTCGTAGAGAACGAAGGCTTTAGATACCTGCTCGAAGTTCTTGAGCCAAGGTACAACATCCCCTCACGTCAACATTTCATCGAGTCCTATATTCTGAACTTCTACACCAAAGTACGTGATGAAGTTATTCAGGGTCTTATGAGTGCAGAGCGAGTACTTTTGATTCTTACTGCATTTAAACTGTTTTGTTGACTAACTGTTCTATTTGCAAGGCCCCTGCTATAGCTCAAGCCACGAGCCATGCTTCTAAATACCTCATTCTTCTAAAATGCAAATGCATTTTTGTTATTTTGTAGTGAATGGGCTGTAGGCTTATGTCCTAGACTTTTGTTACTTTTTGTTATTATTGCACTTTAACTGATTTTGTGTAGGAACTGTTCTATTTGCAGTTCATCTACTGCAGAGGATGTGTGACCATTACCTCTTAATAAGATGCAAATTATATTTTCAAAATGTAACCAATTTTTTATAAAAGAAACGTGCAGGATTGCACTTTATTGTAACTGTAGATGCAGTAACTTATATTTGCTGTTCTATTTGCAGTGCACTGAGCACAACTGCTATAGTGTAAAATAACATACACATTGTGAATACAATACTGTTTCTGTATTCTCAATAAAAGGCAAATAATTCATTTTTTTGTTGATTTATTTGAAAACTTAATAGATATCATGTAAAAATATCTAGTATTGAATCGTATCGAATCGAATTGAATCGTATCGCGGGGAATTCTAAAGTATCGAAAATAATCGAATTGTTGGCTTAAGAAATCGGTATCGTATCGAATCGTCATGAAGGCTCCGATTTACACCCCTAATTGACAGCAGCGCGGGGCAATCTGTTCCCTAGAGTTGGGAGTGGCTCTGAGTGGATTTCTTCCACGTCAGTGTAAACACATCCTTAGGCTGTATCAAATTGTTAATGTCCCCGCTACGCCAGTCACCACGTTCCAGGTCCGGACCCAGGACTGATTCCATCTAGTCTGCAAGACATCATGACGAAAGTTGCACCCTCTCATCATCTCTAGTGAGCAGCATGACAAAATAAAAATGCTGGTTACATCATATCTGATCTTTCTGATATTCCTGAATATTTTTCTCTAGCACTGAACAGTCCCTGTCCTGCTCTTCACGCATTTCCTCTTTTTCCGCGCATGTGAGCAGACATTAGGGGCCACCGCTGTTAATGTGGTTCTAGAGCTCCTTTACACCATAAAGTTTTTTCTTTCTAAATTTAGTTTTATTAATCTGCATGTTACACTTCTTTAATAATAAACAAATTTCTGTTCTAATTTAGTGAAATTATTCAGATTATCTCTGACAAGGATAAAAGACAATAAAATTACTAGTTTGTAGACTAGTCTTTCTCACTTTAATGAAAGCATAAAAATGGTTCATTCAGACTTTTACATTTTCCAAATATTCTCTCTGGAGAACCCCTACAACCCCTGGAGAACAGTATCATTCCTAAGTCACAAGGGTGTCTATGCCCCATACTTGTGTATCTGAATGTAATTAAATATGTAAAATTTGAACGTAAAAAAATATATACTGTCATTATAATTCAAAATGAACAGATCATCTTTGAACATTCATATCCAACTGCACTCGATTGATAAATTCTATCAAATATTGTAATATTGTAGTAGAAGATCCCTCAGACACCACTGTTTGGCTGTCTCTGGGCCCTCAATGCAGTTTTGTATACTATTTTAACTGTTTAGGATTTTTTTTTTCTCCTTTTCTTCTGCCAACTTGGAAATTAAAAAAAATGTGCAATGTGTAAATGTGAATGTATATCACGATAAATATCGATATCGAATGATATGAAAAAGAATATCATGACAATATTTTTTGCCATATCGCCCAGCCCTAGGTTAGAAGTTTGAGAATCACACCTAATCTTAGCACGAAGTCTAAAGTCAGTTCCTGCATTTGCAGTTTGGGGATTCCACCAGCAAATCAAAAAGCTTTTGCTCACTTTTAATACTAGCCATGATTTGTGTGTCAGTAGTATCGATATGATAAATAATAATAATAATAATAATAATAATACTAATACTAAAGTAATAATAATACTTTAATTTTATATATTGCCTTTCAAAGCTCTAGGAAGCTGTACAGAAAATAAACATAAAACAGAGAAACATAAAAAATATGTTACAAAACAATGAACAATGGAAGACAAGCAAAGCATATTTCAAGCAGGTGAGACAGGGGTGAGCAGGACAAGAGCCAATAGAGGGCGAAAGAGAAGATTCAACACAAACATCATGGTCCAAGCAACGCAGGCAACATTAGACACAGAGCAGGGGATGCATTGTATACAGTCAGTAGCATCATATGTGTTACCTTCCTCATGGTTGCTATAAGGTGATTCTTGCTCTCGGTGGGGTGCTTGGTGAGTTGTGCGTGGATGCCGCTGTAAATAGCGTAAGCCTCCACAAACGCTAGGTCTCCGCGATAACTCACTCAGCAAGCCACCTGATAAGATGCACAGGCTGACTATCTCAGAAGTGGAGTCAATTGAGATTCGTCCTTCGCCACCACAAGAAATTAGAGTGTATTGGGGATTGGGCATGCCAAAATGAGGAGAAAAAGGGATTAAAAAAAAAAAAAACACAAAAAAACAACAACCTCAAGGCTATGCCCACTGACTTTGCCCACATATGATGTATCATATAGCTCAAGGCTAAGTGCCCTTAAAATATGGCCCATAGTCTTTGGTACACATCTTTTGTTTTGTGTCAATGAAGGGGTACTTCAGTCTTACTGATGGTACCTGTGTGGGTACTTATGGCAAAAAAGGTTTGGAAACACTGTGCTACACTTTCACCCTTCTCTTTCCTCCTCATTAACATTTCTTTCTTTTACCATTCTTTTCCTTCATATGATTACGTGGTTCTCTAAAAGCCATTTTAAACTTAACTTAGCTTGACTGGGCTTAGGTGAGGTGGACTGGACTTGGTTGGACTAGGCTGAGCTGGACTGGGCTTTGCTAAAATTGATTTGACTAGATTTAGCGGAGTTAAGCTTGACTGCATTGGGTTTAGCCATGCTCAGCTTGATTGGAATACATTTTGTTGAACTGGACTGGATTGGGATTAGTTGAGATGGTCTGGACTGGGCCTGACTGAGCTGATTTTTAGCAGACTTTGTGTGTTTAGCTTAACTGGACTGGGCTTCAATGAGATGGTCTGGGACTTGCTGAGTTTAAGTGGACAGTGTTTTTTTTACTTTAGTTGAACCGGACTGGGCTAAGCTGAGCTGAACTGGACAGAGTTTAGATGAGCTAAGCTTGAGTGTAATGGGATAAATTGAGCTGAAACATACTGGGCTTAACTGAGCTGGAATATGCTTTGCTGAGCCGAGCTTGAGTAGAATGGGGTTAATTGAGCTAAACTGGACTGGAGTAAATTGAGCTGAACTTAACTTGGTTTAGCTGAGCTGACTGGAGTGGATTGTGTTTATTTTAACTGAACCGGAATGGGCTTTGCTGAGCTTAATTGGGCTGTGTTTAGTTGAGCTGGACTGAATTGGGCTAATATCTCTGTCAATTCACTGGTAGGCACAGCTCCCCTCCCCCACCCAGCTCATTCAACCTAATCTCAGATGGCCCTGCATGACTGATGGAACTCAATTTATATGACCACGTCACACATCAGCCAACAGATTTACAACAGTGGGGACGAGACAATTTGGCACTGGCTTTGGCAAAAACACAGATAGAAACACACACTTACTCATACACATGCACCACACACAGCTCCACTCACTCTCCCTTTCACACTCACAGCTGACTATAATGATCCATATCAGCTTCCAGCGGCCATAGAGCTGCAAAATACATAGGCCTTCGCACAACACCGTTTCCCTCTTCATCTACAAACACAACCACTCAACACAAAAATTGAATACAGGGCACAGAAATTTTTACACATACACATCCACATAATCTCCATCTCCATTCTCACACACACACACACACACACACACACACACTTCCCCCTCCCCCTCTAGTGCTGACGATAGAGATTTACAGAGCAAATGAACAAAAGAGCAGGTTACACCAAGTTCAAATCATAATAGAGTGGATATAAAACGTCCCTCTACCCCTGTAAAAACAGCAGGTTTTTGTGATGTAAAAAATTAAACAAAGATAAATCATTTCAGAACATTTGCACCTTTAATGTAAAAATTACAACCTATGCAATGCCACTGAAAACCAAAGTGACCCATTTCAGAGAAAAAAAATAAAACAACTTAGAATAAATTAAACGCATAAGTGTGCACACCCTTTTATAATTGGGTATGTGGCTGTGTTCAGAATCAACCAATCATCAAGCTAGTTCATGTGAACTAGTATACACCTGTATTCACCTGAAGTGACTGTAATTAACTCCAAATAAATCTCAGATGTTCTTGTAGGATTTTTCTGACATCGTCTTGGTTGCATGCTACTACAAGAGCCTTGGGCCACAAAGAGCTTACAAAGCATCAATGGGATCTCGTTGTTGAAAGGTATCGCTCAGGTGAGGGCTACAAAATGTTTTCCAAGGCATTAGATATACCATGGAACACAGTGAAGACAGTCATCAACAAGTGGAGGAAGTATGACACAACAGTGAAATTATCAAGAACAGGACATCCCTTTAAAATTTGATGAGAAGACAAAAGAGAAAACTGGCCAGGGAGGGTGTCAAGAGGCCTACAGCAACATTAAAGGAGCTGCAGCTCTTACTGGCAAGTACTGGTTGTTCCCTACATGGGACAACTATCTCCCGTATTCTTCATCTGTCTGGGCTATGGGGCAGGGTGGCAAGACACAAGCCTTTTCTGATGAAAAAAAAACATCCAAGCCTGGCTAAACTTTGCACTATACTATATTCAGTCTCCCAAAACAATGCCAAAAAATGTGTTTGATTGAACATTTTGCCCAAAATTGTAAAAGGTATGTTTGGCGAAAAAAAAAACACTGCACATCAGCAAAAGAACACCATACCCACGGTGAAGCATGGTGGTGACAGCATCATTTTTCTTCAGCTGGAACAGGGGCTTTAGTGAAGGTGGAGGGAATTGTGAATAGATCCAAGTGCCAGTCAATTTTGGCACAGAACCTTCTGGCGTCTGCTAGAAAGCTGAAAATGAGGGTATCTTTCACCTTTCAGCATGACAATGATCCAAAGCACACATCCAAATCAACCAAAGAATGGCTTCAGCAAAAAAAGACTAATGTTTTGGAATGGTCCAGCCAGAGCCCAGACTTGAATCCTTTGAAAATCTATGGGGGGGACCTGAAAAGGGCCGTACACAGGGAATGCCCTCATAATTTGACAGATCTGGAACGTTTTTGCAAAGAGTGGAAAAATATTCCCAAGTCAAGATGTGCCAAGTTAATAGAATCCTATTCAAACAGACTGAGTGCTGTAATAAAATCAAAGGGTGCTTTAGCTAAGTATTAGTTCAGGGATGTGCACACTTTTGCAGTTAGTTTATTCTAAGTTTTTTATTTTTATTTTAAATAAAAAGTGGCATTGCATAAGTTGTCATTTTTACATTAAAGGTGCAAAAATTCAGATTTTTACATCACAAAAACCTGCCGTTTTAACGGGTGTGTAGAATTTTTATATCCGCTGTATGGTTAAAAAGCCCTGCGTTTCATTAGCAACTCGGCACAAGCATGTAGACACACACACATACAACATAAACAGCACATTCATAAGAGACAGTGTGACACACAGAAACAAGATGTTACAGGTAAAATTTGTAACATGTGAGGGTCAAGCAGAGGGTGGTGTAACTTGTTTAAGGGTGATTTGTTTACCATGACTCTTTTAGGTCCCATGAGGAGTGAGAGGGGAATACATATGTCCTCCAGACCAGCTGAGAGCGGTCGTCTGCAGGACAGCCAACACCAGGGTGAGTAAAATTACACCAGCTTTTGAAATCAGAAGGGGTCTACTTGCATTTCACATTGAGCATGAAAAGACTGGTACTCCAGTGAGAGTGGAAAAAAGCTTGAAGAACCCTGTGAACCTTTAGAGTGGCAAGAAATGAAGGACAAAAAGAAAAACATAGAGATGTAGAGGAAAAAAGCTGAGAAGCATTTGGCAAGGATGAAGATGCAGGCAGTACATTCAAAGTTATATTCAGACAGAGAAAATGATTAAAAGAGTATCTTCTCTGAGAGATCTGTTTGTTTGCCAGCCTGCAGACTTGGACATATTCACTGCGGGCAAAACCACATATTCCACACGCTGCATTGTTTCCCACATTATATCAGAAAAAAATTTCCTTCACTCCCCCAGACCTCTCTCCCTCACTCCTTCATATCATTATATGCTGTATAAATGTGCACGTACACAGACACAAACTCAATAATCAACACACTAACACACAGTGGCATGTGGTATTTGATAGAGATCAGCAGAAGAATGCAAGGGGTGTCCACAGTAACTCAGTACCAGTTTTTATGCACATACTAACTGCACTCATTTAGTGCCCGATTCATTAAAGAAATTGTACAGTAAAATCGCTGCTGAACACAACTTACACTCACAATTCTGATCTTGTGGTCTGATCCTGAGCGCAAAATAGACGAAGATGCTGCCGACCACCGTATTTTACCCACTCTGCCATGACTGTACATCATCACTTTTATCCAGACACCTGGATCATCTCTTAAACATGCAGAACGTGCGCTTGACCATACCGTGCATCTGGACATATGCCAGGTTCTAACACTCTTCGCCATCATTTGATGAGTATTTCATTAATTACTCCTGAAATTATCAGTTGAATATTTTCAAAAACATCTCTTTTAAATAAAATAAATGTAACACCTACTTTCATTTGCCGGTATAGCACAATGTAATTTGTACAGGGCAAATTGTAAGTACTTTTGTGAATGAAGCAACATTTTTTATGAGCCTATTTACATAGAAAGCAGTTGTGTTTGCGCAGAAAGGAATACCAATGACTTAATTTAATATTGAAGATGCGGTGCAATTTCTCATGATTGCGCACGCTAAATGTGATTGCGGGTGGACAGTGAATACAACGCAGCTATTTGCGCCGAAATACCATGTGCAAAAGTAGCGCAACTGTTTCGTGAATCTACCCCATAGACTTTTGAAGCTATATTTGGTGAGGACCTTTCATAGACACAACAGTTAGTTTTCTTATTAAGGTAATTATATTTACTATACCCTACCCCTGAACATAACACTCACAGAAACCTGATGACTTTATTAGATTTAAAGCAAAAAAAAAAATTCCAAAGTTTGGGCCTTACAAGTATAGCCAAACCTGAACACACACATACACAAATAAACAGAAAATGTACTACTGAAAACACACACATATCACACTATTCACAAAAGTGATTGTCCCTTCTTTACATTTAATTAATACATCTGAATTAATTTGTTTTGTGATCTTATGCAAAAATGTGTGCAATGTACCAAGACATAAATTGGAATGGGGAATATTCACACACTCCACTTATGGCTTATATTGCATACTAATGCAGTATTTAATTCAGATGGATATGAAAAGTTACTTGTCAAAAGACTCTATTAAAATTAATATTTATGTTGATATTCATCATATATACACCTGCAGCTATAGCATAAATAGTTTTCTCTTGAGCTGTCAGCAATAAATAAATGTGTGTGTCAGCTGGCTGCTGGATTAATCTAATTAATGCATGTTTTCCAGTTTTCCACAATACAGAGGGAAAAAACATATTAACTACATATATTTTTACAAAACATTCTTTTTTTAAAAAAAAAAAACAGGGTGTGTAAAACCTACTACAGTTTTTATTTATTATTATTATAAGCCAACAATTATGTATTGTTTGTCATTATAATTTGATCCAGTATTATTATTATTACTGAAGCCACTCAGAGCATACCACTGAAGAAACAGCAAGACGCAGTGCAGCAGGCATGGACCTTCGTCCAGCGTGTTTACATAGGAAAACAATGCAAAAAACGCAGGCAAAAGCAGGCAAAAAACACTTTCGGTATGAACAGCCCCTAACTCATCCAATCGCATGTATCTGTGAGTAAGAGCATGTGGGCAAAACAAATTTGGAAGGCCTGTATATGTTTTTCATAAATTACAAACCCAAACTAAAAGTCCTACTTGAAACACTGACCCAATCCGGTGGACCTCTACCATGAACAGCTCCAAGAGCACAGTGCATTCGCGCGTGACAACGGACCATCATGTGACATGCCACACCTCAAGCTTCCCTACTGTGGCTGCAGCCCCCACGATGTCCGGGACCCCACGAAATTGCGTGGTTTGTGTGGTGGTTAAAACCACTACAGGGACTGACCAATCAAAGGACACTTGTGTGACTGCATGTAGACAAGAGATGAGACCTTACTATGCAAGGACAAGCATGCATATGGGCTTTTCACATTCTAAATTGTTAACCCAGAGCTAGGGTTTCCACAGTGTACAGTGTTAACAGTTTTATATGGTACAAGGTACAACACCGGTGTGAAATTTTATACCGGGTAAAAGGGGGAAACATTATGAATGGAACTTCCAATATCAGTACAATAGCCTAACAAATAGAATAGCATTAATTAAAGAATAGTTGCCTAATGAAGAGTTTGAGACCCATGATAAATGAACCTAATAATGTACTGAAAGACAGATGTTCTTTACCAATATATCAAATTACACAGGCTGTAAAGCATGCACACTGACAGAAGACGTTTAATTACAGGTAGCGAATATAATGTGCATGGTGGGTAACTGTAAGACATCTCGGATTCGAAACTAGAAATGCTGTAATACACACAGACACACGCTTGAATTATAATGAACTTTAAGAACATTTAAGAACAGATGACAGAAAATCTGTCTATGCACATGTCTGACATGCTGATTGTTCGGAGGTGTGCAGTCTTCTGAAATTGTTTTGCAAGAATAGTATTGTCTATGAGAATGCTGCAATTGACCTCAGACATCTCAGCTCAGGAGGTCTCTGAGTTCAGTTCACTTTATTTCCACAGAGCAGTTCGTTGTGAGCACAACTCTGCAGGGTCACTTTCTTTATAGCCTCTGTGATTAAATCATAAAATAATACAATAATACACTTTCGAACCATGATTTATATTGCAGTGATTATTATCATCATTATTATAATTTTTATGTTTATATTTATAACTGTTTTTAGGTCTTATTTTTATTAGTAATTTTCCGCCTGTTGTCATAGACAGATACTTGCGTGACGGTAAATGGAAAGTTATATATGTTTTTTTTTTTTTACCACTTTGTTATTTTTATTGTTTTTTCATTTACTTTGAAGTGCAATTTGAATTTAGAAATGTCTTTGGTTTAAGTTTTTCGTTTTTTAAAGGAATTAATTTAATTTTTGATGCAAAATTAGTAAAGCAAGTATTTTCACTGACCCCTCAGCCAGTGGGTTGATGATCTAATTGGATATTGTGATATTTTTTTATATATAAAAATATTGTTAACATATTTCTTACATATTGCCCAGCCCTAGGAGGGAAGAACACAAATTTATTCACACACATTCATTTATTCACATTTAAGTCATTACCCTTCCGAAGCAGTTAAACTGGGTCCTGTGATGAAAGGTAATAAAACACCAACATTAAACCCACAATAACTGACAACGAAATACCCGACCAGTAGCCCATGATGGAGAGAATGCACGGATAAAGTAGGTTCATTGCCAAAGAGATGTTGCCCTTCACAACTATTGATTGAAAAGCCAAATTTCAAAAAGTTGAACAACACACATTTTAATTGCACTTTATTTTTTCAGTTTTGTATGAATTTTTGGTTAAAATAAATAAAAATAAAGTTCAAAGTTTGAACTCAAGTTGCCTTGCGTTATTGTGTAGGCTATTGATTAACGAAAATACCCCATAGTTCCAATTAGTGTCCAACCAGCAGTAATACCGGTGTTAGTCTGTTTGAATGTCAACACCGCACCTGTGTGAAAATTCTGATATCGTCTACCCACAGCTATTATAAGCCCGCATTGACATAATAACAGTTTAGATTGTTCCATGTATGGAACTATCCATACTTTACCCTGGGTCAGGAATTAATCCTGGGTTTTCATATTTTGAGATTTCACACTGTACATATGCAATCCCCTGGGTTAACATTAAGGTTGAAACATACTCTACACAAGTACGTGAATGCAGACGCACCTTGCTACGCAAACTCCATTTCACGAGTAGCTGTGAAATGTAGCTGTGTCTCGTTTCAAAGGCTGCATGCTAGGTAGGACACATCCTTTGAAAGCAGCGGTATAACAAGCATCCTCCTTTAAACAAGCCTCATTTAAATGAGACAGCCTTCGTAGGACAAATGGAAACAGAACTTATCATGGTTGCTATGAGAGCACGCCACTCTTTAACAAGCACAAGCACAAGCACTTTGAGTTAGAAAGGAACAAAGTCTCTCTGGAAGGGAATGTATGAGGTGAATTTTAGGTGAGTTATTATGAGAGGGAAAAGAAAATACATTTTACAGGTGTACAAGACACAGCTGTGTGTCAGTGCTCAATTCATAACACAACGCAAGTACACGCTGCATTCTCAGCATTGCCGCAAGTGGCGCTAGAGCGTATTTTCTTCTTTAAATCAAAAACGGTCATGGCGGACTTTGCAGTAATACATACGACTTTTTGTCCCCAGTCCATTCATACAAACTTGTTTTTTCTCTGTGTCTCTCCCCACTCCTCAACTATCGACTCATCTACCACATACAGTTTCGTGGTCACGCTTAAAAAATATATTGCCCCCTTGTGGTCTAAGTATTACAACTGTTAGAGCAACACAAGAGCACATGTGGACAACTGGACCACACGTTGGCCAAGCGCTTGTGTCTTCGTTCGCATACTTGCGTGAAATATGTTTGCCCTTTCCCACCTGTAGTCCTGTAATTTTCCTTTAGTAACTTTCTAGATGGTATCTCTTACAGGAACAGAACACCCGAGGAGAATTTCCCCCTGTAGCATTCACATTGTCAAAAGGTTGGAATGCGTGACTCAATGTAAACAACAACAACGATATCAACAACATCGACAGAAGACGCCAAAATCGCAGATACATTTTTGTTAGGGCTGTTTAACATGAGCTTTGGCTGCATCCAAAAACATAGGCAGCTGCCTAATCAGAAATGGTTTAAACCAGAGTTTCCCAACCTTTTTTCTGCCACGGCACACTTTTTAAGACTAACAAATTCTATGGCACATCACTATCGCAGATACACTAACCATCGTCAAAATTTTAACTTTTCAAGAACTTGTCCATGATTTCTGTCCGTCTTAGTACCATGTTTACTTGTAATATTTGAAATTCGGCTATGCAAAAAATAACAGGTGGCAAGAGTGCTAAATGAATAATGAAAAACAACAAATTTGCTTCTTTTCTAATTTGTAGATTTGTTCTTGCAATGGCGTAACAAATTACAGGGATGCGAACTCATGAGGGGCGAAAAAGGTCAAATGGTATCACTGGTCCACAAAATTGTTTTCTGGGGATATTTTTTTTTTTTTAAAGGATAAGCTAAAAGCACCAATTCCAGCTATTTTAGTGGTTTAACAAAATAAAAGAGTATTTTGGTGAAGCTTGCTTCTGTTTCGCAAATTTGTTCAATTTTATTAACTGATTAGTTCAGTGACCCCTTCTGGAAATGTCACTAGTTGGTGACAAATGAGCATCTTATGTGCTGCGAGTCAGTGAATCATTTTGAGTCGTTCATGACCGAAATCTACCAAGAGACTTTATAGTGTTTTTGCATTAAAACAACAAAGCAGATCTATAGTCTTCCTTCAGTCTGAGCATTATTTTTCATCCAAAAAGACAACAATAGTCTAATAATAGTGAGTTTCAATAACATCCTTACCTTCTCTATTAAAACTTGCATGGCAACAAATCTACTGACTTCAGTATAAGAATTATAATCACAAAGCAGATCTACGGTATCAGTAGCCTATTTAAACTGCTGAACATGGCATTTATCAGAAAAGACCACAATAATAAACAAATAATAATAATTTTGAGTTTCAATTATTTGTCATTGTAAAGCGGATTTCACATAAGTTGAGTAGAGGCGTCAAGCGCCGCATTGCCCTCCACGTGACAAGAGTTGCCAAAAGCATCACAGAGGGGCGATTTTACGAGTTTGCCATAAAAAAAGAAGGAGGTGTGCACGATAAACATTGAAAATGTGTATTTGGAAGAGAGAAAAAAAGCTTGCAGTTGCATTGATAGCAGAAAGTAATAAAAGTACTCGTTTATGTTTAGGTCTAAGCGTTTTCTTGGTCAAACGTAGCATGTGCTGAATTTAGTGGACAACATGTTAAAAGCACTATACACCTATTTATCAACACAATATTACACAATAAAGACTTTTATGACTCAACATAAATTACTTTAAAAATACATCTTGATGCAAGTTACCACACAGTAACAGGTATGCAATACCTCCCTCATGTAAACTAGATTTAATGACGGTTTAGAGTATAATAGAGCTCAATTACCCACTCTCGATAAACAGCTGATTATTTATATACGTCATCCTAGGAAAAAATCTGTGTAGTTATCCAGAAATAACTTTATTTTACACTATTAGTGCTTTATTCTACTTTTTAAGATTAATCATGATATTTAGCACAAATATTTTTCATACTGCTTAATAGCTGCCTTTATATTTTAGGAAGGGGGTCCCTCGCATGTGGAATAGCCTATATTTGGGGTCTTTGCCGCAAAAAGCTCTAAAATGTCCTGCATGTTTACATAGAAAAAACACTGAAAATGGCACAAATGGACACAAAAATGCATTCCGTGTCAATGATCCTAAACACTGCATCGTAAAAATTATGTTAATCAAGGGGTTTAGTGTAGTAAGAAAAAAACTTTCACACTTTGGTTTAGATTTCAGAGAGGAATTCAGAAGGCATGAGTGTGTTATTGAATGTGTGCACATTCAGAGTTGCATGCTGAAATTCCTCCTTCGAGCCAGTGCTTGTCCGTGCATAACATCTGTGCAGCAGTATGCTGCATCTACAGCAAGCTTTGCCTGTTTACTATGAGTTCCGCTGCAAATGAAACTCATATGTGGAATACATGGCAAGCTGGTGGCCTCTTGTTGCCAGGGAAACCTACACAAATAGCAAAAGGTCTGTATCGGATTATTGAAATGCACAGGCTCACCTCAACCAACAATATTAATATGTATGTGGAGTGTCATCTATGACAAGCACCAAATGTCAGGCGTCTGAGAGTGATCTAGCAAGGACCTGCAAGCTCATTCCCTGCTGCCGTTGCATTTAACCTCTTGCAGTGGAACTCTGACTGAGGGATGGTAGGGGGGGGAATGAGTGCACGCTTGCTGCCATAGTGCGCACTCTCTGGAAGCCATCCATGGGATGCGATAAAGATCTGAAGCCATGGCAAATGACGTTAACAGCTAAATGCCCATCAATATGTATGAAGCTGAGCATGTGTAGAACTTGAACTCATAAATATATGTATTAAAGGATGTATCCATGCATCTTTACACGCAAAGAGAATTTGCATACATATGAATGGATATGTGTCCAGAAAAGGATCAGTGGCAGATAGTGCCACTATCTTGTTAAAAAGCTTTTTAAGTCCTTCATTTCAGTGGCCTGGCAGGTGACCAGTACTAGTCAAGGAGTTTGTTATGAGTCAATGGAGCCAACACATGGCTAAGTGTCAAAAGTGGGTATTAGACCACATGTTGATGTAGGGCAGTGATTTCTGCATGACAATGGCTTGTGCATTATATAACAAGACGATATCAATGTGTTCAACGTATATAGATTAAGCCAATAACTAATGACTGAAAGCAGGTGTCAGTAAAAGTGTTAGTTTACACAAAATACGCAAAAATGAAATTCCACCATAATTTGCTAGGGTGACCATATGTCCTCTTTTTCAGACCTTAAAAAAAGCATCCAGCCGGGATTTCTAATGCTAATCTAATGTCCAGGATTCTGATTTATTTGCATTATAATGTGTATCTGGTCTAATACTTAATTGTATGTGCGCGCATATTTGCATTGCTTTAACCCCTCTTTGTAAGTCACGCCTTCGCGCACACCAATTCGTCGATTATAAGAGGCTTTGCAGCAACTATTGGCCAAATTCCTGCCTGTCAATCTCTCCGTGAACGTGCGAAGTACTGTTGTGTTTGGTATCAAACAGTTGCTTGACAGTAGCAGCAAATGACAGCTGAGTGGAAACAATGCCCAAACGAACGTTTACAGAAGATTTGGACAAAAAATTCACATGCTTTCGTCCAGGTCGAGATCCGTGGAAGCAGAATGTATGAAATGTAAAGCTGGCACTTATGTGTCAGTTGCTAGTAAATGTGCAAGTGATTTAGAAGCACATAGGGTCAGCAAAAGGTGAAAGTTCATCAGGTAAATTAACAGACTACTTTTTACAACCAGGTAAAATTGTTATCACATTGCTTAATTTACCATGGCAATTCAAAATAATAGTAATAGTAAATGAAGTTACACTCATGGCATCAAATATTTTATTTTAGTACATGGAAATAAAAGAATGTTGGAAATTTGTGTATATATATATATATATATATATATATATATATATATTATATATATATATATATATATATATATATACACACACACACACACACACACACACAGTGGATATAAAAAGTCTACACACCCCTGTTAAATTCCAGGTTTTTGTGATGTAAAAGAATGAGACAAAGATAAATCATGTCAAAACTTTTTCCACTTTTAATGTGACCTATAATATGAACAATTCAATTGAAAAACAAACTGAAATCTTCGTGGAGGAAAAATTTTAATTAAAAAAACTTACAATAACCTGGTTGCATAAGTGTGCACACCCTGTGTTCTGTGGCTGTGTTCAGAATTAACCAATCACATTCAAACTCATGTTAAATAGAATTCATTACACACCTGCCATCATTTAAAGTGACTCAGATTAATCACAAATAAAGTTCAGCTGTTCTAGTAGGATTTTCCAGACATTTTCTTAGTTGCATCTCAGAGCAAAAGCCATGGTCCACAGAGAACTTCCAAAGCATCAGAGGGATCTCATTGTTAAAAGATATCAGTCAGGAGAAGGGTACAAAAGAATTTCCAAAGCATTAGATATACCATGGAACACAGTGAAGACAGTCATCATTAAGTGGATAAAATATGGCACAACAGAGACATTACCAAGAACTGGACGTCCCTCCAAAATTAATGAAAAGACGAGAAGAAAACTGGTCAGGGAGGCTTCCAAGAGGCCTACAGCAACATTAAAGGAACTGCAGGAATTTCTGGCAAGTACTGGCAGTACTATGTGACAACAAACTCCCATATTCTTCATATGAATGGGCTATGGGGTAGGGTGGCAAGACAGATGCCTATTTCTTACAAAGAAAAACATCCAAGCCCGGCTGAAGTTTGCATAAACAAACATCTAGTCTCCCAAAAGCACGTGGGAAAATGTGTTCTGGTCTGATGAAACCAAGGCTGAACTTTTTGGCCATAATTCAAAAAGGTATGTTTGGCGCAAATACAACACTTAACATCACCCAAAGAACACCATACCCACAGTGAAGCATGGTGGTGGCAGCATCATGCTTTGGGGCTGTTTTTCTTCAGCTGGAACCGGGGCCTTAGTCAGGGTGGAGGGAATTATGAACAGTTCCAAATACCAGGCAATTTTGGCACAAAACCTTTAGGCGTCCGTTAGAAAGCTGAAGATCAAGAGGAACTTCACCTTTCAGCACGACAACAACCCAAAGCGCACATCCAAATCCACAAAAGCATGGCTTCACCAGAAGCTTAACGTTTTGGGTTTTGGAATGGCCCAGCCAGAGCCCAGATCTGAATCCAATTCAACATCTGTTGGGTGATCTGAAGAGGGCTGTGCACAGGAGATGTCCTCGCAATATGACAGATTTGGAGCGCTTTTGCAAAGAAGAGTGGGCCAATATTGCCATGTTAAGATGTGCCATGCTAATAGACTGAGTGCTGTAATAAAATCAAAAGGTGCTTCAACAAAGTATTAGTCTAAGGGTGTGCACACTTATGCAACCATGTTATTGTTTTTTTTTTTTTAGAGTTTTTTTTTTCCCCCCCATCAAAGTTTTCAGTTTGTTTTCCGATTTAATTGTTCATATTATAGGTCACATTAAAGGTGGAAAATGTTCTGACATGATTTATCTTTGTCTCATTCTTTTACATCACAAGAAACTGGCATTTTAACAGGGGTGTGTAGACTTTTTATATCCACTGTATATGTATGAATGTATGTGTATATATATGTATATGTGTGTATGCATGCATGTTATGCTAATAGAGTGTCTTTTTTACTGTATTAAAATTTGTATTCATAGTAACTCTGTTTTGAACCCTATTATACCACCCCACCCCATGGTGACAAAAAAAATTTGCCCTCTTTTTGGAAAACCAGAATATGGTCACCCTAGCTCAATCCCTCTATACCTGATATGGCAGCATAAATAAACCAATGGGGGTTACAATCTTGTCCCTGCAGATTTCCAATTGAGTGTGCAAGATAAAATTATGCTACGGAGTGTATGTAAGACTGTTCTAACATTAGACTTGTTTGCATCTTACCACTTGCTTATATCTGTTGGTTTCAGGTAAATGGAATCATACTGCCTGCACACAGATGAATGCGCCACAAGACAAGCAAACCACATTCTCGTCTCTGTGGCGGAACAGCTGTTGCGATCAAGCTCAATCACCCCAGGCAAGAACACAGCAATCTGGCTTCTGGTTGTTGAATACGGCATGGGACATTGGTACACATACGATGCAAAAATTGAATGCAATCCTTTCCCATTCGTTAAGTACTACCTTAATCAAATATATCAAGGAGGTCACTGAGATGGCCTTTCAGAGATTTCCAGAGCTATTCAAAGACTAAAAGTGATTTTATTAAAGTATTAATTTTACATCATTGCCAAGATGCCATTATTCCTAAAAACTGGCAAGCAGGGCTGGTCCGTGGGTTTGTGGGGCACTAGACGAAATCATGAAAATGGTGGGAATAATGTCAAAATTTTAAAACATCCATAGAACCACAGCCAACATGAGCAGATTTTTTTAAAGAGAAAGCACTAAATAACAAGAACTCTGTAACTCAGTAAATTAAAAATAAGGAGTCCAAGAAAATGTATTCCCCAACATGAAGATGTTAGGTTAAAATTTACATTTATATGGGAAAGTGTGTATCAGCTTTACAAGTTTTTCGCCATTTTAATCACCTATCAACTTTTTTTTCTAGAAATACAAATAAAATAGTGTCTCAATTAATTTCAGTCAACAGAAAGTATACTGTAATAATTACAGGTTAACACTTTAAAAATAAGGTTCTATTTGTTCACATTAGATTATGTGAATGTATATTACATTATGTGTTGTATGTCCATCTATCAGCACGGCCAAGTGCCACAGGTAATCATAGCCATGCGAGTGTGATTTTGCTTTTATACAACAGTTCAATGAACAAGTAAATAAATATGTAGGGAAAAACTAAGAACTGTCCCAAAAAATGATCTGGTGTGTGGAACTGCTGTACTTTCTTAGGCCAAAGATTCAGGATCTGCCATTGCTAGCTCGAAAGATGAACCCAAGCCTACTTTACTAATATGAGAACCACGCTTAAGAATAAGCAACGACAGCTTGGGCTGTTTCTAACAAGTAATTGGAGAAACAAGAATGTGTGTGTGTGTGTGTGTGTGTGAGAGAGAGAGAGAGAGAGAGAGAGAGAGAGAGAGAGAATGAAGAGTGAATCCACTCCGATCGTGGAGTAACGATGCCATGCATGCTCTTTGAATGATCTTACAAGTATTTCACGCAATTTCAAGTGTTTTGATGTCAGAGAGAAAACATGGAGGATGCTATACATTTCTTGGTGAACTCTTATTTTGACACCAACACAGAAAGCATTCTCTCCTCCGACATGTTGAAACTTGGTTATCAGGTTGGCGTGTTTGATTACTTTGTGTGTCATGACTCTCAGTTGTGATCATCAGTAATGTTGAAGCTGTTGAACTCTATTTCTCAGCTATAGTGTAGTAGTAATCTGAACAATCATGGAGGGAAGACAATTCCAGATGGCTTCAAAGAAACTTGTGCCTTGACAACACAGTTTGTCAATGTCAGATAAACTCGCTCATAGCACAAACCCACATGCTTTTGTTGCCACCTGCTGACTCAAATCTTTAATGTCAAAGGGATGAATGAAAATGTACACATCTGGTACAAACAGTACTGTCCCATAGTGCTTGCCTCTCGTCCAATCAGATTTGAGGACTGGAACTAACTGTTGTATAATTGTTAATATTTTTATGTAATGTTCATGAACTGCCTTTCAGGTCAGGGCACTAGGCAGCTGCCTATATTTCGGATAGAACAGGCCAGCCCTACTGCCAAGACATGCAAATTAACCTCATTCCTCCCACAGGGGTTTATAATTATGTTTTGTAGGGCTTCCTCTATCTCCACTGCTCTTTATTAGTAATGCACTGACTTTTTCCACTTAACTTCAGCCAGCAACAGTAAAATGGTAAATCTTGTTGCAGTATGTCTAAATGAGATGTCAAACACAGCAGGAAGGTGGAACACAGGTCTCACAGGTTAAGACTCGATGGAGAGCTATGAGTGGGGCTGCTTTAAGAGGAAAGAACAGATCTGGCCTCAGGGTGAGTTATATCAATCCTAGACCATTGAACAACAGTGTTTAATTGTGAATATATGCACAACAATATGAATTATTTGCAGGAAAATACTCCCACACCTTTATAATAGATGAAGTTTATCAGAAAGAAACCCATATATTTAAGCTGCACTATGTAAGGTTTGTTTTGGCAAAAAATTAACAAATTGCCATTATTGATTGAGTAAATAAACAACCAGCAATGTTCTAAACAATGTTCTTACCTTACCCCGATTCACCATGGTAAGCCTATAAATCTTATTTGTATTTTGAGCTGTCAGGTTCGATTTGGCATGGAATTGCTGGCTTACAATGATATAAATCCTTGCGTCATGTCCGTGTACATAGGAAAGAAGGACAGGCTGTCTTGTTCCAATGTAAAGCGTAGATAGCGGTAACATTTGTGAGTAGCCGTTAAAAAGAAGAATAAAACTACAGCTCAGTCAGTCACATAAACACAGTTCAGTACAGCAATCTGGATGGATGTTAATCTGTTATCCGTTTTTTGAAGTTGTTAACCTGCTATAATACTTGGATATGTTTTCTGATAGGGTTGTCAAGCTAATATTGCTTGTCATGCTTGTATGAATCGAACATTACTTGTGTGTTTTACTGATCGCTATGTATCTACTTTGTCAGGGAAGGTCACTGTGACATGTTTACTAATATTTATGACTTTTTAAATGGACTTATTGTAACAGTTATATTGCATTTTTAAACATTATTTTCATGTTTAATAAAGTTTATTTTATCCCCATCATTATTGAATACTTGTTTTATGTTTTTAGTTTACTGTGTTACATTGCATTGACATAATATTAAATTATTACAGTTCAATTGCATTATTAACTGAGGCTGTACAATATAATATGACAATAGTAAAGTAAGTCTCACCTCTTATATTGATAAGTGTAGTACAATACAAACCTCAGTGTTACCAACTCTCACGCATTTGGAATAAGACAGCTTTCAGGCTCTGTCTCATGCTTGCACTCTACCCAAGTAAATCTCAAGCCACATAACAAGAAAATGTAATTCAACATAAAATAAAACATAGAAAACAATCTTCAGCACAAGACTTACATTTTGGGGTGGCCCAAAGCAAATTTACCACCGCAATGCAATGTGTGACCCAGAGACAGAATAACCAGAAATCTGGGGTAGGGCAGAGTGCATGAATCAACATGCATTTGAATCTTGGCGCTTGGACACCACAAAACTAATTCATGTAATATGAATTCTACAAAGAATCTTCTAATTTAAATCACTGGGGAAGAAGTAAACATCTCAAACTGATAGACAGCCCCAGCATTATATACATCACTGATAAGGTAAAGAGGAGACAACACCATGCATCTACATAAATTATAAGGCTTTTACATCATCACCCTTAATAAAATTATCGAGTTTATTCTGTAGAGCAGTAACAGAAAAGTTATAGTTTCATATTAAATCTATCAGGTGTAATCAGTTTAACTTTTAATTGTATTTAAAATACTGTGTGTATGTGCATGTTTCGTTTATTTGTTTTTTTCCATAACAAATACTAGTTCATTGTTTAGAAAGACTAGCTACATTGACCTATCTAAAGTCATGATGAGGAGCCATCCGTTGTGGATATGGCCCTATTTTTAGGCTACCAATGCTAATTAAACAATGGAAGAACTATGACAGGCTAAACATTCATAAGGGCAAGTACAAATTGTAGATTAAAGGGGTTTAAAATCAGGGCCTCTATGAATTTTGGACAAATGATAGAAAACGTTTTCCTCTTGATCTAACAAACAGGCCCCGTTTACCTTTAGATATTTCAAGATATTACTTACTATAAATTATTAAGAGCCTGATAACCATATTTCGAAAAGATACAACATTTTTTAATGGAAGCACAGTCCCAGCTCAGTAAAGTGGTCCACTCATATATACTGTAGGTATACTAGCCCTATACAAATATGGTCTTATTTAAATTAAGTTAATTTAGTTTGATTTCCCAAGCTTTTTGAGGTAAAAAGTTCAAAATTTCCAATGTAAACATGAAATGTAGTTTAGTAATTCTGTAACCAATTAACAGAATTACTAAACTAATTTTTACCCACAAGCAAAGCTCAAATCATGAGATTCATCCACCAGAAGGGCAGTGTGTGATTTGTGTTACAACAAGACACCAAAGACAGTAAACAAATCATTGATGTGAATGAGCTTGAAATTATTTTTGAAAGTATCTCTGCTGTGTGTGATGCTCTCATGGTTTTTGGTTGCCAATGAGCTTTTGATATTGACAATATAACTATTAATAACTGTTTTCAATACAAATAAATGTTAGAAAATCACAACATCATTTTAATGTAATTTTGGTAACACATAACAAAAGGTTTCATTTCTTGAACATTAGTTAATGCATTAGGTATCATGAACAATGAAAAATATATTTGAAAAGGATTTATTAATCATAATGTTAGTTAATAAAAATACAGTTGTTCATTGATAGTTCATAGTGCCTTAATGTTAACTAATACAACTTTTGTTTATAAAAATGTATTTGTATATGTTGTATGTAACATTGTTTATTAGTTCATGTTACCTACAGTAATGTTGTTAAATAATGTTAACAAATTATGTTAACAAAATGTTAACAAAAGTGTTACTGTAATTTTACTGTGTGGGGCATAAACAGATAACTGCAGCATATAATGTCGAGTTTACACTACACGAATTTAAGCCCGATTTTCACTCGCGGACATTTTTGTGGAGCTCGCACTCGTGAACGACGATCGCAATGTATAAATTATCAAAGTCACGATCTAAGAGAATCGCTGACACGTTGCCAATGTCAGCGAGATATCTAGCATGTTAAATATCTGGAACTGTCTGCGATTCCAAATCGTGCAATGTGAAATGTGTTTTGACTGAATATTGTACAACTGCAGCATTGACCTACAGCCAATGAGAGAGCAAGAAACGGGGCACAGGCAGTTTCAGTGGGAGGATTCCTGATGTACCTGCAATAGAACGTCAACTAGCATGTCTGCAGTATCAAGAAAGTCTCATTGGACCGAAAAAATTGAGGAAAATTAGAGTAACATTGGCAGGAGCACCAACGCCCTTTGATGTTTCCTCTGAACTGTACCACAACCGGGTGGAGAAAGAGAAGAGTTGGAGAGAAATTGCCATTTCTCTTGGACAGTCAGGTAAGCAAATAGGTAGATTTGTCAGTAGGTGCTACCTTTTCATATTGTAACCAATAAAATATATGATGCCTGTAAGCGATTAAAAACATAAACATCATATTCTGAAATGCATAACATATGATCATGAATTTGTTTTCATATCTCGCATCACTTCTTGCAAAAAATCGGATATCTGTATCTGCCTCAAATTTCCTGGTCGGTGCACCACTACATAAAAATCATGTCTTTAAATGTATTATAACTGTATTTCATCCTCTTTTAGTGACTACTCCTACATAAGTAAGAATTATATGTAATAGTGAAACCTGACATAAGGAACGTCTGCATTTACTAAACTGAAGATTATTTAAGTGCTTATTTCTGTAAGTTGACATTGACAAATTCGAATCTTAGACTTAAGTCCATGGCTGTTTCAAAACCCATTGAGCTGCCTACCAAGACATTATTTTTGGCACTACTGGTGTGTGCATCATTTTGGGCATCATCTGAACGGGCCACTGATACTCAAATACGCTGCACGTGCCAGTGATGTGCAAAAGTGTTGTTCTGGTTAGCCATGATCTCACTAGATTTTGAGACACAGCTCATGTATAGTTTGAGTTGGAATTTTGAAAATCAGAGCGCTAGCTGTGCCTGGGCACTCTCTCTCTCTCTCTCTCTCTCTCTCTCTTAACCCATCTATAAAAACGAAAAATTGTAAAAAATTTAAATATAAATTTAAAAAAAAAAGGAATAAAGAATAATAGATATATATATATATATATATATATATATATATATATATATATATATATATATATATATATATATATATATATATATATATATATTTCCGTATCGTCCTGAACAGCTGCTAATACAAAATAACAACAACAACACCAGTATACCAAGACCAAACTGGACAAAATGCTGTAATGAAGGAACCAACGTCACGTCACATTGATTTAACACAAACATTGAGACTTGAGAAGCATACATACACTTAATAAGGCCAATTGCACATGGTTATACTTGCTACAGTACGAACATCTATCCGTTTAGTGCAATGCGTTTAAGTTTAAGTCAAGCATTTCAGTAACTTTTCCACCTCCGTCTCAAATCAGTGGTTACAGTATAATAACTTACCGGTACAGACATCTCGAGCGCTTTCTTTCAATCCCCTATTGAGCTAGATGCAGTTAGGTTACAGATCAGTTTATTTTCCTCTTACGTAATTCAGCAGAAAACATCAAATTCTGTTATTGAGATTTTCTGGAGTCTTTTTAATCCATGTTGCCTTTACTGCGTCGCGAGATCCGCTTCTCGAACCGTTACTCGCGTGAGAAGTTTGATATGAATGTTTCAGATATGTCTGAGCACCTATCAGAAGCCTGTCCACCTCATGCAGGCAGCGCTGCACAGGGATTTTAAATTGCCTCTCCTACAGATATCCTGTTAGCTTTGATAAAATGGCTGTTTAGGTCACACCGCTTCTCCTCTTCACGCGTTTTCCTTGTAGTACAGAATGACCTGTCTTCAGTTCGTCTGTAATGCGGTGGTGTACACTGGCACCTCATAGCACAGCGATACAGCACAGTCAGCACGCCTCCCTCTCTCTCTCTCTCTCTCTCTCTCTCTCTCTCTCACTCTCTCTCTCACTCTATGATGGAATCATCAAGTTCTGTTTAAAGGGACAGTCTAGTGTTGGCTCTCACTGGAAGGCAGGACATAGCCTATAGAGTATTTTATTTTACATTATCCTTGTTACATATAGTGCATGTTACCATTATACTCTTTTAAAAAGAATATGCAAATGCAAGCAAATCTTTAAAATAATTACACATTAAGTGCACGTAGCTCATCAGTTCTAACTTAAGCAAATACACAGTAACATGAACACTGTAAATAGTGTGACCATTATACACAACCTGTGCACTGTATAATGTGTATGTTGATGCCTGTTTCGTGCTACTCTCCTATTTTCTATTAATTTTTTTTGTTGCCTGTGTCACACTAAGAGTACATATGATAAACTTATTTTCATTTATTTTCTTGGAGCAATTGAGCAATAATAAAACTTCACCTTACATAATATTCCAAGTGTAAGTATACAAAAAATTACAACAGTAACTGCAGTTTCTAGTAAAACACCACTGTTTCTACAGTTATTGTTCCTCAAATAAAACATAGTAACTTAGTATGAGCCACACTGAGAAAGAAAGAAAGAAAGAAAGAAAGAAAAATTATTTCCATTGAAAGCAAGGAAGTTGGTCAATTTTCTTTGTCTCTTCAGTACTTTGAGAAACAGTATGCTATAACTTAATAAAAATTCACCAGGTGTTTTCACCAGAGTTAAGATGTTCCTTTGAGACAATTAGTATAATTAAAGGACATTTGAATAAAATTTGAGAAGCAAACCTTCAACATATAATCTGTATTTTTCCCATTCCAGGTCACATGATGTAAACAAAAAAAAAATTATGTATTGTATTTACTTAAAATATACACTGATGAGCCAAAACATTATGACCACTCACAGGTGAAGCGAAGGGTGTAGGTACCCAAGGCTCATCGATGCTTGCCGTTTTCTTTTACATCACGTGAACGGCTGTGTAAATGTGCGCCATTGACCTGGGGAAGTGATGGCACCAGGATGCACTGGGAAGATGACAAGCCGGTGGAGGGAGTGTGATGCTCTGAGGAATGTCATGCTGGGAAACCCTGCACTCTTAGAAAGAATGTGTCAAAAATGACACAACCTGTGTTAAATTTTGACACATCTGTGGGTGAGCTCCAGGACCACTAGTTTTGTGTTAATTTTAACTCATTCATTGTGTAAATGATTTTAACACAGTAATGTGTCAGGAAAGGTTAACATAAAGATGTGTAAACATGTGTCATTTTAACACAGTATGTGTTGTCCATGGCTACACAGAATGTGCAGGAAAATGCACCTACAGTACAACCCTATAGAAATTGCATTTTTGGCCTAATATCAGTTATATAAAACAATGACCAATGACAACCATTAATGAGTTCAAAACATTTATTGTCATGAAAAATATCAATTACATTCATAGAACTCATAGAACTCAGACTATAATGATACTGTTTCAAGCAGTAAAAAATATGTCCAGCATAGGACAGTTTCACAAATTCATAAGGCAGATAAAAATTATATCATGTCAACACTTTGTATCTGTGATTGATGTAGATCTGATCAAAGTCTTACCAGGGATGGCATGTCAATGAAACGGGGGGGTACTGTTGGCAAATGTCACCAACTGTTGGTGACTGCATACTGATCCAGTTCCTATGATGATTGAATGTCTTTTCCATTGCGGTTCTGATGGAGGCGATGTTTTCAGATGATGGCTTCATTCTCTTAATGACAGACAACCATTCATTTATGTCTTCATCGATAGATGATGTTACTGAGGCTCCCGCTGACACACTGCTCGGAGCTTTACGTTTTCTCCGATAGCGTCGCTGTCCCTCTTCAAGATGCCGCCTCATATTTCGAAGCTTCATTTCGATGAATCCTTTATGGGACACAGGGTCATACAGATGCTCCTACAAACACATTTTATTGAAAGTTTGTAAACAACACACTTTTGCCAATAAAATACACATTTCAGCAGAACTATGAGCTCAATTATGCTAGATTAAATTGTAATACTTACATATCCTTCATTCTCTCCAGCAAGGCTGAGACTTAGAGAGGGGAACACTGCAATCAAAGATTTCGCTAAATTCAACTTGTCAGCAGTACAGGGGTAACTGTTTGAGACAAAAACATGATACACAGGCAAGAAATTACTATAAAAAGTTACAATTTAATAACATGCAGTTAAATAATGTGTAGCCTACTACTTTTTGCATCAATTTAGAGCTGAATAACTTTATACAAACTACATATTATTTATTTTAAGTCATGAAAAACATCCATGGTCAAATATTATGTCTGAATTAAATAAACGAGAAAGAACGGATTCTTTAATGAATTCATCTAATTATAATTGTTGGGTGATGGTGCTAAACGCACATGATCGTTCTCTTATAAGTGCTTGGACAGGAGAGTTCAAGAAAGATACTCACAATTATACAATACATACAAAAATATATAATGCACACTTATTTGATGCGTTTTTTTTATTATGGTTAGTTTAATGATTATGAACACAAAGATAACCATGAAAAATCTAATCTATATTTATTGCATTAAAGGAGTAGTTCACTTAGCATCAGGGTGTTTATTAATATAACTTATTAATATAAAAGTCATATACACCTAGAATGACTTGAGGGAGAGTAAATCATGGGCCAATTTTCATTTTAAAGTGAACTACTCCTTTAATATAAGCTACCATCAGTAATAAAGCGGGCATGGGGATAATTACAAACTAAAGTCACTATGACTTATCTATTTCTAAAGTAAGTAATAAATGTTTGTGTAAAAATTTCTGCTATGGGATTCGTCAGTCTCCAAATTCCTTGCATCTCTTCGTTCACTTATTGCTTCTAGTGCACTCAACCACCATGCACTATATAGGGTTTGGATTTGAGAATCAGTAAACAAGTGAGCAATTTCAGACACAGCAACAATCGACACCGAGAGTCGATTCCTGTGCTGGAGTCAACCCTGACTCTGGGGCATTTAAGGGTCACCACTTAATATAATGTTACAAATATTTTTTTCCCTAACATTCACTTAAGACATAACAGATAATGTTTGCATGAATACTCGCCAAGATAGATATTTTGAAATAATGTAATTCTGTGTATGTGTATATATTGGGATGGTGCATTGTCTGAGGCGTATTTGTGCACGCATCAGATATGTCAATCAGCTAAATAAGATTGTTTCGTTTACATCAGCATGAACCGAAATTCACTCCCCAAAAAAGAATTACTTGGCAATGCTAAACAAAAGATTGCGATGCTATGATGCATCAATATCCCCCCCACCTTTATGCTACATGTCACTTTAAATATTAATGATTAGAATCTGTCCATAAAACATAAACTTACAATCCACTTTTTGCAACAAGATCACTGACGCTGATAGTGATGATCTTTTTTCTTCCCTTTGTAGATAGCATGCCTGTGCGATGATATTCAGCCATTATATCAGACGCCTTCTTGGTCATTAAGGACTGTAATGGTGGAGAGTCTTCCATCTAATCAAATTAACAGATCAAAAGTTGTTAAGAGTTTTTGATTTAGTAGGAATAAATGATTTAGTGAGAGTTTTACTGCAGTGCTTACCTGAATGTTTTCCATCTGGGGAGGCTGAATGGGGATGACTTGTAGGGTGACCACAGTGGCAACATGAACTTGAAATTTGTCATATTCTTGCACAGTTGTGGTGATGTCACAATCAATGTAGTCATTGAAGTCTTTGTTAAATTTCAGAAACCGTTCTAACTGAACAGGATGGGGAAATTCTGAGTAACAGTTTTCCAAAAGTTGTGAAGCATCACAGATGTGAAAAATCTTTTTGCATGTTTCTGTATTGTCTTTATAGATACAAACAAGTACAGCTTTGGTCAGTTGTCCAGTGACTAAAGACCCAGGAGTCACTGGCCCAGGATCATCTTCAGATGGGTCCATTTGCTGTGTAATAAAAATAAATAAAAAACACATTTAGACATAATACATATTTTATTTACTGATTTTCACAACATTTACACATAGAATTAGCTGATACCATAGCTAAATTCATTTCTCATCACAATTTAAGTTAGTTAATAAGCCTGCAGCAACACATTCATACACTAGCATCCTTACAAATCTGAACTACCTTTTCTCTGATCCATTTTTTTCCTTTCTTTTTTTCTAACACAATATCAAGGCCATATAAGCTATATTTTGGACCAGGCGTAGGCTACATGGAGCTGTTCTGACAGTTGAGAGAGGCCGCGAGCCCCAGCACAAGCAATCATTTGAATTTTCGCGGCATTATAATTTTGTAGAATTATTAACATTTTTGCCCGCGAAGTTTTGCAAATACCTGACAAAGTGCCTTAACAGTTTGCTTAGAAACCAAACTAAACCTAGTATACACATATCAGCAGCAGAAAATGACGTTTTCGCACATAAATACAAGTAAAAATGACTTCAAGTAGAACTTACCTTAAGAATCTTATTAGCAGTCACCCAACGACTTGCCTTCTCCGTCTCTCGTCGCAGAAAGGCGGTTTTTAGGCGAGGGGAATTCTCTCGGCAATTTCAAAATGGCAACCGATTAAAAAAAAAAATTGGTGGGCTTTTTCACTCATAGGCCAATTTGGCAACATCAATTTTTAAGTTACCGGCCATTCAAAACTATATATATATATATATAGTTAACCAAATGCTTATTTTAAATGAAGTGCGCCGTTATTTGTTGTGTAGTGACATGATTTTTTACACGCATTTGGAGGGTTGGTGGGTGTTAATTTTAAACCCTGTGTACTATAACATTGAAAAATGGGCAGTCATTTAGGTTGTTCAGATAGCTGACACACACACACACACACACACACACACACACACACACACACACACAAAATTGACACAGAGTGTGTAAATCTAATCAGTAAAGATCATTCTACACATGTTGTGTTGGATGTTGTGAACAAATACACAGATTGTGTTAATTTTAAAACGACACATTACTATGTGTAACACATCTGAATTCTTCCAACACATTTTTATCTAATATTGACACAACATGTGTAATCTAGAGTGCTACACATAATTTGCGTCATTTTTCTACACATTTCTTCTAAGAGTGTGGGTCTGGGCATTCCTGAGGACATAAATTTCACACATGCTACCTTCCTAAATATCATTGCAGACCAGGTACACCCGTTCATGGCAATGGTATTCCCTGATGGCAGTGGCCTCTTTCAGCTGCACACATTGTTCAGGAATGGTTTGAGGAACATGATGAGAGTTCAAGGTGTTGCCCTGGCCTCCAAATTCCCCAGATCTCAATCCAATTGAGCATCTGTGGGATGTGCTGGACAAACAAGTCCGATCCATGGTGGCTCCACCTCTGCTGCTGCTAATGCCTTGGTGTCAGATACCACAGTACACCTTCAAGGATCATATAGAGTTCATGCCTCAGTGGGTCCTGCACACAGGACCTAACTTCACCAAAGGGAACACTAAACACCTTAATGGTGACTTTACACAAAATAACTAATTACAGTAAAACAACATTGATAATACTAAAAAGAGCTAAACTCTCTATGAATTCTTAATAACAACTAATTAAATACCCCAATAATTGTATTACTGCTTATTAAATAACATGCTTAAATTATTCAAGCGCAAGGGCTTATAAGTATTCCCCACAACCTCAGCTCTGTACTTGATCTTTTGAGTTAGTATTACTTAAAATCTTAATTTTCTAGAATTGTAAGACAAAGTTCAAGGAACTCACAATTCTTCATTTACTTTATGTATCACTCTATAAGTATCACTATAAGTTTACCTTATATTTATATTTTTGTGTTGTACACATTAATGCAAATTAAGTAACGCTAAAAATGTTACAAATATGTATGTTTCTGAGTAGAAGCTATTTATTTTCATATGTTATGGTTGTTGAGCCAACAAATAGGTTTTGTTTTCCGGTGTACTTTGATTGGCTGACAAATACCTAAATATCACTAATTCACTTTTAAACTAATGTACTGATATAGTTTTGTGATCTACTAAGGCATGAGCAGACTGAGAGAAAAAAAAAACATTTCTGCAGAAATAAATATTCTCTACAGATATCTCCTCAAAAACAAAAAGATATAACCTAGTGAAGAAATATAAAGCAGCAATACACCATTAACGTGATGAAACTGTTTTCGCTGGCTGAAGACATTCTAGTTTTCAAGTTTGGAAGCCACACTATTAATAATGCATTTTGTCCAAAAAAATGCTGATATTTACAAAATATTTGGTCTTTCAAATCAGTAAACACAAGATGAAGGTTTAGGGATGGGTTCCTTGAAGATTAAACACGACTTCAACAAAATATGAGATTCAAAAGGGAATAATCATTGACACTGTAGTTAAACAAACAACTGTAATAAACCACAATTTCAGCATCTTATCTTCAAAGAGTTCCTTTTAAGGAGGAACAGTGCATTATAAGGCAGACAACAGATAGAAGTATGTGTTGCAAGGGACAATTCCTTTACAAGCAGTACCATCCCAATGCTCACCTAGTCAGCTATGCCTTTACACTTTTAGCCATGAGCAATGCATTTGAAAAAACAAGACAGCTCAAAGGGCAACAAGTCCTCTTCTAAATTTGTCATAAAGACCTCAAATCATAGAAATCAAGCCATGATGTACAAACTGCACTGACAAAATTAGAGTACTTAACACAGGGAGTGGAGGCACAGTGACTTAGTGGGTAGCACAGCAAGAAGGTCCAGGGTTCAAGTCCCGGCTCAACTGGCATTTCTATGTGGCGTTTGCATGTTCTTCCCGTGTTCGTGTGGGTTTCCTCTGGATGCTCCGGATTCCCCCACAATCCAAAGACATGCAGATTAAGTTAATTGGAGACCCTAAAATTGCCCGTATGTGGGAGTGAGTGTGTGTATGGCTGTGTGTGTTGCCCTGTGATGGACTGGCCACCTGTCCAGGGTGTTTCCCTGCCTTCGGCTCGAGACAGCTGGGATAGGCTCCAGCACTACCCGTGACCCTACATAGGACAAGAGGCTATATAAGATGGAAGGATGGAACACAGAGAGTAGTAAATGACCAGCAGAGCTCAAAAGTGTCTCTTAACTCTGGTGACCTGAAGGTAAGAGGCATTTGGAAAATTTTTGCCAGCTGTTATTTTAGTTCCTCATCACAGTGATTGTTTATAATTGACCACTCAACAGTGCTGTCTATTTTTAATGTTTCTGCCCCTGTTTGAAGTCATACACTTGGTGACAGACAGATACACATGCCTGAAGGTGAAGTTGGGGCTATATATACACTACAGGAATTCTGAGTGGACACCTAAGGCTCTGTAGCTCTATAAAAGTCTTTTTAAATACAACACTGCTAAGGGTCTACACTTCTATCAGTGGATTCTGATGGCAGTACCAATTGATTTTTGCCTACTTTTACTTAATTTTTTGCATTTAAAGAGAAAAGTCATCATTTACTCACCCTCACATTGTTTCATTCAAAAATGCATAACTATTTCTTCCATGGAAAATGCGGGAGATGTTTAGCAGAATGTCTGAGCTGTTTGTTTTCTTCCATAAAATGAAAGTGGGTGGTGACCAGGGTCTGTCCAAAAATGACCACAACAATAGAAGTAGAAGTCATCTTTATGACTTGTATACAATATTTCAAGTTTTCTGAAGGAACAGCCAGAAATTAGGGCTGTTATTTAGTGAAAATATTGCCTTGAAAATATTGCCTGACAAAAGTTAATAACAAAATCTTTTACTTTTGACTGACGTATTCCTTAATTACTTCTAAAGATAGAGTGCATTCTTAGATTAAGTTCCTCCTGTCTAAATAATAACACAAATAGACAGAATATTATTTGATACTTTTGTGAAACTATTCAAAAAAGAGGCCCAATCAGGGAAGGAAAGATATATAAAAAGTATGAAAGTAAAGAGATGGGTAAAAAATGACAGAAGAACAAAATGGAAAAAAGTCTTTGAAGTAGAAGTCAAAGTTAATGATAATGGCAAATAGACAATTGCAAAAGAAAGAGGGGACAGAAAATCAGAGTCATGTCATCAACAAGTTGAAGTGTAATGCAAGATAAAAGCTGGAGAAAATGGAAAAAGTGTGAAAAAAGAAAGAGAAGGATAAGGGCATTATTTAGGGAACTAACAGCAGAGCTCAGACCCAAGAGAGAAAGTGAAATCAGGAAGGACAGGTGCATTTGAATAAAGATGAGGACGACAGGCTCCTCTTCAATCCTGAATACCATACACTTAACATTGACTTTGAGTTGAAGGAAGTGGGCATGAATAAACATGAGCATAGCTACCCCTCTATAGTCCTACAGTCCCTAGAGTTCCTACATACACATGGAATGGTTGATTATGGATGGTTCTTTACATTATGAAGAATACACAGATATGGAGTGTCTCTAAAGGTGACATTTCTGCACTGTGTTAGAACTGTTTCTGTGGAAATGATCACATGCTAGACAGGGATGGACTGACCATAGGGAGCACTTTGACTTTTTCCAGTGGGCCAGGCAGCTTTGTGTTGGCTGTTAAAGTCAAATGTATTTTCTACATTTAAAGACAGAAATATTTCCCCCATCACCAGATTGGCCCATTTAAGGTGTAGATCCTGGTGGATCCAAACAATTATGGCAACATTCTCTAATGTGTTTTTTTGTAATCCTGTTTCCTAACGTCATAGTTTTCAAAGTGTGTGGTACTGGAGAGTGTTTTCAAAATGCTGTTTTCGGTGGAGGAAAACATCATTCCAGTATAAATAAAGAGGCAAAAGCATGGAGAAATCAATGCTTTCTCAAACAAAAACGAATGGAACGCTAATATATTTAGCTTGAAAACACATTAATTTCACTACGTTTATGCCTCTCATCCACACTAGAACGGCATTCGGTCTTTCTTCTGCTCTTACTTCTGTACTACTCCAGCAACAAATAGAAATTAGCATTGTGATACTGTGAATATTGATGCTTTTGTAGGAGTTTATTATATTCCTCATTTTGTAAGTCGCTTTGGATAAAACTGTCTGCTAAATCACTAAATGTAAATGTTTCCTCAACCAAAAATAGTGTTTTGAAAATGCTCTTCATTACCAAATACTTACAAAGAGACAGAAAAGAGCTGGATGAGCCACATTTGAAGCCATTGTAAAAAGACAAACCCACAATTCAAAGTAGCGTTGTTGTTTTTTTGTTGTTGCTGGAAAGTGATTAGCTATATTTGAACCTTATTAATATAATATAATTTGTTACTTGTAATTTAATCAATGATTAAAACCAGAAGTGTGCCATCATATCCTGTCCGCTGCGGTGTTCAATCTCTCGAGGCTTATTGCATTAATCAGGTCTGTAAAATCATAAAATGCAAAACGCAATCAACTGCGTCTTGTTACTCTGATTTAATGGATTCTTACCTTGTGACAACCTAAACAATTTTCACTGATTACATTTTCTGTGTGTGTGTGTGATATGCTATGTTTGTGATTTGTAAAAGTTATTCAAGTGAAAATCTTTGATAAAAAGATTCCATATCAAATAGATAATACAGCAGGCATATTATATGCAGAAGTGATTTATATAGTGGGGGATTATTCACTGTGTGTTGTGATGGGTCTGTGAGCTGATATTACTGTAGTTCCAGTCCATCCTTGGTGAAAGGTGAATTTGTTTGTAGGCATCTAGAATGCCTGTTTGGTCTAGTGGTGCAAGGCTCATTTATTTCGGCAGTTAGAAAGCCCAGAGAGTACAGCGTAAGAACATTGATTAAGTAATGGAATTATGCCAGTGCTATTCAAATCCCCACCTGCAGAGCCTGATGTCTGCACCAATTCAGAAAAACATCAGAGCACAGCATACCTATCCAACTCTATTCGGGAAATAAGTCATGTATGCTGCAGTGAGGCAGGGGTCTGCTGTGAGGGTCAGCCATTACAGAAAAGTGAGAGATGTGAGGAACATGCTAAACATCCTTCTAAATGGTTGTTGGGCAGCAGGAAATGGCAGTAAACAAACTCAGGCCTAGACACAGGGAGAATGTTGAATTACGTAAACAAGACCATTATCTTCAAGTGAAAGGATGAAATAGTTTCAGCTACCGCCCTTGCTATCAAAACACCAAACACTAATTCTCAAGAGAAAAATCAATTAAGAACCGATACATCAAAAAGTTTGCAATAGTTGGGGGCCTGGGTAGCTCAGCAAGTATTGACGCTGACTACTACCCCTGGAGTCGTGAGTTTGTCGTGTGCTGAGTGACTCCAGCCAGGTCTCCTAAGCAACAAAATTGGCCCGGTTGCTAGAGAGGGTAGAGTCACATGGGGTGACCCCCTAATGGTCGCGATTAGTGGTTCTCGCTCTCAATGGGGCACGTAGAAATTTGTGCACGTATTGCAGAGAGTAGCATGAGCCTCCCCTTTGTTGATCGGTTGGTATAAAAAGTTGTACCTTTTCATATGATTCATATGATATGAAGTCATATGATATCTTACGATTTTGCCAATCTTGCGATTTGAACTTGTACGAATTATTAATAGTTTTCAAGAGACTACAGAATGTTTTCATAACACAACAGAATGTACAAGATCATGTGGCTTGCTAAGGAAAATTGTGCTATTACTTTCTATGAAATCAGACTTGCAGAGGACAATATACCATGTGAAAAAAAAACATTGGGGGATGAAAGCCATATTTAGGGACCAGAATATCAAAGACACTTGGGGTAGGCTATTTTGACTTGGGCGAGTAATCAACCACCAAAAACCCCATATAAACTGAATAGCAATGTGCTTATAAAACACTCAGAACACCTTAGAAACAAAAACAGAAATGCCCTAGCAATCACCCACACAACAACCTAGTGCAGTGTAGGCACTGGCAAGAACCACTCACATTGCTTTCAGAGTTTAAATATGAAACTCTACAACTACAAGACTTTTATTTTTAGAAAACAGAGTAGAAAGATCCCATGCATAGTATGCATCTGAACAAAACGCTACTGATAATTTTTTGAAGACAATATTTCAGAAAACACAGGCTAGTCAGTGGTGGGTGGTGGATCTAAAAGGGTAGGGCATCAAGAGGCACAAGCTGGAAGAGGTAAGAGTTATAGGACCGTGAACCACTTGGGAGGAGGCAGAGCCATTAATTAGTAGGTCAAATTAATTAACATTAAGACAAGGCTCATTTAAAAAGAAAGTGTCCAAACCAAATTACATGATTTATTCCTGTCAAACAGAGAAACGCATTGTTTAAAATGACAGAGGGGTAATTACCATACAACCACTTTTACCAAAATAAATTCTCAAGACAGTAGTATGTATAAATTGGAAAGAAAAAACAACAAAAAAACAACAACAGTAAAAAAGTACCCTTCCATGCTATAATTAAACAATGTCCCTGAATGCCTGCATGTAGAAAGTACACAATATAATGCAAATGTCTTTGTTTTTATTTAAAGTGAGCACGGTTGAGCACCTGAAATGTCAGAATGAGGATGTGAATTATTATACTTTTTTGAATTATTATAGTATTATACTTTTTTCCGAACATCTCCTTTTGTGTACAACAACGACTTTGTGTGTAACGACTTCAGGGTGAGAAAATTAGAACAGAATTTTTATCTTTTGGTGCGTTATCCCCTTTAAAGTAACACATAATGGATACTTAGGTGTGGTTGAGACTCTTCAGTGAATTAAAAAAAAATGGGATTATCGGGAAGACTGAACTGTTGCAAAGCTCTGGAAAGTTCTGAACTGCTCATACATGTTGAGAAAGTCCTCCATTGTGCGAACATGCAATACTGGTTAAAGGATTAGAACCATATTCACTTAGGTCAACTTATGTCTTGATCTCATGCAATGACAGTGTTTCTCATGTGCCAGCAAGAAAAAGAGAGTTCTTTTAACAAAAGGTACAAAACTTTTTTGGGGGAAACTGTAGCAGGCCAGGGAACTCAGCAAAGAAAGGCAATCAGGGCAGGAAGAGTCTGTATGACTAAGAAAACTGAGCTCACAGCATGAAGGGTGAAGTATATGATGTCATGATCAGTGTCAGATCTCCTCAGTCTCTCATCTTGTTATCGTTTCATGTTGCTTAGACGTACAGTCTTTTCCAGCTCAAACTGCCGATGGTCCACTCTCTCCAGAAAGTTCTTTCGCTCCACGTATCTACAGACAAAAACACAATAGAGTAGTGACAGCGGGGACGCTGCAATACTGTGCACAGACATAGTAATACAAAACATTTTCATGGTGTCAGCAAGAAGGGTAATAACACAAACAGCGGGGCTTGCTGTGCAAATTTAAAAACAAACACTTCAGTGTTATGCCACACCACATCTCCAGTGATGCTATTCCAAAGCTTCCTTCAGTTTTGTGGTCTCCTACTGTGCCTTGAAACCACACATGAGAGAAGAGAGTGGGAACAGAGGGGTGTTGGTAAACGTTGCTCTTTCAAAGCACTCAGATAGCAAACTTGTCTCGGAGTACTACAGTACCATCTGTGTCAGCCAGGCAAAAATATAAATTTTTCACGGACCCAACTTAAATCCATTTAGATTTTTGTCATTTAAACTGGAAAAAAAATTATTAAATACAAATAAATAATATATATACTTTATATGATAGCTACTCTCAGTTGTTGCATGAGTTTTTGCAGCGTGCTATATGAGTCATTACAATAGTAACCAATGTAAATGTACTGGATTTTGGCTACACTGTCTGAACGTACATATCAGCTTGAAAAATGACCAATGCGGACAGTCAGATAAAGATCTTAAAGATCAAATCTGCAAACAAAATTTTGTGTGTAATGTAAATGTAAAATCCATAGCAAACTTGTATACTGTAGATGTATATAGCTGACACCATGAGCTCTGGAGGTTATAGGTGCATGTATTCTGCCCCCCTGTTTATTGCCATTATGAAGCCAGTTTTCAAGCTAAGGGCAGATGTGGAGAATAGAGAAAATAAAATGGCCCTTTAAGGCTGACATCATTTGGTTTTGTGATTTTCCTCATAAAAGCTAGAGTCTGGGTTTAGGTACAGGGAGCTGGCTGATGATCAGCAGAGATGTGCATCTCCTACAGAAAGCTTTTTGTGAAGCCTAAATGAATTGTTCTGGAGAGCAGTGCACACTAACTAATCCTGTGGTGCAGCTGCTACACACAGAGAGATGGGATGTTATAGAGCACAGACAGGGCATTTTTATTAGATATCACATTATGCCACAGCCAATGATGAAAAGGAGAAAGAGAGCAAAAACTGACTGCCTGTGTCCCGTTTGAAGTCCTAATGGGATCTCTGACACACACACACACAATCTCTGCTATGAGATGATGCTGGGTGCTACACAATGGGTTTAAAGGGGTCATATAATTTACTGTATTGTGTTTTATAATTTAACCTTTTTCACTGTGGTCCTAGTATATTGTTGGTCTTTTTTTTTTCTTTTGGCAAAACCAGTCTAAACTTATTACATTTGTTTAAATGAACATTTCTACCCTCTCTCTGACCTTTACAAATAAATGGGTAATTTTTTGCTGCTATGCCTTTAAAACTTTTGTGTAAATGCCCTCTTTGCATGTAAGATGAGAACCAGTGCTGTGCTGCACTTACTCGCAAGCTGCGGGTTTGCTGTCAAGTCTAATATAGTTTGTGCTGCCCAATCCTTCATAAACAGCGTCCTTCTGAATATTCTGCTCAAAGCATCTCATCTCAACTTCTGCCACTCTTTCCTTTTGTTGGCATCCTTTGGAAAAAAAAAATGCAGAGCAGCAGGTTCTGCGAGAGCCAAGACCAGCACAAGGCCTGACCGACTTTTAGGCCTGGGATCGATGCCTTTTTCACGTATCGATAATCAGAAGATTTTTGTCTTTTCAAACATATTTCTTAACACAACTCTGGTAAAGTGTGAGTGGCAGGATAAATTATATGGGGTCACACACTTGACATGTCTAGCAGACAATATGGCATGTTCTAAAATTCTAAACAATTATTTTCTCTGAAGGTACGCACACACCAACATTGCCACTTGCCATCTCTGGAGGCTGCTCAAAATTCTGCTGCACCACAGAGCTCAATTCGCACAGTTTTCCATGAAATTTGACCCAACTCATTATCAAATGACAAAGATTATTTACTCTAGCCATCACTTGATATATTGTGTAAATATATCTTTCATAAAGCCTACACAATATATTTTCAATTACAAGTGTCTTTTTGTGGTTTGACAGCTTGATTGTACCCTCTTTAACCCTCTGGGGTCGACGGACAAGCCGGCACGTCCTGCTGGATATTTTCGCCATTACAGCAGAAACAACTTAAAATACTCCGTAATTTTTGGGTATACAGATAAGTGTATGACATCATTAGAGACTATAAAGGGTCTACTTTTATTTGTGTACCTTCACAATAACAACAAAATCTTATGCTTTTGTAAAATAAAGAAAATAAAAAGGGTGAGCTGTCAGCAGTCTCCGTGTTCACGAGCACATTTCAGAAACACGTCACAAAAATGAACTGAAACGCCGCGAATACTTGTCACATAAACATGAAATGTCTAAAGAAAGCTTAAAATGTCTACTTTTTAATAAACCAATTCAAATTTAAAACAAATATTCTCCTGCAATGTAATCTGTATGAAACAAAGTGATGTACAGTTTTTACTGGTCTAATTATCTGTAATGTGATCCCACCCACCAGCAGAGCACGTCATTCATACGCTAATGTGCTGAGACGATCAATGCAAATGTACACGCCCCCAACTGTGAGGTTGTAAATACATTTCATTAAATTTTCTGCCCATTTGCAATGATACACAGACGAGAAAGCTCCAGGATTGTAAGGAAGATTTAACATTTTCCTCAGAAGAAGAGCGGGACTCAGATGAACATTTGTATTTTGAAGAGAGATTTGATCCAGCCGAGGATACAATTTCAGACAAGTAAGTCAATTAGTTTTCATTCGTTGACATGCTATTTTATATATACATGTACATATTTTACTAGTGGGACTGTTTCCAGACTTGCCAGCCAGGATTCAGAGTATTGAAATTTGAAATATGTCCTAATAAGTAAGTTTTAGTTACATTTAAATGCTGTTTCGGCTAAAGCAGGTATTTAAATTGTATGCTGTATAATATAAATATGATATGTAATATGATATAAAAATAATATGAATGTTTAGATTATATTTTATCTAGTGTTTATAATGCCTCATTATCATCAATGCTAGTGCTTGCAAATATGTGTTCAGGTTAAATGAGTAAAATGCACTTTAAATATGCCCATATTAGAAAATCAGCATATTATAATGATTTCTGAAGGATCATGTGACACTGAGGACTGCAGTAATGATGCTGGAAATCATGCTTTGATCACAAATTGCATTTTACAATATATTTGAATAGAAAACGGTTCTTTTAAATTGTAAAAAGAGTTCAAAATATCACTATTGTTTCTGTATTTTGGATCAAATAAATGCAGTCTTGGTGAGCAGAAGAGACTTCTTTTAACGGTTGTGTAGGTCTAAAATGAAGTAAAGTCTTTATGTAAAGAAAATATACAGTCAGGTTACTTCTTTTAACTTAAAACTTGATTTTGATCATTAAGTCTCCTCACATTCATTCTCTATCCCTGATTGATAGGCCCTGGGGTGGAGTCTTTTGTCTCTCAGGTGTGAATTACCTCAATATTCATGATAGTTCACGCCTCCTCGCATATTACCTTTCAACACTAAAATTGTCTTACAAAAGTTAAATTACTATATTGTTTTGTATGAATGAGTGAACAGGATGGTTTTCACATCATTTTGTAGCAAAAAATCTAGGCTACAAGATCCAGCACTCAAAAGTCTTGTGGACAAATGTTTAGTATGTGTTATATGGCCTTATTTCAGTGACTTAAAATTTTAGTTTTTTCAAAAACCACGCATAAACGTTATTTTCTCAAAAATACAAACCTGTATATACATGTTTCTCGCATATTATTGTAGCCCTCTTTGTGCTGAATACAGTGTTATCAGACTTTAGCCATTAATATGTTTTTAAGCAACTGAAAAAAGCTCAAATGTCAAGGCATGTCAAAACTTCTCCAGGGCCCAAAATACCCTCAGACCCCAGAGGGTTAATGCTACATACAGAGAAATTGTTAATAATTTAGAATAGTCATTTTGCACAGTTAAACCAGTTTCATACACTAACCTGGAAACTCAATGTCCCTTTGGTTCATTCTTGTAGATTTACAAATGTTACCATGTAACATTTGCGAGTATGCATCCTTTGCAAGAAGCTCTAAAATTCCTACCCTATATTGTGATACATGTGCCTTGCGACCTCCTTCAGTAAATGTTATATCACCGCCTTGTGGTCTCCCTACACTATTACACCAGACATTAAACAGAAGCCCAACCCAAAGCATGCAAATTAGGCTTTTAAATTTAAATGTCATATCGATTCCTAAAAAATATACAGATAAAATAACGTGACAATAATAGATATTTTATGAAATGCTTTCTGACATTCCCATGTTTTATTCTCATTATTAGTTCTTGCGTATAACCATATCAATCCAACTTTATCTTACAACCTCACATTGACTGGATGGGCCAGGTTTCTGATCACCCAATAGGTATCGCTGATGTGTAAATTTTGTCTTTTGTCAATGATATGTTCCCTTTAAATCATTGTTTTCTCTTGAATACACTATGGTTTTACCTACTAAATTTGCATAGATGTGCAAAGAAATATTGTTCTTCCTGCATGCTCTACTAATCCAATTTTTATAGAGCACAATCTGTCTCATGGCTGTTCTGTTACCTTTAAAACCCAACATAGGGGCATTTTCCCCAGTGTCTAGATCCCAAGATGCTCTGGAAGCGCTGATGCCCAGTCAACTGTTTGCCTCCTGAGACTGGTGGCCCTGGGTTTACTCACTGTGTGAGCTCTGTCAGATCTGCATGCATTTAGACAGCAGCCTCTTGTCTTCCTATATTCTTTGGGGAAAAAAGATCTGGAAGCATCAGTAGGGTTGGGAAACAAGAATCGTTTAATTAAAAATATAAAAGGAAGAGGGGGGCCTGGGTAGCTCAGAAAGTAAAGACGCTGACTACCACGCCTGGAGTCACAAGTTCGAATCCAGGGCGTGCTGAGTGTCTTTAGTCAGGCTTCCTAAGGAACCAATTGGCCCGGTTGCTAGGGTAGAGTCACGTTGGGTATACCTCCATATGGTCACTATAATGTGGTTCTTGCTCTCGGTGGGGCATGTGGGGAGTTGTGCGTGGATGCTGCAGAGAATAGCGTGAAGCCTCCACATGCGCTATGTCTCTGCGGTAACACGCTCAACAAGCCACGTGATAAGATGCGCGGATTGACGGTCTCAGATGCAAAGGGAACTGAGATTCGTCCTCCATCACTCGGATTGAGGCGAGTCACTACGCCACCACGAGGACTTGGGAGCGCATTGGAAATTGGACATACTAAGTTGGTGTGAAAAGGGGAGAAATAAAAACAAATTAAATAAAAGCAAAAACAAATAAACAAAGAAGAGAGTGATTTTCATGACTTTTGTTTCCGTAAACAGATCTTGCTCATGCATTCCTCAAAAACACTAAAAGAGTCAGTAAAGATACCATTAAGGAACCGATATTGCTAAGTAGAATCAAACCAGAACAGTAAATTCCTTAAAATTCCCATCTCTAAACATCAAACAAACTAAAACAGCCCTAACAGAGATGCGGGCATTCAGTGTGACCAAGTGTGCGCTCACACCCTTTATCGGCCCTCCTCCTAAACCACATTCCTCTGAAAGAAACAGAAATATGGAAACGATGGCAAACCATAATTTCGTCTGTCGGATGAGCTTTATTTATAATCCCCCAGGCCAGGTTTTCAATTTAGCAACTTTTCCACTCCCTACAACCATCTGCTTGAGAACAAACACAGCTCTTTCGTCTACATATTAAAGAAGCACCAGGCCTCTTTAAGAACGTGAGAACCAAGTGCTGTGGGTGCAATTGGAACTCCTCAATGCACAGTGAGGAAGTGAAAAAAGATACACAACCTTTGCATGCAGAGATGTCATTTTGAATTACCATCCCCTTGGGACAAGATGCAAGGTCTCTCCTCCAACTTTTTGTTTACACCAAATGCATCTTGGGAGTGGGGCAACATCGCATAATTATGGCACTGCATTACCCTTGACCAGAGGAATTCCAGCTCCAAGACACAGTGCAGGCTGGGTAACTATGGTGACAGGGGATTTAAAGGGGTTCTTGCAACTCAGAGGATAGCAAGTAAACAAAGACATCAGGCAATGCACTACTAAGATAACTAACAGCCACAGCTGAGGAACACAACCCAAGAGACCTTTGCTTACCTCTTAAAACTAACCAATTGGCATCCTTTAATGAAGGAAAGCAAAAGGCAAACAAATGTTCCACCAAATTATTTCACTTCCTCCAAAACTAACTATGAATCAAATCTAATCTTAATTGTAGAGCAGAAATGTAAACTATGTATGTAGATCTAAATAATGGTCCTGCTTAATTCTTGAAGCCTTTTGAAGTCTAAAAACTAATCTGCAGATTACTGGTACTACAGTCTGTCCTGACAGGAGAAGTTTACTTAATCTACAGACTTTATTTTCAATCCTTTAAACATAATGATTTGTAACATAATGTTGTAATTTGCCAGTTAAGAACATGTATTTAGGCTTTGTGAAAGTAACCCTGAGGAGATGCTGGTTTTGTGTATCTTACTGAGAAGGAAAATTAGCTCACTATGTAAAGAAACCCTCTATAAAGTATACAATTCTTCACAATGGACTCTCATTCATCTCTACTGGAGGCCTCATCCTTACTGGCTTTTTCAATCTGGTGCTTAAAAAATGACTTTCCTCCAGAATTTGTTTTTTATATATAATTATGAACTAAAAATTGAGCGAAAATATGGAGCAGGTGGTTGGGTGAAGAGGTATTTTTCTGGGGTCAGGTACCGTAGGAGGGAGAAGATGTAATTGCATATGTCTTTGAGGTCTGCATATGTAGGAGAGATGTGGGCGTTATGTTTGTGGCCCCGCAGCACAGGTGTCTGCCCAGATAGATAGAGATATAAATATAGATATAGACGGATGGATAGATAAAAACAAAATGCAGGGGTCAAATTACTTTTACTTTGACACACAAACTTAAAAACAAGACACTCATGGAGCAAGACGGATATCGAGATTCAGTTATTTATGGGCAGTGCATTATTTCATTCAGATATTTAACCCATATAATAAACAAATACACAAAAATCTTCTGTTACACAAAACTACTGTATTCTGCACAAAAACAGAAACCTATTGAATTATACATTGAAATGTATTCTAAGGCAGTGTAGTTAGGAACCAAGATGAAACTGCTATAATAAAGTGAGAAATGTACTTGCAATACATTTCATTTTCTGTAAACACTACCTAAAACATTTCTGACCCTGGTTTTTGTTCCATCCAGTGGTCCGACAGCTTAGGATCCTCATTGTTTTAGTAAAGCTGTAGTTCTCCACTGCCTCACCACATTCTCCTCAAGATCAAAGCCAAGATAAGAATTTTTTAATGAAGTACCTTTGGCTTTGCTCCCACTTCATTCATTCTACAGCAAAAGACTGATCCTAGATAAGTCTGGAGGGGCTCATCCTCAGTCAGTTCTTGAAAGAGCCATTCATGATATGTCTGCTTAACAGAACAATACAATCTCAGGACACAGTGGAAGAGATACCACAGGTCATAATTTGGCCTATACTGAATCTGCTCACAATTTGTATGTTTTCTGTGTTGACCGTGACGGAAAATCTGCATACAGCCTACATACAACTACTTTTCACAAATTAAAACGTAAGGGCTGGGGAATGTGTAGAATTTGACTCATAAACAAGCCAACATGGAATCTGTGCAAAGAACTCCTCAAAAAACTCTGCAGATATCTGCAAAATAAAACATATTATTCACAAATTTCTTAAGTGTTAATTTACAGAATATTTATTCTATAATAATTTGATGATGTGTTGAGCGAACAATAATAATGTAGCACTTTTCGCTCCATTTAATGTTTTTACTATGTTTAAATTGTGCAGATTTCCCCCCAAAATCAGAACAAAAAATTTGAAAAAGGTCAGCAGATCTGGAGCCAGATCTACAAAAATCCTCTTATGCATTTTTTTTTTTAAATTTCTTTTTTTATACATTTCTTAGAAAATGAGAACACTGAAAGCCTTTTCAGGAATACAAAATGTTCTTAACTTTCTGCTTAGGGCCTTTTCTTTTGCCAGCAAGACCAGAGTGAAAAATATTACAAAAATTTAAATATTAATATCTACACACCAACACAAAATAGATATATTTTAAAGCTTCGAAGCTTTTTTCAAGACCTGAACAAAATAAAAATGTATACCATATCCCCATACCAAAACAAACCCACACAATCTCAAAAAAGATTTGATTCATAGTGTGGAACTTTTAAGTTTAAAAACTGAAATACACAGGAGGACTCTTATTTTGAAATGCACTTCACTGCATCCAGCTGCTCACTCAAACAGATAAGGGAAATAAAATGTGCACTCCTACAATAATATATAACATATTAAAATATAAACAATTAAACGTAAACATTGTCATATTTCATCAACATTACATTATCATCATCAACAGATGATCATTAGTGATCGCTTGTCATAAATTTTCAATATGGCTTAATGATTGTGAACTGCTCCGCAACAGCTGGAAATATTCACAAGCCCCCGCGTGTAGAGAAAATAGTGCCATAATGCAATAGTGCCATAGTGGTCTCCACTATTGAGTGAAAAGACGCAGCGCATGCATTTATTTAATGAAATCATATTCTTTTAAGTTTGATAATCACATTAGGTCATATTACAATTCCCATTTTTCCACCCCCAAATTTAAGACCACATTAAATGATAATTAAGACTTTTGTTGACCTTACATTTAGGAAAACTGAATTTAAGACATTTAAGACTTTTTAAGGAGCCGCGGGAATCCTGTTTATTTGAATGTGTAATTAGTTCATATGTACAATTATGATTTATTTGTTTGGAAAGGCTTTAGGACTAGGATAAATTATATTTGTAATGCTATAACTTTTATTACTTTGTCATATCAGCACAAAATTTTACTCCGTTTCAGGTGACATGATTGGGAACAAAAAAAATAAATATTTTTTTTCATTATTTACACCCTGAGATATATGTAAAATCAGAGAAAAGTATATTTTCGACTTTGTTGTAATTTTTCAGCAGTTTCTTAAGGTGAGAGTCTCATAATTTATCATAATCTATATCATAAATGTTTTTTTTTTTTTTTTTTAAGTTTTCTTTAAAATTATACCAAATAATTGAATAATTTTTTTTGGAGTGTTAAAAGCCTTTAATTTTGGGCATGCCACCGAAACAGGAAATCGGAGCTTAAAGGGTTAAGTAAAAAAAAGAAGAAAATAGTTAAGAAGAATTGTATTCTGAAGAATGCTTCATGAATTCAGCTAATAGGCCTCCTTATAAATGAATGCATGTTTCTGAAGTTCTAAAAGCAACCGCAAAGATCAGCATGTTAATTGAACGCATGTAAAACATATGGTTTTACCACAAAAATGTTCATTTCACTGTCCAGTGAATTTCATTGCAACATAATTCATGAATTCTAATGTGTAACAAAAATTACGGTATAAAAATAACACGATATTACAGCAAGCTGTCACTTTAAGCATGCAAGTCACTAAATTATGTTTATTCAGTTCTGATGAAAATCTCTGAAACAAGTGTGAGACAGTAATGGGAGATAATATGATATGATGTATTTGTCTAGGTCACTAATGAGGCTGAAACGTACCCTTCTTTGCCCCGATTATGGATGGCCAGCTCATCTGCAATGCCCTCTTCTGTTTTAAACGTATCCCAGTCCAGCTTAGACTTCTCCAAAGTGCTCATCTTCTGCTTTTTCCCCCCGATGCGATTCAGAATGCTCCCCATGCCTGCTGGCCTCTTGACACTAGATGGAGGACATCAACATCATGAAACATGTTTTGCCTAAGGATTTTTACATTTTTACAGACAAAGGCTCCAGTAACATTATTTTATTTTAAAGGGATAGTCCACCCAGAAATGAAAATTCTCTCATTATCTGCCCTCATGTTGTTCCAACGTTCTACTATGGAACATAAAAGATGATGTTAGGCAGAATGTTATGGACTGACAGTCTCAGTCACCATTCACTTTCTGAAAAAAAAAAAGAAGAAGAATGGTAACTGAGGCTGGCATTCTGCCTTACATCTCCTTTTGTGTTGAACATGGAAAAAGGAAAGTCATAAGGTTTTGAACCACACAAGGGTGAGAACATGACAGAATTTTCATTTTTGGGTGAACCATCATTTCAAGAAAATGGAAAAAGAATAATCTGCAACAAAATCGCTAAGAAAAATACAGGATGGAGGACCAAAGGAGAGAAATAGCAAATAGTCAGGAGAAGACACAATGTGGAGAGAAGAAAAAAAAAAAAAAAAAATCAAAGGAGGAATGATGATCAAAAATGCAGTGAGAGGCGGGGATATGGCTGGTATATCTCGCAATGTTCTGTACAATACCAAAGTCATCTTGACACTGAGGTTGCGCTTGGCTGAAGTAATTAAATGTTAAACGATCTGTGGAATGAAAGAGCTGAAGACTCCAGACCAGCAGCCCTCTCTTTTGTATGTGGGTGCCAGAGGAGTGCAGACTGGGGGTCCAATGGAGGAATGGGAATGGATGTAGGGGGGATTGGGCAATAGGACCTTCGGGTGCATTAGAGAATACTGGGGTTTTCAAGGACAAACAGTTTCATACTCAAGAAAGTCTGCCATGAGGAACAAGAATGGAAATTTTGTGTGCACATGTGCACAGGAGAAGCAAACAAAGAACTGAATGCATTTGTGAGTCTCAAGGATTTCAGACAGACACTGTAAAACTGTGTCAACAGAATATATTAAAATATCTATTTGAGACAAATAAAAACCTCAAACACTGCATCATGTTATGAAATGTTATTAATTTTTTATTATTATTAATTCTTAAAACTACTGGTGTTAGTTTGGGTTGGGACACTTTCTTTTTTGACCAATGGAAGACGGAGGAAATGTTCATATTATTATATTGAATAATTACTTATTTTATGCTGGTGACACAGATATTACATACTTCCCCTTTAATGCCATGTCTTGGTTCATCCTGGAAGTAAAATTTATGCAATTAACTTATTTTCAGTTAACTGCAGGGAGAAAGACTTCACAATTACCTGACTGTGATCAAGTCCAATTAGCAGGACTTATACACACACACACACACACACACACACACACACACACAATAATGATACGACCCCACAACAGACACATGGTTAAATGTCTAAAGGTCTGAGAAAATGCATCTGCCATCTGTACTAATGCTGTCAATATTATTCAAGGAGGACAAGAGGGGGAAGGCAGAAAAATGCAAGATGTAGTGAAGGAGAAAAAAAACAAGAAAGGCAGAGCGATGTTTTTTTAATGTAGGCTTCCTTAAATGCCAACTCAATTCCTAGGAGTACATAGGCATTCAGAAACTGTGTATAAGAGAGAGAGTGATAAAGACTACAAAAGCAGAACAACCTATAACTGCCAGCTTCAGTCCATGCACATACATGTAACACATCTGCATAAAATGTGTCAAATGAAGCCCATGATTACAAACAGCTTTGTGCCAGCTGTTTCAGCAGGGCACTGTTCCCACAGTAGCTACAGTCTGGCAAGACAACATATCCAAATATACACACAGAGAAAAATAATTCTTGGGGTGCACAAAAGGCAGCAAAAAGTAAAAATCAATAAAAGCAAAATCAATACTATAATTATATTCCTACATTATGCTGCATCCAAAAACACATTTCATATGGGGAGAGCTCACATGACAGTTGCAGGAATGAAGGACAATATTTAAAAATAAACAGGTCTTCTCTATGTACTCCTTCATGACTCTGAAAATATTGTAATGCAAAGATTTTATATTTATTTATTTGGAGGCTAAATTAATTTTTTGTAATTGTTTGGATGGGAAACAATTATTCAAATGTTTTGCAGAGACAGTTTGTAAAAATAAAAAAAAAAAAAAAAAATTTTTTTTAAAAAAAGTGATTGTTTTACATTTTTATGACTTGGGACATTTAGCTGTATTACATTTGGAGTGAATAGGCCCTTAAAGGAAAATTTAAACTAAAAATAATACTGTTGCCATCTTAAACTCATTTGACTTATTTTTGAAGAATGTATGAGGTGATTTTGTCCATACAATTTAAATCAATGGGGTCCAAATCTTTAAAGCTCTGAAAAGGACAAAAAGGCAGCATAAAAGTAATTAATACGACTTAAGTGCTTTAATCCATGTCTTCTGAACAGATACAATAGGTTTGGGTAAAAAAAAAAACATTACTTCCACCGCATACTTCCTTAAATATTTTTAAGTTTGTGTTCCGCAGAAGACAGAAAGTTATACTAGTTTGAGATGGCATGAGGCTAAATAAATGAGAGAATTATAATTTTTAGGTGAACTATTTCTACAAAAGTTGCCACACAGTGAGAAAGGAAGGCTGTAAAAGAGTGTTACCTGCAGCCTAACAGCTTAGTCAACATAACCAGTACACACATACACAAACAAATAGGAACGCTGCTTAAAACTATCCTGACAGGGAATCAATATACAATCAGGGTTCAACTGATAGTCAATCCTTTGTGCCATGCAGCAGTGTCAATGTGAGCAGGAAAAGCTGGGCCAGAAACCGGACAATGCACAAAGCTAGGGCAGAATGCTAAACGCACAGCCAAGGTGACTTTATCCTGCCTGGGATATCAGACTTTCATGCTGTCCTGGGTACACTAACTTGCCCTCAAAGAGAAATTAGCAATTATGTTACCACAACATGTTTGTAAATATACAGACTAGTAAAATTAAACATACTCAGGCATATGCCAATATACGAAAAGCCAAACAAATGGGCTATGCACGTAGACACACAAACAAATGTAGAGTCAGGAGCCCTGAAGTCTGTGATTTCAGTTCAGTTTATTTGCAGTCAGCTTTCTCCCATGAACAAAGTCTTGTTACCATTTCACTAGAAGGCACACACAGAGCCATATTGTCCCAGCACACTTCTGGCTTTTTTCAAGACAGGGAGCAGATTCCTCCAGATCATTATATCAGTTCATGTCATCGTAAGTTAATACAGAGGCTCATAAACTCACCAACAACCCACAGTTTAGTTGACAAGTCTCTCCATCTGCAATCCGAGTAATTACAGCCTTTGTGACATCATAAGGGAGGACATAACAGGGAATCATGGGAGATAGACGGCAGCTAACCCTGCACGCTCATTCTTCATTATCTCTGCAACATGGTCACTTGGACTTGTTTAATGGCCATTTCCTGCCCAAGGCACAGGCACTGGCCTAGTTGCAGTCCAGTTATTTACAAGCGAGTACGGTAGTAGTTGGACTATCGATTTTCCAGATGTCCCAAACAGTCGGAAGGGGGCTTCATCAGAGAAAATAACTTTGCACCAGTCTTCTGCGGTCCAATCCTTGTACTTCCTGCAGAATTTCAGTCTGTCATTGATGTTTTTCTTGGAGAAGTGGCTTCTTTGCTGCCCTTCTTGACACCAGGCCATTGTCCAAAAGTCTGCACTCACACCAACCTGCTGCCAATATTGAGTAAGCTCTGCACTGGTGGTGTCACGATTCCGTAGATGACTCCTCGGGAGATGGTCCTGGCTCTTGCTGGACACTCTGGGATGTCCTGAAGCCTTCTTCACTGCAGTTGATCTGGTAAATTGTTCTTTCAGGTGCAATAATCTTTGCAGCAATTTCCTTGCATATGAGGCCATTTTGATAGCAAAACGATGATGGCTGCATGTCTTTCTTTAGAGGCAACATTGCTAACAAGAACACAATGATTGGAAGCACTTCTTCCCTCCTTTTATAGCAATCAGTCTGCTCTTATAATCCATTCAGAGTGAGAGTAATTTCACCTGACTAGTACTCGTTCACACTTTCCCAGGTGCTGCTGATATGATTAGTGAAATGATATTAGTTGGTCATTTGTGCCAGGGCCAAAAAACAGTGAAATATAGGTTTTTGTGATAATGTTTTTTTTTTTTTTTTTGGACAATGAAGCTTTTTGCAATTATGTAAAATGAATCTGATCACTCTGCACAATAATCTAGAAACAATGTAAATCAACACCACAACAACTTAAGCAGAAAACTTTGTGAAACACAAAATTTGTCACTGCCAATACTTTCGGCCACGGCTGTACAGTATACAATACACACAATATACAATACACATTATACAATAAAAATAATATATATATAAATGTGCAGTATGGTTGTATAGTGTTGTATTGACATTCAGGCTGCCGCTTGATAGTCGGTTGCCAGTGTGTTGTTAAGAGAAATATAATTATGACAGGCGTGTGATATTAATAAAAAGTGCAGTGCTGATATCGGTTGACCGTGAGAGATCAAGTGTTCAAAAGTCTGAATGCTTGGGGGTAGAAGCTGTCGTAAATTCGGCTGTTGCAGGTCCTCATGCTGCGACACAGCCTGCCTGATGGTGGTAGTGAGAGCAACCCATGGCTAGGGTGGCTGGAGTCTCTGATGATTCTCCGAGCTTTTTCACATGTCCTGGAGGGAGGAAAGCTCACCTCATATGATGTGTTTGGCAGTTCGCACCACTCTTTTGCAGGGCTTTGCGGTTGAGGGCGGTGCTGTTGCCATACCTGGCAGTGATGCAGCCAGTCAGGATGCTCTCTACAATGCTGGTGTAGAACCGTGTGAGGTTCCAGAGGAATCTTGGGAACCTACATGCTACAACCCCGGTATAAGTGGACTCCAGATCGTTTAATTATTACAACTGCATTCACATGCCAAGGTGTAAAGGCTGCATCACTACCCTACCACCTCTGGGTGTGAATAATTTTTTTTTTCTTTTTTAAAATCAGCTGTCCAACCATTGTCATGGAATGTACATGACAGAGCTTCTTCGCTCATGACAGTCAAACGTATATGTTGTTTTACAATGCACAGCCGCCAGCAGTGACAAAACATAATGTGTGTATTTGACACCAATCCCGAATCCCTATCGTTACTATGTTTTTGTACACATAGCATAAACCTTTTTTTAGGGCCTCTCCTTTTCTTCTTATATATGCTTCCCCTGGGAGACATCATCAGGAACTGTGAAATTAGTTTTCAATGTTATGCCAATGATGCCCAACTTCATATTTCCTCGAAATCCAACGAAATTTCACAATTTTCCAAGTTAGCATAGTGTATCAATTATATAAAAAAATTGGATGGCTAGATGGCTTCTACTCAATTCTGACAAAACAGAGGCACTAATTATTGGACCAAAACCCTAAAAAAAATAAGCTGCTAAAACTTCCATCCATCGAGTCAAAATTTGACTCTCGATGGATGTACTGTCACGCCATCTTCTACAGCAAAGTACATAGGTGTTATCTTTGATAACAATCTGTTCTATGAAAACCACATTTCAAATGTTTGTAGAACAGCATTCTTCCATTTCTTTTTCCTATTTGGCTTCAAATCTATGGAATAGTCTCCGTAACACTGTTCAAGACAAGGTTCTCAGTTTAAGTCTGGGATAAAGACTCCTTGTGGAGCGAGACGTGTTTGTCGCTGGGGAGAAAGGAAGCGGTAAGGGTCATCACCTGGTGATTTAGTGATACATAACACCTGTGTCTCGTTACAGTGACGGCAGAGAAGGGCTTGAAAAGCCGCCGAGAACACCAGTAAAAAGGAGAGAGAGAACGACATAAGGAAGCAGAGATTGCCCCATCCCAGTGAACCTCTTATCCGGCTGAAAAGCCTGAGTTTTGATTAATGTGGCTGGAAAGCCTGAATTTTATTTCTGAAGCCAAACTGACATGAAAAGAAACTATAGTACCTGAACTGCTCCCCGCTCCTTCTTGCCCGTATCTGTTACACTCATCTTTTCAGCCAGGCATACAACTAATTTAGCCATCAATTCTATACTGCATTAGTTTGCCGGAACTGGAAACACTTCTAATATTCCATAATCTAAAGCGAATGGCATCTTTGCTAATATTATTCTATTTGTTTCCCTGTCTTAACCTCAGGATACATATTCTGAGGTTACCAGAGCCTGCTAGATCCATCTCTGGTCCTCCCTGATGTACGTCTCCGGTACTGCCTGATGTCTGACTCCCACTACTACGTGCTGCTGAGTGATGCCGACTAGTGGTCGACAGATATATCGCAGAAACCGATAAATTGTCCGATGTCAAGAATTTTAAAAATTCATAATATCGGGCCGATTTAAAGGGCTCTGTGATATATAGGTTGACAACTATTCGTCATCACTCAGCAACACGTAGTAGTGGGAGTCGGACATTAGGCAGGACCGGAGTTGGACATCAGGCAGGACCAGAACTGGATCTGATAATTATTCCTGTTCTGCAGATTTGTTTCTTAAGGCCGCAAGGGCATCAAGAATCACCTGATTGCATTTGAAAGAGACATGTAAACAACCAATCACAGTTCATTTTGTTGTTATGCACCATCGTGTTACTACAACAATAAACCAGTTTGCGACACGTCTCATTTAAACTGTCTTCATATAAGAGCCATGATAGATGCGTTTCAGCCCGAAATGTTAAAGTGCTCGCCTGTTTCATTCTCCCTCTCTCTCCTCAAAAATGGTCTCGTCTAATGATTAAAAAGGCAAATATCAATAAAACTAATGTTGTATACCTTCAGCAGATACCCCGTTTAAGCAGATGCAATACATAAACCTCACAAAACTTGAGCAAATCCAGTGTCCTGTGGAGTGCTCATATTTCTTCCTCTAAAGTGTTTTTGATCAGCCTCTCCTCAGCAGTTCCCTGTAACTTAACTTTCTAATCTAATGATAAAAAGGCAAATATCAATAAAACTTAGATCTTGGAAATAATGGTGCGTGGGAACCCTGGAGATCAGTCTGGTCAGGTGGACATGCAAGTACTGAGATTGTGTTGATGTTTTAATGTTTTAAAAGATAAATTATGAGATGCAACTTCACATTGAGAGTTTGAAGTGATAAAAACGGTTGAAAGTAACTTATGTTGTTTGCAAGCTAAAGCACTCTGAGAAATTGAATTTCAAAATTCATCCTCTTTAAAGCCCCAATGCTAAAGCATCAAAGCGCTGATTTTGCAACAAATTTGACACCTTTAATAATACATTTCAAAGACAGTTACTGCTGGACTTCAAAAATCACATGCAGTAAGCAATATTCCAGTTATTATACATGATGCATATTATACATGAGGTTTTGGTGAGGACCATTTTTGTTTTGTGCAATAAAAGGATATACTTGGCTTATTTATTTGTTGAATATCTGTAGTGTGTTCTATTGAAGAGTTGGAATTAGATTAATATATTGCCAAGAAACCTGTCTGATTAGTGTCTGGTGGATATTACCATAAACCAGACTAATTTCACTAAGCTTCCATAAGATAGCCTATTAGATTTAGAAAATGTGTACAGTAGTTTTGCCATTCCTACTCATTATTTATTAACACTAGGAAGAAACAACGTATTTAATGATCATACATTTGAAAATTAGGCTTAGCATGGGATTTAATGTGATAATCTTAATCTAATGCACCAATGTGAGCCTTAAACACAGATATTTAAAAAATATCCTGTAGCATAAAACATTGGATACTCCTTTGAAAAAGAAAAATCTAGGGCCAATAAAATAAAAGATAACCCAATTTGTGAAATAAGCCAATTCACAGTATAAACACTGCTTCTATGCAAATTATTCACTGTCATTTGCAAGAGCCTTACTTCTAGTGAAAGATGGACAAATAAAGTTTTGCCAGCAAGATCAGGCATCACACTCTTTTGGTTTGTGCGAGTGCGAGTGCGAGTGTGTGTGTGTGTTTACTTTAAACGTGATATCCTCCCTGACCCATCCACTCCCCAAGTCTCATATTTTCTTTCACGTTTTGATCTTCAAAGACTCGTCCACTTTGGAAAATAAAGCTTGGAGCATCTCTGCTCTGCCACTAATAGGATAAATGACAGATTTACATTCTGTGAACAATGATCAGCACATATGCTTGTGGTTGACCAATGAACATACACTCATGCACAAACACACCTGCAGCCTTAAGACCAAGAGTTCAAAGACCTTTTACGCTCCAGGCCTCTGGCCCTTGTGATCAGCCACCTGGACACAGCGATACTTACAACCCTGCACAGTCCCTAATCTATGATTTGTGTCTCTCATATACACAAACACACATAGACATACTTGGTGTGTGTCAATGTTATGTAAAAATACACACATGGGAATGTCTTTTTGCAATGACATGGTTACATAAGGTTTTTGCAGGTTACATAGTATTGCAGTCAGCATCTTTATGACTTTTCTGGGAACAAAAAAAGGAGATCTTTAAAGCATGCAATAAAAGTGAATGGTGCCTAAGGCTAACATTCTTTACTGAATAACATCTCCTTTTGTGTTCCACGGAAGAAAGAATATCAGCATGAGGGTGAGTAAATTAAATCTTTCATTTTTGGATCAAATATCTCTTTAAAATTTTACCTACTTTGTGGTTCGAGACCAGCAGGTTTAACAGTCCAGTGCGGAGCCAATCTTTCCATCCCAGAATTGCCTTTTCTTCAGTGGAAACGTGCAGACCAATTCAAGATTGGCACCAGGACTGTGTTGATTAAGAAAGGTTATCAGATACTCTGCCCTAACACCAACTACAGCCCTAGCACAGTTTCGGTGGAAAATAGGTATAAAACACACTCTGAGTGAATTCTAAATCGGTAAATTTTTTCTCTAACATTGGAATACAGAATCTTTCAGCATAGATCAACAAAGTATGGAGCCCAACTGTGAATTCTACAGAGCTCTGCAGGTAAAAAGATGTAAGCAGACATGTAAAGATAACAAAACCTGTCCGAAAAGTTTGTTTCACATGTTCTCTAGTTGCTGTTGCAGCTGTCTGAGAAACTTTTGTGTGGTTTGTCCTTTGGAATTTCCCAAAAAGTGTGACTTTTTGTATGTATGCACACGAAAAACACAGGCTTTTGGTAAGGGACATTCATATTTTGTGTGTCCGAGTCCATTTACGTATCGATCTGCATGTATTTGTGCCCCAGACAAGACATGGCACAGACACAGTTAGTTTGGAATGCAGGAAATACACACTCTGATTTAAACCAAACACATAGCTCTAGAGAGACAGAGGACTGCAGTGATTTAACCAAACTGTCACCATGTAGGGTGTTGAAATGCGATTGCTAAGGTGCTCCAAATGGTTGCTAGCACATTGTTAAGTTGTTGCTAGGGTGTTCAGGGTGGTTACAGGTCAAAGGAGATCAGCCCTAAGTCTCTATGATATTCTGGTCTCTAGATATGACTTGGGTTCCATCTTCAATGCAAGTCTATGGGATTTTGTCCCATTTTATATTCCACCATTGCTTAGAATTGCCATTTCAAGTGTTATTGTTTAGAAAACTACTAGCATACCTCTACTAAACAGGTCACAAAATTGAGGCATCATTCATGTCCTTATCATGTCTGAGGAAATTCATCACTGTGTGTGTGCCGTACACGTGTAGCTGTCACTCGTCTGTCTCTGCCCCGTGAACACAGTGCTGCCACACTTTTTTCACCTTATAAGTGTCCCAGTTCCAAGCTGTCAGTACATTTCCCTTTCACAGAGCTAATGCCTGCTCTTCATCTCAATCTCTCACAAACAAATTTTCTCCTATCCTTATTCAAATCGCATACTTTGGAGTGAATTCACTAAATGGGTGGATCAATTTTGTGCACTGTATTTCTGCACAAAAACCTGGAGCAATTAACGTTGCATTATTACAGACCATGAAAAGAAGGTGGTAAACAAAATAATTAAAAATAAATATTTGTGTACATTTCTGCTGATCATGGCAGTGGTAAAGTCTTAAAATAATGAGCAAATGATGAGAAGAGCATTAAATGGTATATATCCAGATGAAAGGTATAGTCGATCGCACTTTCAGAATTTTAAAAAGCTGATTAAGGTGTCTCAATTGCAGTGGCATAGCGATGCTGTACATTTCCAGTAAAGTGTGCCAAATTGCTGTAGTCTGCTACATCATCCACAATCTAGCACTAAGAACTAATCTGCAAGATCAAAAATTTCACCATGCAAACTGCGTTTAGCAAATTAATTTTGGCCATGTTTGCAGGACATGCAAATACATTATGTTGTCAGTGCATACAATTTATTTAGTGATTTCCCCCCTTTGTGAAGAGGCCAGTTTGGCAGTTGATCCACAAAACAGTAAAGCTTGCCTTAGCTAATTACGGCCTCATTACACCTAAATAACTGATAAGAGCCGCTTACTATAATCACTTCCAGCCATTTTGTGTCTAACGAGCCTAATTTCCTTCCTGTAGGGATTTTCTTTTTGGATTTCAAGGGAAAACGGAAAGGTGCAGTGGATCTGAGAAACTTAATGCAGAGGCATGAAGTGGCCCCCAAATCTAAGAGGTATGACTTACCCCATCTTTCCCACAATATCTGACTGAGAGCATCACCCAAGTTTTCCCCTCAACATTCAAAATATTGAGAAGCACTGCAGCTGCATGTCCATAAGGATAGAAATACGCTTCCTGTCACAAGCCGATTTGCAGTCACAAACCCTGGTGTTTGAAGATGAAGCCTAATGAGGGCTAAAGTGGTCTAGATGTATTTTATTGACAGGCTGAATGGAGGCTGATGGAGCTCTGAGGAAGCACAGAGAGACAGGAGAGAGGTGAAGGGTCTAAACAGAGAGGGCTGATTTGATGTTTTAAAAGTGTTTTTGGGTGAATTCCCCAAAAATAAAAACTTTCAGCACCGCTTTGGATACTGAAGTAAACACTAAATATTTCATGTAGGATTCTGCATTTAGAGCACAAGTGTGACTGTAGGTCAACTCTGCTGTACAAAAATTTGAGGGAAATAATTAAAGGGTTTAAAATCTACAGTTTATAAGCTGGATGTCTCAGTGCAAGTCATTAGGGTGTTAATACAGTAAATGTTTGGTTAACCCTTTAAGTTTGGATGGGCTTGCAGAGAAAAAATATATGTTGATAATTATTAAATAACTACACTCTTGACCAACCCAAAATAGGTATCGTTGTAAAGCTTAGAATCTGTACTATAACCAAAACTGAACAAGTGCTTTGAAATTTTAAAACAAAATCATAAGTGTTACATTTTATAAATAAATTGTACTGCACATATTATTGTAATCTGTTAAAACAGATTCTGACTGATCAAATAGCCATGTGTCAAATATTGTTGGAAAGCTTTCAAAGAGAGGAATACAACCATCTAATAATAATTAAAAAATAAATGTATCATCATATAAATAACTACATTCCTGACCAAAAAAAGAAAAGAAAATGTCCCCAGACAAAAACAGAGTAACAGCTACGTATGTCTTTGATATACAAGTTACATGTAAACAGGTATTGCTTACACCGATCAGCCACAACATTAAAACTACCTGCCTAATATTGTGTAGGTACCACTCGTGCCGCCAAAACAGCACCAACCCACATCTCACCGCAATTGTACAGAGTGGTTATCGGAGTTACTGTAGACTTTATCAGTTTGAACAGTTTGGCCATTCTCTGTTGACCTCTTCCATCAACAAGGCGGTTCCATCCAGAGAACTGCTGCTCACAAGATGTTTTTGGCACCATTCGGAAAAAAATCTAGAGACCGTTGTGTGTGAAAATTCCAAGAGATAAACAGTTACAGAAATACTCAAACCAGCAAAAATCCATGCAATTATCTAATCAGCCAATCATGTGGCAGCAGCGCAGTGCATAAAATCATCCAGATACAGGTGAGGAGCTTCAGTTAATGTTCACATAAATCATCAGAATGGGGGGGGGGGGGGGGGGGGGGGGCATAGTTTTAATGGCATACAGCTTTTAACTGGAACCCCACATGAAAAAACACAACACAGAAGTGAGTATTTTACAACTATAATGCGAAACAGACAACTAGTTGTTCAGTGTGGTTGTGTTCAAACAGCACAGGTTTACCATCCTGACTCTAAAATATGGCTGTAAGTTCAGCTATAGAGTGCATGTGTCACACTTGTTCATAACTGAACTGTGTGTAAACACCCATATTTAGAAAATCTAAAACGGGACTGAAAACCATATTCTGCAGCTAATTGAACATAGTCTTTGTTGCTGTTGCCGAGCTGTTGCCTTTCTACAATCACTTGTCAAACAGAGACTCATGGGAGGTTTGCATCTCTTTTGGCAGGAGCACACATACAGAGAAAACAGTGTGGCCTGATCTCTTTCAGGCCACGGCACATTTCGAGATGCCAGGGGAGCAATGAGTAGCCTGGTTTTGTCAGAAACATTAGCCGGGAGATGGAGCACACGGATAAGCTGTGCTGTTGAACCCACACTTCAGTTAACATGGATACATTTGTAGTATGGAATAGTTGAGCTAAACTAAATGGCCCAAATTTACTAAAATATCAAATAATGTGTGCTAATTAATGGGTGCTTATACAACATATGAAACTGTGTGTGCGCTTCGTGGGCGTTTATTAGATGATTTACTAAGATTAATCGTGCAAATAACTACATGTGCAAATATTTTTGAAACATATGTTGGACACAAAAGGAATATTTTACGTGTGGTACTTGCACCAAATGCAATTACATTACAGCTCTCACTAAATACCATTTTATTTTTATTCAATATGGCATCTGTAGGTTTATAATAGGATTGTGTGGTATCCCAAAAAAAATCTCTGCTATTTAACAAGTGTAAGAGTAATTGATGAGAATGCACATGACACTCTTCACTTGAAATGTTCAGAATTCAAAGAAAACACATTATTAAGTACACATTAAGCCATCGCACCACTGATGTATACTTAAATTAAATCTGAATTTAAAACTGCTATTAGTCCTGAACCAAGTTAGCTGCACACCAGAGAGACAAGGGAAGCTGCTTATTACAGAACTTGCGCTCCCTGTTCGTTTCACGGGATCAAGATGAAACGTGTTTGGCATACATGTGTGTATTGGCCTGCCTACTTTAAAGAGCTGCCACTTAAAATATTTTGCAATATTTCGGCAGTTAAAACCAATGTTTAAACATTAAATTACAACATAATTTGGGTATGAAATCTTCCTCGGACAGTCTAAACTGTCCGGTGTGTGAGACCAAGCTAGAAAGCATGAAAGAATTGCCTCACTGCCATTTAGGTTTGACACTGTGACTTGCACACCGCACGCAGTATGTTCAGTTATCAACAACATGCACAAGAACCATTAATATCATTGCTCAGACACAAACTGAGTGTGTGAAAGTTTATGCTTCTCTCTCTTTGATGTTTTTAAATATTCATGCACAGATGAAGTGAATAAAATATTTTCCCATTAAACAAACCCCTAGAAAACCCCAAGAAAGAGGACACCTCCTTATGCACTCACGTAATCATGTACACAAACAAACATGTTGCCCTATGTATGTTTGTGTATTCGTAGTTATCTATATGAGGACATGCCATTGACTTCTATTCTTTTTATATGAAGCCAATTGTAATTACTTCAGGCTACCCCAACCCAAACTTTAAGGGACATTTTCAAAAGATGTGTTCTCACATTCCATCTGCACTGCTTTTTAATGGTTCGTCAATGTACAGATGTGTCGGGTGGCAGTTGTGCCATGTCTTGCTGTTTTTTCAGCCTCTTGAATATTTTTTAAAATGCATCTCAACACCTTTAAAATGCATCTCTTACCTTTCTCTTAAAAAGAAATCATTTAAGAAAAAAAAAAACAGCAACACTTTAAAATAATAATTTATAGTAAATCCTTACATTTATATAGTGCTTTTCTAGACACTCAAAGCCCTTTACATAGTATAGGGGGAATCTGCTCAAGCACCACAAGTGTGCAGCATCCACCTGGATAAGGTTGTGTTTGTTATCATTAGTTACATTTTGTAATGCATTATGAGCTAGCATGAACAAACAATGAATATTTTAAATGGATAAATTAACATTAACCAACAATTATTATACTCTTAAAAAAATACTGTTCATTATTAGTTTATGATAACTAATGCATTAACCATTTTTAACAACCAGAACCTTGCTGTAAAGCATTACTAAAAACATCAATAATTTTGGACCCATTTTAAGGTGTCTTTAACCACTATGTACTTAAGCAAATTGATACAATGTATTATGTTATATACACAGTTATGTGCATGTGTTTTTGCATTGTACTTACATTTATTGTACCTGCATTTGTACATCTGTAGATATACTGTTAACCTTAACCCTTACCCTAAACCTAACCTAACCACAAACTACATAGCAGCATATGTGAATCTTGTGAGAATGTTTTCAGAACAATATGTAGTTACACAACTACATTGTACTTATACTAAAATAAATACGATACAGAGTAGTTAAAGACACCTAATATAAAGTGGGACCATAACTTTATTAATAAATAAATTTTACATTTAAGGACACCCCAAAGTGGAGTATGGGATGTGTACACTACTGAGTGTACACATCTCTCTTGTCCTTGGAGTATGCACACACACTTGGCCTGACCGGAGCCTCAAACAGAGAGAGAGGTGTGTGAGTGCTCTGTAATTATGGAGGGAGAGGGCCCTATTTTTAGGGCCTTAGAGATCAGGCTCTATAATTAGAAAAGCAGAGCAGTGACTGGCACATGTGGAAATCATTAGTTTAACTGGACATACACACACAGCTTTCCCAGAATTGCTGTATATTTGGTTACTCACTCGCATACAGCAAGCTGAAAGGAAGCCAAACAGAACAGAAACAGGAAGACAGAGGGCAGACTTCCCTCCGATTTCTCTATGTGATTGTGCGTTGTGTAACTGAGCTTTTACATTCAGTTTTTGAACAATTCAGCTACACTTACAATTAAATGAATGTCAATGCATTAGATAACAAAATATCCAACCAAGTGGCATGCCTCAGTAGCACACTTTTCAAGCAAAACATTCAGCAAAAACCCATTTGTAACAGTTGTAAGAACTGATTTCATCCACTAAAAATCTCAAAGATATTTTAAAGTAATTGCAAAAACAGAGAGAGATAAAACATTGATGAGGCCACCATACACAATTTCAGATCTACACATTTGTATGAATGCATGTGTTTCTGAGTGCTTAGATCGAGCTAAGCCTCAATTTCAATCAAGTTCTGTGATAAGACCACAGAGACAGTAGACAATCAATCAATCAACCTATTGGTGGAGCTCTGAACAAGCAACAGTAAATTGGGCTGGTTCTCTAATCAATAGCACTTAGACGGCATAGAATTACACAACGCTGCTCCACTCTGGAACCACTAGCAGGGAGGTTATATCTATCTGTGATGTCCACACATATGGTGCTCACATTAATGCTGGTGTGTCCCAAGTTATCATTCACACATTCATGCAAACAAACACTCAAACTGCTTTCTAAATTACACTTAAAATAACTATGCAAACTAAATTACATAATGCTGCATGATTCAATACCATTTTGTAGTGCAAGTAGTGTGAGTGGTGTTCACACATTAAGTGCAATAAAAATAACAGAACTATGAATACCTGGATGATGTACTTCTTCAACTGAAAAAAGAGTGGAATGTTGGACACTTCATGCACTCAGCGGTCGCGGCTTGCCATAGGTAGCAGAAGGGGTGGGGATACATGACCGTGATGCCAGACTAACAAAACAATTGTAATTAATGGCTAATGAGGCAATTAGCGCAACTTCTTTGAACATGGCACTTTCAAAAAGTAACTTTAGTTATTTACCATCACCTATGCTGAGTGAATATGTGCATTTCTTGAGATGAAGATGACATGCTAAAGTTAATGGCAACACATCGCATGCATTTCAAACATCACTTTTGTCAACTGAAAAATGACAAATGGTTCCATGTAGCAAAAAAAAAACTATAACGTTCCATTTGAGATGATACTACATTCTTAAAATTCATACACTAGATGACTGAGTGCAAGTACACAGTGTACTGTATAGTGTGTCAGGAAGTCAAAAAAGCCATCAAAGATGCTAAATTGAATTATAAGAATAAGAATGAGGGAACGTTTGCCAAGGGTAAACTCAGGAACACATGGCAAGGCATTAAGAGCATGGCAGCTGTGAATACGCAGTCGATAAAGCACCATGTTGTCAAGAAATATTACAATAACAGCATATCCTTAACAAATGAGCTAAATAAATTTTTTGCTCGTATTGAGACATTTGACCTGGTTCAGACATGGAATTTTTACACTGATTTGAAATTGCATACGGCGAATGTGTTAAATCAGTTGAAGGCCACACCACTTAATAAAGCCCCTGGTCCAGATAGTATATGTGGTAGAAACTTGAAGCACTGTGCACAACAGCTCATTGTGGTTTTCCCACTCAATTTTCCAGTCTTCACTGGACCAAAGCTTAGTTCCACAGCTGTGGAAAAGTTCTACAATCATTCCTATTCCTAAGAGAGATAAGCTTGGCTCTTTTAATGACTACTGACCAGTTGCTCTAACCTCATTGGTTATGAAAGCGTTAGAGAGGCAGGTTAAAGCCCATATTATGTCATTAACTAGTGCTGCTCTGGATCCATTGCAGTTAGCATATCATGCTAGAAGAGGAGTGGATGATGCAAAACAGTTTTTGTTAAATACTCTTCAACATTTGGATAAGGGTGGGGTCTTTGCTACACTTCTTTTTGTAGATTTTTCATCAGCATTTAATATAATGCAACCTGTTATTTTAGGGGAAATGTTTTATTATTTTTTTTGTTTACTCTTAATCAAGGACTTGTTTTATGGATATTGGATTTTTTAACAGAAGAAAGCAGAAGTTTAAGGCAAACAGAGTTTTATCAGATACACTATACACTTCAACAGGTTCACACCAAGGACGTGTACTATCACCAATTTTGTTTATTCTGTACACAAATGACTGCCAAAGTCATTTTGCAAATCGATATCAATCAAATATGCAGACAATACAGTTCTTCTTTCCCTGCTTTCAAGTTTAGAAACAGAGCTGGATCATGGTCCTGCTCTGCAAGAGTTTATTATATGGTGTGACCATATGAAATTGGAATTGAATGTCTCAAAAGACAAAGGAGTCGAGTGGTCGATTTTAGAAAAAAGCCCCTCTGCCAGAACTGGTTCACATCAGTAGTGTAGAGGTTGACACAGTTGATGAATGCAAGTACTTGGGGACAATTTTTGATAAAACATAAAAAAAAAAAAATGTTTGGTGACTTATGAGTGATAATCAATATATTTCCTGCCACATAAAAATAAAGTCATGACAAATTGTTTGTAGGCAGTTTGTACTGTGCTTGTGTTTTGATTTGTGCACATCATTTAATAGTCAGAATATTGTTCTTGCAATTTGACCAAAAATATGTAATGATGTAGTTGCTAATAAAGTTATCAACCAGGGGCCTGGGTAGCTTAGCAAGTATTGACGCTGACTACCACCACTGAAGTCATGAGTTCGAATCCAGGGTGTGCATGGTGACACCAGACAGGTCTCCTAAGCAACCAAATTGGGCCGGTTGCTAGGGAGAGTAGAGTCGCATGGTCCTCGTGGTCGCGATTAGAGGTTCTCTTATTAGTGGAAATTGGGCATTCCAAAAAAATAAAAAAATAAATACATTTATCAACCAACTGGGAACTAGTTACTTTATTTTATTCTGTCCATCTTAGTAGTGTGTTTACTTTTAAAGTTTGAAATTCGGCTATGCAAAAAAATAAAAAAATATCATACAGTGCTTGCGTTAGACTTTCTCATTGTCTGTCATTTTGATGGACGGATAGGGTCGTAAAAATTCCGTCATAATCTATTATTACCTGTCATTTTAATTTTCAGATTTTAATGATAATAAGACATTTAAAAGCTTTTAGTTTCATTTACATTTTAATTTTTAATCATGAACTTACAGGACAAGCATATAGCAGATAATGCATTTGTTTATTTAGAAAGAGAACAGATGAACAACAGACACCACACGAAGCAGATGAATGTTTTTTCCCCCGCAGTGACAGCTGAGGCCCCTAAAACATGACATATGAACAACGCAATATTACAAAAAACAAATACGATTGAAAAATTAACTGAACAGAACTCAATTTACAACTCAAACCTTCCTCCAGGTCGACTTAAACTGGGATTTTGTGTCTTTGCCTCAGACAGACGACTTCTCATGGCAGTTTTAATTTGGTTCTGGAGGCTGAACCCAGCATCAAGCGCCACATTGCCCTCCACATGACAAGTGTTGCAGAAATCCAAACAGCGAATTATTTAAGTATTTGAGAGTATTAGTAGTTGCAGCACTAGTCTTATTGTAATTATCTTTGTTGAAGACAGAAAAGATCTGTGTATGAAAAAATGACAAAAATGTAGGAGAAAGAAGAGTATCTATCGTCAGCAGTTCTGCATTGAAGTGCAGTATAACACTGTTAAGTATAGAAACAGAGAGACACTCTGCCTGTGTGAGAGAGAGAGAAAGAAGGCTTCATAATGACCCACACTGCTGACTCAAGCCCTTTAACATAAAAATCCCACAAAAGAGGCTTAGAGGAAACTAGGAAAAGCGAGAGAATTTCAGAGACAGGTACCCTTTGTGTTTCAGTGGTTTTTGTGCCTAGTTTCAGCGGGGAACCTGCTGTGCTAAAGTAGAACCCCCATTGGAAAATGAGGAGCACTGATTTAAATTATCTCAATTATATCTAAGAGTAAAGTATTTTCAGAGAAGACAAAAGTTAGTGACTCGTATGGATGATAAAGTGATGATAGGGGTGTGGTTCAAACTGCTTTCCTGGTGTGCAAGCCAACACCCAATACTGTTCCGCAAACATTCACAATCTCAGAGGGCAGACAAGAGCGTGTCCAAATTAAATACATTAAAACCTTACTTATGAAGAAGACGACCTTCAGAAGACCTATATATATATATATATATATATATATATATATATATATATATATATATATATATATATATATATATAAAACAATCTCACACACACTCACATCTGTGTGAACAGTGGTGTGCCAGACAGAATTAGAGGATCAAAGGTTCACAATCATACTAGCTGTCAGAGATCAATGACATGTCTAAAATCCCCTCTAGCCCTGCACGCCAAACACACACTGATGTCTTTGTTAATTTACAAGCACGAATGACAATAGAGGTATCTAATACCTGTAATTTAATATCAATAACAAAGAATTAACCATAATCATCCATTAATGAGTTATTCACTTCTGTAACAGTGACACACAAAATGGAACCATTAAAACCTCCTTTAAATAATGAACTGGCACAATGGTAATAAACCGTAATTTCACATGTGTACTGTGAAGTATTGTAACAGAGAAATGCAGGAATAAAGGGGCCTCACTGGAATAGTACCTGGATCCAGAAGAGATTGGTAAGGAGGGCTTGGGTTCAGAGGGTATGGACTGTTGTTCTTTGTCCTCCTGTGTTTTCTCTTCTTTCTGGAAAAAACTCTTGGCCTCCCGGGAGTCTGCGTCCACCTCTTTAGTCACCCTGCAGAACAGTGAGCACAGCAAGAGATCTAACAAATCAAGCATTTTAAAATCTTGAAAAATACATGACATGCAGTGCTATTTTCTTTATATAAAACAAGTCTTTATATAGATCACAGTTTGTGTTCATTAAATCACTTCAAAGCTTGTAATTGCTTTGTGCTTTGCAGGATACGATTATTTTACTTGGCCAGTTAAGTTTTGGGTTTGTGACTAACTCACAGATACAAAATACTGGAATTAATAATTGAAAAGAAGCAAGAATATACACAGACAAAAACAAGATGTGATTAGATTAGATTAGATCAAATTATACTATTAGATAACGTTCACTCAAAGGGGTATTTTTTTGAAAGGCAGCTTTTGACCATTAAAATCACACATATAAATATTATAAAATTCACTTTATTTTCCTGAAATGACTTTTGGACGATTGTTTACTAAAAGTAATCATTGCTGACTGCTTGATGTTTGGAGCCTGTTCAATTGTACATCGTTATATGTAATATGGATGTATGCTGCCATCTGGTGGCCACATAAAACAATCAGTCAAATAAAAGAGAGAGAGAGAGAGAGTGTTTAACTTACCGCACTTCCTCCCCAGCAAAATCAAACACCTTGGTAATTGTGATTTTGGACGATTCTTTGGGTTTGTCCTCCTGCTGCTGAGAGACTGTTGAGGGTTTACTGGGGCTACCTGTTGATGTGATCTATAAAAGATACATAGAAAATGTGCTTTATTCTGATTGACAAAAATGAATTACTATAATTACAATGAATTACAATAAAAATGAAACATAAAAGTAATCTGATAGTGTTCTAAAGAGACAAAAGAGCAAGGATTGTGAAGCTTGAAAATACCTAGACACTGAACCACAAACAAAGCACAGAGAGAGTCTGTCCCTGACTGGAGCTGTCCCCAGAAATGTCCCCATTTTTACGGCGCGATCAAAACAGTTTGCTAAAGTGAAAATACATGGCAAGAAAGCCGCTATTGAAGCCTACAGGTGTTGTCTCGAATTGCTGTTTATTTCGACCAAAAGAGGTGGCTGCTCGCTATAGCACCTTTAAGTCATGCATCTTCCTTTACTGATTACTTGTTTGCTCCAGTTTTGCCATTAAGAACACGACCAGGATGTAAACGTTTGCAGGGTAAAATTCGACAGCAGTGAATGGGGGAAATCGCAGCACATATTATTTTAATCTACCAACTTGCTCGAAAACCAAAAGTAAAAAATAAACTATTACATTTGAATGACTTTCCAGAAGAGGAAAAAAATAGAGAGCGGTGGAATAAAACAGTAAAATGGAAGAAGATGCCAAATTTACTGTCACTCTCTCAGCAGCCTTAATAGAACCCCCCCTCGCAGCTGTGGTAATTAGTTTTTTTTAACAAATTCCAGGGTAATATAACAATATGCATAATGTTATAAATTTACACTCAATATTTAAAAAATTTATAATATAGCAATTTCAAATCCAGGGTGTGCTCTAGTGACTCCAGTCAGGCTTCCTAACCAACCAATTGGCCCAGTTGCTAAGGAGGGTAGAGTCACGTTGGGTTAACCTCATCGTGTTCGCTATAATGTGGTTCTCGATCTCGGTGGGGCACGTGTTGAGTTGTACATGGATGCCACGAAGGGTAGCCTGAGCCTCTGCACACACTACGTCTCCACACTACCGCACTCAACAAGCCACGTGATCAGATGTGCGGACTGACTGTCTCAGATGTGAAGGCAGCTGAGATTCGTCCTTCGCCACCACGAGGACCTAGAGTGCTATACCAAATTGGGGAGAACCCCAATCTTAAAATAACGTGTAATCAGTGCAGCTAGAAACATCAATACCCCAGTGGGGTCCTCTCTAAAACCGTACAACGTTGCTTATTTTTTTTACTGTATAAATCGATTTAAAAACATCAGAAAATGTAAAAACTTTCTTCCAAGTTTGGACTAAACCATTTCATTATTGTCCAGCTGTTTGCTGATATTTAGTTTTGTTGAATATTCGAGTTTAGCTATATTAACATATCCATTCTGGAATATTTTTAGCCGTTGACATTAACATGATACCAACCTATAAGATAGGCTATTGGTGCAATTTTGGGTATTTTGTGATACTTTCCAAATTGTTTAACTGCTATTCCATGTTCAATTAAACTTTTTAAAGTTTTATCCACAATAAAAACAATTTCCACGCACCCCCTCCCCCGCGCAACATCGTTCACCGGTGGTGGTTGGCACTTAAACATCATAGTGGTAAAAATTTCCCATCACAACAGCCCTATACTGCACAGAAGAAATCAAAATATTCACAAATCTGATTCCAGATTTTACCAGCAGAGAGCCTGTGCTTGGAGCTGCTGCTTTGGGTCGCGGGCCGACATCACTGAGAAAACTAGCCCACAGATCATCTGCTTTCTTCTTATTATGATCTTCATTATCTTTTCTTGAATTGCCAATATAATAATCTTCTTTTGTCTCATCTTCATCTTTCCGTTGGTCTGCTGCACTTCCCTCACCATCTTCGTTCAGTATGAGGCATCCTTTTTTCCTTTTTCTTATTTAAAAAAAAGTTAATAAAATAAAAAATATAATTAAAAGAGGGTTCATTTTGCAACTGACCAAATGCATTATCTAAGCAATAGCACACAACAAAGAGTGCTGTTTTTCTGAATACCAGTACAGTACAGGTAATCATAGCGCTGATATTCAGTATTGTATAACAGCACGGTTGTGAGCTGATAATGATTATATACAACAGTTTTATATACAACAAGTAAATATTGAGTAACGTACATATTAGCCAAAATATGGTCAATTATTTTGCTTAAATTTGCTCTGCCAATGGAAATAGTTACAAATTACAACAAAGCAGAATCAACTGTTGCAAGAAATAGTAAAGCGTGCTAGTGCTGTTACATAAAATATCAGCACACTTCTTGTCCAATACAATTACAATTTACTAAAACTAGCTGTTATATACTTTGTATAATTTAAATTGAACAATCTCTTACCTCATAGGAATGTCTCCTTTAGTTGTCTTCTTTTTCTTCTTCACATGTTCTGATTGCTGCCCATCATGGGCATCCCCTTCCAGAGCATCTTCTTTTACACACTCATTCATGTCATCCTCACTCAGATTATCATCTATTCAACAAAGGAACAAATGAAACCCATAAGAATGGATCATATTCATTGGTTCACACAATCAGTCAAGTCAGTTGAACCAACAAGGCTCAAAATTTGTTGCTCATTAATGCTGCAAAACAATTTATTATCCTTCTAAACCATGAGAGCTGGAAAGAACCAAGAAATACCAGCAGGGGTCTTGGTGAGTAATATCACCACTGGAGCAGTTTACATCCATGTCATCACTCACACTGACAAAAAAAACATCTTTAAAAAAACGTGCAGAATATTTTAAACTAAACGCATAAAACATTGGTTTACATACATAGGTTATTTTGTGAATAGAACAGAGGGATCCGAATAAATATATCCATTCTAGATAACACTGTTAAAATAGATTCATACATTCTAGAAAATTCTGAGTGCATGCTATGTGAGTAATTGTGTTTACATGACACAAAACATGAAGAAGAAATGATTATGGTAATAGTGGTGCAGTACATGTTTCAGGCACCGACACAGAACACTAGCTTAGCTACATCTGTGCTCTTGCTCATATCCAACCATGCTAACGTTGTTGTTAAAATCTCTTACCAGAGGGGACGTAATCTTCATCCTCATTTGAGGCATACTCATCCGAGTCGTAGTCCGAATAATTCATATTTGTGTCTCCGAGTGTGGCAAGCTGTTAAATCGGATAAGGACACAGAGAACAACAACCAGTAGCTATACAGCTAGCTTTGAGCAAACGTTCAAACGCTTTATTAGATTTCCAGCATGGCGGCCTACTAGTAGTATCTGATCTATAAAAGTCTCGACGAATCTTTCATAAACGCAAGACGCTTTTGTGTGACCAACAAAAAAAATAATTTAAGATTTTTCACAGAATTTACCCTTTAAATCCGACGTTTGCAGGATTTAGGAAAGATAATTACTTATTTGAAGAGTATTTTGGCTATATCTACACAATAATGTTTGGATGTGATTTATTTTATTGTGATACACTTGGGTTATGAAGAGCATAAAAAATGATGTTTTATGATAGTAATGTTAAACATAAAACATGTTATATTATAAATTTACAGCTATTTTATGGCAAATTATTTATTCCTAAATGTGAATGGTAATCGCGAAAAACAAATATCACACATATAAACAAAAGATATGTAAAATTAAACATTTTAAAATTATAAAACAAAAGGCATAACGCGGTTGTCCCATAGAAAGTCTACAATTTTAATTGATGTTTATGGAGTATGCTTCAGTGGGCTGAATAAACAGCTTTTTTTATTTTGAGGAAACAGCTCATCACTTAATAAATTGACCACCTGTCCGCTAATCTTCAACGTCGTTTACACTAAACAGTCCTTTTGGAATGAACTGTGTGTAGAGTTTACTTCATTAGAGAAGACACAGACAATTTTGCGACAGGTAGTTTGCGGCTCTCCCCATTCATTTGTATTTTTTCCGCAAACGGGGATTTACTGTCGTAACAGGTTGGTTGACCGTTATGCTCCCCCCTATGGTAAAACTATAAGGAAGTTGAAAATCTCTGGCTTATTTCTATCAATATGACTTGTAAATCAGATTTACGTATACCGCGAAGGGTCAACACAGGCCCTGACCATAAGATTGTCGCAAATCGCAGGTGACCGAAAGAGAATATCAAACCCGATGCAATTCTGTTCTTTAACACGACCATCTTTCATCTTTATTTAAACTTTGCTATACACGATCAGCAGATCAGATCTGCCTTTAGTTTAATGAAGATAAATTGGCGCATTTGTCGTTTTTTCGCAGATAGGCATATGGACGAGCATCAGTGCTAAAAACAAACACAGCTTGAACCCGCATCTCTTTTCTAATGCGTTTTCTCGGATTGGACACTTTCCTCACGCATGATCGCGGAATTGATCTTATGAGACATGCAGGACGACTATAACGTGGAGATCGGTTTCGTGAAACAGATCCTTAGTTTGAATCTGGTGCCGAGGAAAAATGTCACCAACTGCGGGAGGAACGACACCTCTCTTTGCGATTTCTCAGGTGAGACATCACACCTCATCAGATGTCACAGATGCTTTCAACTGGCCCAATGTTTATGGTGTTATAAGCATTATACACTTGTTGTGTATGCTTTGCAATAATTAAAGTTTTGACACGCTTTTATTCTGGTGATAGGTGAGCAAGCTAATGCTAAGTTTATTGCATTATTTTTTCCAGTTAATATTACATGTGTGAAGCTGTAAAAATAGTGTATTTAGGTAAATATAGAGCTAAGATCTGCACAGATTTGGCTGATCTGTAAAAGGTACACTTAAGTAATATTTTCATCATTAAAAAAAGTTTTACTCCTAAATAAATCATTTCTAAATGTAAAATATATGTGTAAAATAATGAGCACTGGCATGAGATGAAGACTCCAGTCATGCAAATCGTTTTATTCTGCATGGAGAGGGTCCTCTTATGGTGACCGCCATGTTTGGATAACATGACCAGCCGAATACTACTTGCTTAATGTCAGTAACCACCCTGTTATTGGACACTTTAACTCATGGAATAAATTATAATGTCTGACTCTGAAAAATGAAATTCAGTGCTGTGAAGAAGTATTTGCCCTCAACCAGATTTCTTTTGTTTTTGTGTATATCATAATAAATTGTTTAAAAAATAAATAATATAATATAATAAATAAAAAACATCATAAAACAAAGGCAATGTGAGTAAACACAAAATGCCATTTTTAAATTAGGATGTTATTTAATGAAGGAAAAAATTATCCCATACCAACTCTGCCTGTGTGAAAAATTATTACTAAAATTATTTTGGAATATGCAGCAAGACAGTGATCCAAAGCATAGGAGTAAGTCCATCTCTGAATGTCTCAAAAGAAGCTAAATTAAAGTTTTGGAGTGGCCTATTCAAAGTCATGACTTGAACCCGATTGAGATGTTGTGGCAGGACCTTAAATGGGCAGTTCATGCTCAAACCCTCCAATGTGGCTGAACTAAAGCAGTTCTGCAAATAAGAGTGGGCCAAAATATCACCACAGCATTGTGAAAGCACTGATCTCTATTTATCGTAACCATTTGGTTGCAGTTCTTGCTGCTAAAGTTGGCACAATCAGCTAATAAGTTTAAGGGGGTAATTAGTTTTTCACATGGGTGATATAGGTGTTGTATAACACCTGCTTCAATAATGTACATTATCATTTAAAAACTGTATATTGTGTTTACTCAGATTGCCTTTTGTTTGAATTTTTTAAACCATTTAGTATGGGATATACACAAAACAGAAGAAATCAGGATGGGGCAAATACTTTTTTCGCATTACTGTACTGTTGGTATGAATGATGACACATCCATGCCCTTAGAGGTCAGTGTAAGTTCAAGATGACTTCAAATTTCTGAATGCACCTTTAAGCCTTGTTCTCAGATGTTTTCATCTAACTGTGTCTGAAGTACAACAAACAACCATAAGGCATTTCTTAAATGGTCTGACACCTGTAGTTATAAACAAATCTCTAATAAGAAGTCCACATTTTATTTGTCAGACAGCAACAACATTAAAAGTTGAAAATCGTCATTAAAATTTGCAGTAAAATAATGAATATTATGGTATAAAGTTTTATACTGTTGTAGTAATTGAGAAAAAAATTGGGTACTATCTATCCATCTGACTGTCCGTCCATACATCGTCTATCTGTCCATCTATCTATATACAGCATATCCATCGATCCATATATCTATCCATCCAACCATCCATATATCTATCTATTCATCCATATATCTATCCATGCATCCATCCAACCATCCAACGTGAGTTAATATTTGATGAGGGTTTGGATGAGGAATACAGGGTTGTTCTTGCAACACTCGACCTGAAATTCCTGTTACAGAAAGTCTGAATTTTCACGACCAAATTCCTCGAATCAGTTTGTATTGTCTGTCATGAGAAAAATGGCATGTTGTCTTAAAATTTATTTAGCAGACTAATATTTATAGAAATGACTCATTTATATCTCTTTGTATAATTTTCTGTGGTTACATGGGGGATTCTTTACACTACATACATGTGGGAAGATTTGCTTGACTGTTGGCTAAACATCAGTCATTTAATGTCTTTATTCATGCAATTGTGCAATCTCTTTGTTTGGCAGAGATGTGGTATGGGGTGTTCCTGTGGGCTGTTGTCTCCTCACTGTTGTTCCACCTTCCAGCTGCCCTTCTTGCCCTCGCAACACTTCGCAGACATAAGCTGGCACGATTTTTCCCCATCAGCATCCTACTAATGGGCATCATAGGCCCGCTGTTTGGAGGGGTTCTCACTAGTATGTATCTTGTGTTGTTAACCATATTCTCTGTCTAGACACTTGTACATCTGCAGTATGTCAATGAATATGTAAACTTACATTTTTTATTTTTTTTTAACAGGTGCAGCCATTGCAGGCCTCTATAAGGCGGCTGGGAAAAGCATGTTCTCCTTGGAGGCCTTGGTGTTTGGAGTGGGACAGTCTTTGTGTGTTTTTATAATTTCCTTCTTTAGAGTGCTGGCTACGCTGTAGCACTTAGACACTGGTACACTATGCTGCCATTATGAGGAGGAAACTGTTCAGTCACCTGGGCGTCATATGCAAAACATGGAGGCCTTACTTAACAAATAGTCCCAACAACCTGTTTCTTTGATACAGAACAATGTTATTTTTTGTATTATTATTTCTGGTGAATACGTTGTGATAAGGCAAAGGAACATTGGACTTTTCACTCAAATGAAACACTAGAGCAAGCATTATAGTTGAAGACATCTTGCACATGTAATTTGTTAATTGATCATGTCAGGAGACCCACAGAATTTATGAAGTCTTTTGTATGTTAATATAATTTCATTGTCCTTAACACTAAAATGTACTTAAACATTTTTGGATGATTTAGTTTTGCTCTGTACATACTAAAGCCTATTCTATCTTGCCCTTAAATTATGCTTGAGGGGAACCAAAAACTTTGCACTGATTATATTAATCCTTTAGGCCAAAGGCTAAAAATTTGTCTCAAGTTTCTTTCCGTCTCTTTTTCTTCCTCATAATATTTGATGTATTATTTGCCCCTGATTTTGGGTATGTTTGAGGAGATTATAGTAGAACACAAATGTGTGGGCTTTGACAATGAAATCTCTTCACAGCATACAAATCACAAATGACATGAATTTATTTTCCCTCCTGGGTTTGGCCTTCACATTATTATGTATACATTACAGTAATATAATATAGCTTTGACTTTTATTTGCCCATAAGATTCTGTACGTGGCAGTCTCGCCTCTTAATGCCTAATATATGATTGTAAACCAGATTTCAGATAAATCTATAATAGAATCACTTGTACCTTCACCAAAGACATGGTAACATTAATCTAAAGCTGTTATAAGTCTAAGATCCTGTTATTTTCAATATTCCTGTAAAGAAATCGAATATGGACAGAATTCAAATGACTAAATCCAACTAAATCACAGAATGTAAAGTTATAAATATTAACAGAGTCTGAAATTCAAGTTTGTGTACATAGGTATACAAAGACTTTAATGATCTCCTTTTATTTTGTTAAGCAATTTAACAAATCACAATACTTAACAAAGATGCAGGGCTTGAAAGGAACATTGGACAGTGATTTGAAGCTAACCTTATGTTTTGACAGATCTTAATACACAGTAGCAGAGTTGTTAGAGTAACAAATTATAAGCCTACATAATCACATCTAAACCAAACCAAATTCACAAATTTTAGTTTTAAATTTCTTCTAAGTATTAGCATTTGTAGACATGTGTTCTCCAATATTGCAAGGCCTCAGGAAGTTGTAGTTTTTCATTGTAAGCTTTTAAGGTGTGGATTAATGAGAAACAGACTAATCTTTCATGAATGGGGCGTTAACATTAGTGGTGTTGCTGTTGGGACACACTGAAAGCTATTTCTATTTGTCTGAGCCTATGGTCTCTCAATTGCACAAATGAATTTATTTTTCTAAAGTCTGATCATTCATGGTAGATTGACTGCTCATTGTATTTGTGGTTTGTCTTTGATTGTATGGTCTTTTTGAGAAATAGTTTAGTCTTTACAGCGTGATACTTTCCATTTATTTTTTTTTTCTGAGCAAGTTTAATTTTCTTACTGTATATTGAGTGAGAGTTGGTAGTATTTTCATGAAATAAAATGGTTTAGATTATAACACCACCTTTTTATATCTGCAAACACGAATGTTGATTTTCGTCTCCTTAAAGGGATTGTTAACCCAACAATTAACATTTTGTCCCAAACCCAGATAACATTTTCCCCATGAACACAAAAGGAGGTGTTGGGCAGAAAGTTAGGGACAGTCCCTACTCAGTTTCATTATATGAAAAGAGCAAGTAAGTAATGTTTGACATAATTTCACGTTTTTAATGCAATGTTTGCTAGGAAACTAAAAGTTTGAGAAAATATCTGCTCAAGAGGTCATAAAAATACATTTAGTTCTATTACAAACCAATGCCACTCTCATCTCTGGTTTAGATCTGCTTCTGTTCTCATTAATTTCCACTCTCACAGATGGCTCTCTTGTGTTCCATTAACATTCACCAGCCAAATCTGCAGAAGCACCACTTGCTGTGTACTGAAGGGAGTAATGTGTTACCAGGGCGTGGAAACTCAAACAGAGAGTTGACTAAAATCATGTGGGCTTTTCTGCTATCAAGAGGCCTGGTTCTGTATAGGAATGATGTACAAATATGCATTTATTATTGAGAGAAATGCTTTGTATATTTTGACGGGTTTGGATGGAAACACTAATTGTTATCCAATTGCTTTATGTAATTACCTCCAAGAGGCAAAAGTGTTAACTACTGTTTTTGATCCAATTTGACCCAAAGAGGCAACCAAATGGTGGTCATCTTTGTTGCCAGAAATTAACGTTTCATAATTTGTTGGTAGTCAGCCATGGCCTTTAATTTTTGTGTGAAATATTCCTTTAAGTAACTAACACTGACTGTTACAGAACATGGCTATTTAGTTTACCACATACATGTATGTTCTTTTTGTTGTACATATCCTTTTTGAAATACCCATTACATCACAATGTAGTTTTATTAATGAAATACCACTAAACCTGATAGCTCAATGTAAACAGCTTTGAACCATCTGCTACCAGACATAAAATGGCTATTATAGCGGCGGTACAAACAAATGGATTAATTTTAGATTATTTTACTTTGGATAGGGGCACCCACCCAGCAGGGTTGCCCTCTTTCCCCATTATTGTTCTGTTTGCCCTGGAACCATTAGCAGCTTCCCTTCTTATCACTGGACTAGAAGGGAAGATGATTTTCCAGGGGTTGTGGCAGGAGGTATGGCGCATAATCTTTTGCTTTAAATGGATTATATTTTGTTATTTGTCTCTGACCTTACTAGATGTGTGCCTTGCCTCCACAGATTTATTCATTCCTTTTCTAAGTTCTAAGTTTTCTCAGGATAAAGAGTTGGTTGGTCTAAATCCAAAGCTTTTGCTCTGACAGCGCACTTCCCAGTAACTGCTTTCCAGCCGGGCACCTTCCAGTGGCCCAAACAGGGCATTAAGTATTTGGGCATTTTATTCCCAGCATATTTGTCTGATTTAGTTAGTTAACTTTGACCCCTTAATAAAAAGCTTTACAAGTGATGTGGACAGGTTGTCTTCATTACATTTATCTATGATTGGGAAGGTTAATGTTATTAAAATGAATTGTAATCCAAAATGTAACTACTAGTTACAATCTCTCCCTGTAGATATTCCCCCTCTCTTATTTCAAGCAATTTCATTGTATAGTGAAGTCCTTCATTTGGAATGGTAAACATCCCAGATTACATTTTAATAAGTTACATTGGCCGATTGACAAAGGTGGACTAGGCCTACACGATATTTTGTTTTATTGTTATGCATTCGGTCTCAGACATTTGGCTCATTGGTCACTTCCACCTGAGAGAGCCTCTCCATGGTTTTGTATTGAACAGGAAGTTCTTGCACCCCTATTTTGCCACTACAAATCTATTTCTATTAAACTAACCAGAGTAGTTAAGTCACACCCCGTTATCTCGCATTTGCACGCGGTATGGACAAAAGTGTCCTGAGTGTTTAATTCAGACATTTATTTAAATGTTGCCTCAAGCATATGGCTGAACCCTAAATTATGTATTGGAAGGTCTGTGAGGAGGGTTACTACACTCAGTAACCTATAAGAGAGTGGGGTGTTTAGATCTTTTGAAAATTTGGTTCATTCACTTTGAGATTCCCAGATCTCATTTCTTTAGGTATTTACAGCAATGCCACCTGCTCTGTAATATTTTTGGGATCAGCTCACACCCCTTAAAGCTCCAGATACTCTGGGAGAGGTCATGGTGTATCAGTATATTACTCACTGTTAATTCAGAGTCTGGGGGATGGAGCTTTAACGTCTATCTAGTGATCATGGGAGAAAGATTTAAACTTGGTATTGGATGAGGAAGTGTGGGCTAGGATTCAAAAAAATCTAAGGGCTCACCAAATTCACCAAATGTCGTGAACCTAGATATCACACAGGGACTGTGTCTGTTCCCCTAAATTCCACAAACCCCACACTAAATCATTTCGAAAAAAATTTTATAAAGATAAAACTTGAAAATATAATTTTTTTTTAAGATAAACATCATAGTACATCAAGTCAAGTCAAGTGGTTTTTATTGTTGTTCAACCATATACAGTTAGTACAGTACACAGCAAAACGAGACAAAATTCCTCCAGGACCATGGTGCTACATAAAACAACATAGGACAAACACAGAACCACATAAGACTACACAGACTAAATAACATTTTTTACATAAAGTGCATTTGCAAACAGTACAATAAATTATTAAAAAGAGCAGGACAATATACACAGTGAGAGACAGTGCAGCGCCGACTAGTACACATTTGTAATCGAGTAGTGCAAAAAGATGACACTTTCTAAAATGTAAACATAACATACTATGAAATAGTGTTCTATGGACATAGTAGGTACTAAACATTAGATCTCTTTTAACCAACGCACTTATTGTAAATGAAATTATTATAGATCATAGTTTGGATGTGCTCTGTTTAACTGAAACCTAGCTTCAACAAGATGATTGTATCTTAAATGAGTCTACTCCCCCAGGTTATTGTTATATGAGCCTCACCTGAAGGGTCGAGGAGGAGGATTTGTTGCAATTTACAGTGAAGTTACTCAGATGACAGGATATAAGTTTGTCTTTTGAACTAATAATGCTTAATTATTAAACATAATTATTACTTAATTAATGCTTAACCATCAGATATAAATAAAAACAGTAAATAGATCACCTGGGCCATATTCTGACTTCCTTAGTGAATTTGAAAAATCAGATCTAATAGGTACTGTGGATGGAGCTTTAATTGTTGGTGACTTCAATTGACAGTGTCGCCCCCTTAGATTAAAGAAATTTAAAGAAAAAAGCATGGTACAATGATCACACTCATGCTCTCAAGAGAACAGCTTGGAAAATGGAGCACAAGTGGAAGAATAGAAAATCAGAGGTATTTTGCGGTGTTTGGAAGTATAGTGTCTATTGCTACAGAGAGAGAGACACTAAAATCTGCCAGGTCAGCATATTTGAGCAAATTCATAGAAAATAAACACAACAATCCTAGTGTTTATTCAGTACTGTGGCTAAATTGGTAAGGAATAAAGCCTCCACTGAACCAGATATTCTGTGGCAGCACAATAGTAATGACTTGTCACTAGTCATGAATTTTACTGATAAAATTAATTATGGAATTATGCAATCGTCTCTCACAGTACCCCAGGAAACAGTGTCTTGTAATTTTCCTGACTGTCAGATGCAGAGGCAACTGAGATTCGGATTGAGGTGAGCCACTACGCCACCATGTGGACTTAGGCATGCCAAATTGGGGAGAAAATCCAAAAAAACAAAACAAAAAAGTTATTCACTGTAATCTCAGAACCTCTTCTTAATATTATTAACTCCTCGCTATCCATAGGACATGTCCCAAGAAACTTTAAAATGCCAGATATCGAACCGCTTATTAAGAAGCCACAACTTGATCCTGGTGAATTGGCTAATTATAGACTAATTTCAAATCTCCCATTTATGTTGAAAAAAATTAGAAAAGGTAGTGTCCTCCCATGTTAATTTCTACAGAGAAATAGTATATGAACCATTTCAGTTAGGATTTAGGCCCCATTACAGTACAGAGACTGCACTTATCAGAGTTAAAAATGACTTGCTCTTACCATCTGATCGTGGCTGCTTTTCTCTTCTAGTGCTTTTAGATCTTAGTGCTGCATTCGACACGATAGATCACGACATTCTCTTGAATAGGCTAGAGAACACTTACTTAGTTTAATCATTTTAAACCATGACTGTAAATATACATAAGTAATATTTACATTATATTCATGATGTTAGCCAGAGGAGAACTGGCCCCCATATAGTTTCTCCCAAGGTTAATTTTCTCAATTAACCAACATCTTATAGTGTTTTGTGTTCCTTGCCATAGTCACCTTCGGCTTGCTCACTGGCGTTCCAAATACAATTATTAATTCATTATGTATTTTTATACACAATTTACAATCATTTCATTTTCTTTTAAGCATGATTTTCTGTAAAGCTGCTTTGAAATTATGTATGTTGTGAAAAGGGCTATACAAATAAAATTAGTTAACAAATTCAAAATAATGTCTATTTCTTCCTTGTTCATTGTTACACATAAGTCATACACTCAGCATTTCTTCTTCAAAATGTCTTGATAAAGTGCCATAATTCATGAATTCTAGATAAATAATATATTAAAATTAAGCATAACCCTATAATGCAACACAACTTGTTTCTAGAAAATAATCAAATTACAGTAACTAATTACATTGCAACTGGATTACACCCAACACCGTACAATACAGAGAACTGTTGCGTACGTACAGTGTGTAGAATATGAGGATTAAAGAAAGCAGGTCCAGTATTAATACTCTCATTGCTGGGTAGTACAATTTTACATGTAATCCTGATTACGCAATCAGATTACAAAATAAATAAAAGTACTTATAATTGGATTAAATTACATTTTAAAATACAAATAATTGGACTACAGTTACTTTTTTTTTATAGATTAGAATATTACATATTAATAAGGCAACGGCTGTTAACTGTTAAACATTTATTTATCATTTTCATATCAATATCATCATATTCCTACTCTGAAGCTCAATAATGTCACAGTTGAACAGCATGTGCTCCTTTTAAGTTACAACAGTAAAATATGCACCTCAGCAGAGCAGTAGGTGATGGACCATTAGTAAAAGTAAGGGTTAAAAACGAGTGTGTCAGTTTTTAGCTTTCACCTAGCAATGTCATTGCTGTTGATTTCAGGTTCATTACTGTTTGTTCATGTAATGTTTTATGCACTTAAAATTAAATGGATTTGTTAAAAAATAATAATAATAATAATAATCATAATCATATATATTACTACCTCACCAATAGTGTGCAGCTCACACATTGATCTTAATTGCTTCAAAGAATCTAGTGGATGCCATCTCTAAGGGTACATAATAGTGCAAAATGTGCAGCAATATGTAACAAAGCCAATCGCTCTACTGTTGCCATGAGTCCATTGCATAAAACTTGACACAATTGTTCCTTGTGTGACTCAGTGGAACTCTGTTCTGCTGTTTTAACATATTCTGCTCTTTTAGAATATCCTTGATGTTCAAACGATAATATCTTGCACCTCAGTTTTGGAATAGACGATGAACTATCAGTAAGCAGTAAGGATTAAAAGTGTTTCAGTGTTTTTAGATGAAAATGACCTAGGCAACGTCGTTGCTGTTGATTAATGGTCATTAATATTAGTATGCCCAAACAGCCATAGAGTGTCAATGACTGAAAGGCGAAAAACACCCACGTTTTACCATCTCCCAATGGCGTGGAGTTGGCTTGAGCATTGGGGGTGTTGCAGTCTAAAGCATTTCCATTGATCATGGTATAAATATTAGGGGGGTAGTAATTGCTTGTTATGATTATAGGGAAAGTTAGCTCCCCGGGAATCTACGCCCCTGCCGTCTCCAAACTCTGGAAATGACCATTTCGCCCTCTGGTGACAATAATTTTTAATTAGATTGTTATGGATAATAATCGTTATAAAGAAGATATATGTCAGAGCATTCACCTGCCCCAGTGTTCAGTCTATCAGTGCAGCACAACAATCACCAAAGGAAGCTGGAAAACTGTCCACAAGTTGTAATGTAATTAGGAAAAGGTGTTTATCTGCTTGTTTAGTGTGACAATACGTCCTTACCCCGAATGGGACTTAAACTTGGATTTCTAAATCATCTTTAAATGCCTGGGATTTGCTTGTTTTCATAGTGATGTGCTCTCTGTAGTCAGATATGGATACATGTCATAAATACGTGTTTGTTTGACATTTAAACCTAGCATATCAGTTTAATTTTATCCAGCTTTGCTTTGCGTGTCTCTCCCTCAATCTCAGCACACCCGCTGTGTGATTATAGAGGGAGAGAAAGCACACTCTTATTCAAGAACGAGGCACTTTTTGATGAAAACGTAAAACAAGTAACTCTGAATAAACACTTCAATTATCACAATTCAGGAGTCTGAAAAATGTCTGTTTGTATCTTATCTAAGTTCCAGTGAACTTGTTTACATTCAGCTGATCTGTTCACTGAAGAAGTTTGTTAAGAGGTGGATACTGTTTGATATACATTAGATACACATAACTCACTCGGGCTTTCAAGAAACAGGAAAATTCCTGACTTTAAATAAATAATTATATGTGTAGGACATTTGTGTTAGGATGTACATGGAAGATTTCAGATGTAAAATTGTGATTTAATGACTAATGGTTTTTGAATAATATAATTTTGGTGAGCCAACTTTTTAACCAGGACAATGTACTTTTGTTGACTTAGCCCTACTCAGAATTTTTGTCTAAATTTTAAATTCCAATTCTTCCTAAAGATTATGCTGTAGTAAATGGTCTGCACTTATATAGCGCCTTTTTAACCACAGCAGTATTCAAAGTGCTTTACACTGCATCTCATTCACCCATTCATACACACACACTCATTCACCAATGGCAGCAGAGCTGCCATGCAAGGTGCTAGCCTGCCATTGGGTGCAACTTGGGGTTCTGTGTCTTTCCCAAGGACACTTTGGCATGTGGAGTCGTGTTGGCTGGGTATCGAACCAACACTGTTAGTGAACAACCCACTCAACCATCTGAGCAATAGCCGCCCCTCTGTAGTTATGAATGCTCTTTAAAAGTAATTGTCCTCTGTCTCCTTTGCAGTGTTTGTATCCTGCTGACACTGTAAATTGTCAGGTTTGCTTTTCTTCTCTTGTTAAGAAGGGGGTGGGGGGGGGGGGGGGGGGGGGGGGGCAATATGGCATCGTGGAAGGTGGTCATATAGTTTTGTGCTGGCGGTGAAGGAAGGAATGTAATTAATCAGCCAACTATTTATCTCTCTTTTTTGTGTACCGTAGTGACTCCAACACTAAAAATCAAATTTTTATATCGGCTTCTTGTAAATGGGAAGAAAGAGGAGTATTTTGTTGAAAGTTATGGATGTCGAGGTTGGAGCCGAAGTTCAGTTATCCTCCAGCTCGTGCTTGAGCAACAGATTCGATGTGCTTGCTAATCAGTCTGTTTCGTCTAATGTAAACTATGATGACAAACTTGGTTTTGCAACGCCACTCCTACAAACTCCATCAAAGAGTTCTCCTTCGAAAAAATCTAAAAAGAAGGCTGAAACAAGTGGGAATTTTTCCGATATTCTGATTGCTATTGAGCTCGACCAAAGATACTTCGAAAGCTGTTGACAACCTGTCTGTGATAGTGCAGAAGCTAGTTTCTGATGTAAAGGAACATGCAGAGAAGTACAAAATGGAAGGTGATATTATTGAGCTTCGATCTTCAGACAAGAATGTCAGAATGATAATTGAGCAGCTTGTCCTCTACAGTCGGCATTGGTGTTTAAAATTGCATGGGGTTCCTGAATTCAAGAATGAAGATCTACACTTGATTGTTCTAAACATTTTAGAACATGTAGCACCCAACTCATGTCATAATCGAAACACCATAATAAGGTTCTCCGTGTGATCATACCACAATCTTATCTGGATAGCTGCTAAGGATAACTCCTACCTGAAAGAAAATCGTATGCGCTTTTCAGAAGCCTTGATTCCTGCAGATGTCGCTATTGTAAAGAAGGCAAAAGATGAAGGCAAGAAAGCATCTTTCTCCGGGCAGAAAATGTAAGCTAATTGAAATTGAATCTGAAATTTTCACATGGATCTATTACTCTATGGAAATATATTTTACTTTGCTAAAATGTCTTGACTACACAAAGCTGTTTTATGTTCTTTTAATATTATGTTGTAGACCCTTATTAATCACCACCTACCTTGTTGGATGTAAATAAGTCAACTTATTAAACACTTAACCCTAACCCTAACCTCCTAACCCTAGCCCTAAGTCTGATTTTCTTTTTGTTCACCAGCCGTTTAGCTGGTTTTTGTTGCATTTAGTGTTGTATCTTATGTATTCTTTTAAGTTTTCCTCTTTTAGTTTAGTCTCTCTCAATGTTAGGGGTTTAAGAGATCATATAAAATGGAAAGCTTTATTTTGTATTGCAAACGGAGTAATGCAGATTTTCAAACTTTTTGTTCAAGATAGTCACTCATGTGCATCAGACATAAAATTTTGGAAAAGTCAATGGGGAAATTCACATTTTATGAGTCACGGTACTAATCGCTCTGCTGGTACTTTAATTCTGATGCATAAATTTAGGGGTAACATGTTAGAATGTTTTCCATCGGACAAAGGTAAATGGATAATTTTAGTATGCAAGACTGAAAATGTGGTATTTATTTTCTGTAATGTTTACGGACATAACTTACACCCAATGAATAATTCCATGTTTAAACAATTAGGTGCTACACTTATTAACATACAAAATCGCTTCACTTATGCTTATTTGATTATAACTGGAGACTTTAATGAAACTCCTGACAACCCTCAAGACAGATTTCCCACAAGAATTACCTCTAATTTACATGATAATATTATTCAATGATTATGTTATAATCTATCAGTTGTAGATGCTTGGCGCTTCCTTAACAGTGGCTGTGGAGATTTCACGTGGTCTAACAAATCTGGTTCTCTGAATGCCAGAATTGATTTATTTCTTGTTTTTCATGTTATTTTGATCTTCGACAACACAAGTAAATAGTACAAGGGGTTACTGGAAATGTAATAACTGCCTCTAAGAAGATGCCCTTTTTAATAATAGTGTAACTCAATTAACTAAAACAATGTTCAGTGATAACAAAAATGATATTAATTCTAATTGGGAATTCTTTAAATTTAAAGTTAGAGGCCTTCAGTAAGAAGTGAACAAATTAAAAAGAAAAAATACGAAAGAATTTGAACTTATTCATAATTTAAGCTTGTTAAAAAAAATATTTTCTCAGTATGGAAGAGGAGATATAATTGAATATTTATCAATTGCAAATTGAAAGCATGTATACAGAGATTGTTAAAGGTGCTTTCATTCGTTCTAGAGCAAAATGGATCAAAAAAGGTGAAAGAAATAGTAATTACTTTTTTGCTCTGGAGAAAAGGAATTGTAAAAAACTTCTCTATCTGCCTTAAACATTAATGTGGCTCTATGTGTAGATCCAAAAACGATCTCCAATTTTGTATACTCATTTTATAAAAAACTGTATACTTCTCAATTTTCTCAAGAAAAATCTCACACATTCTCACACATTCATGACAAGATTCCTTGTATTAACAATGACTAAGTTAATACATGATTCTGATATCTCCATCACAGAATGCGAGGAAATATTAAAATCTATGAAGAAAGGAAAATCCCCAGGTACTGATGGCTTATCGGTTGAATTTTATTTATTTTTTTGGATCTTTTAAAGGATCCTTTATTTAAGCTGTTTATTGATTGTATAAAAAAAAAGAGAAATGACATCTACAATGAAGCAGGGACTTATCTCTTTGATTCCTAAACCTGATTAAGACCTGCAATTAGTTGAGAATTGGAGACCAATAACACTGTTAAATATAGGTTATAAATTACTTGCTTCAATACTTGCAATTTGCTTGAAATCGGCCTTGATAATATATTTATATTTATTCATTTGCCAGACGCTTTTATCCAAAGCGACTTACAAAAGAGTAAAACATAAGCAAATTATCTTAAGGAGATAAGTGCCATACTACAAAGTTTCACTAGCATCAGAATAGCATTCAAAACAGATTAAAGTGCAACAATATATATATATATATATATATATATATATATATATATATATATATATATATATATACATATATATTATTTTTTTATTTTTTTTTAGTGACTGGTTAAGTGCTCATGGAAAAGATGTGTTTTAAGTAGTTTTTGAAGACAGAGAGTGAGTCACTTCATGGATGGAGTTGAGAAGGTCATTCCACCAACGTAGTATGATGAAACTGAAAGTCCGGGAAAGTGTTTTGGTGCCTCTTTGTGTTGGTACAACTATATAAATGTACAACATTTTTTAAATGTTATGGAATTGTCCCTACTTGACTTGTTTTTGTCTGATTTCTGCACGATTGTTAAAGATCATATTATTCCCAGCTTTCAACTTTGTTTTGAAAATATTTTATTCGTTTTTTTTAGTTATGACATGTCTCTTCATAAGAAATATTATTTGATTAATTTGCTGCTTTTTGTTGGCAAAGTTTAGTATTCATATGGTGGTTATAAACCATTATTATACATTTTTAATTCAGAGGTTCAGCAATACCTAAAAATTATTTCCAATTTGAGAAATAAGAAATCTGTAAACAATTAGACATTGTTATTTAAACTGTTTATTTATTATTTATTTTCCTTTTTGTCTTTTGTTGTTGTTGTTTGTTTTAATATACCTCCTGGCTATTGATGTAAATGTTTTGTATGCATAAATATATATATATCAGTGGTTACAACCCATAAAAAAGCCAGGACTCTTAATGACACAACAGAATTCACTTTTTAATAATTATTAACAAGTATAGGTTGATTTACTCTTCTTCTTCTTCTTCTTTTTAAACACATTTGTTCATAATTCATCCTTTTGTACATAACCTGGCGTGCAAGGCAAAGGTACACATGATAGAAAATAGATTTGCGCAGGGTCAGTCCATGTGTGTCTCAGGTGAGGGGGATTCAGTTCTTTGGTCTGATGTTTCTCCCTGCGTTGTGTGCTGCTCTGAGATCGTCTCCCTCTCCTGGTTGGTCATTTGCTCACGGGGCCCAGACTGGCTCTGCTCTGATTGGCTGTCTGTGACTTTTGTGCTGTCCATCTCATCTGTCCGTTCAGTGCTCTCGTCCCTCTCCACAGATTTCACTGTGAAAGATATTGGCACATATTGATGGGCACATCTTAATGCGCAATAGAAGTGTACTGCACAAGATCAACCAAACTCAGAGATGAGATTTTGAAACATAAGACAATTAAAGATTGTGAATCTGCAAAGTTATGTGGCTGTACAGGGTCATTTGTTGACAATAAATGTTATATTGATGATTTGTTGATACATTGTTTATTCTATATTGGTTAGGAGTTTTAAGAGCTGTTAATTTTTGGGTTACTACTGCAAACATTAAAACACATTCAGAACTTCAAGGTAACATTTTTTGCAGATGCAGACTACAGAAAGAGTAGAGGGCAGTTGCTATTAACTTTGAAACCATTTCAGCACTGTCCAGAGATGTGACATGATATAATTAATCAGAAACGACTTTTTGGCATATTTGTACATTTATAAAAATATTTTTTTTACACCACAATTTTTTTTTTACAATAAACGGATGAAGGCAAAAAAAGTTATAAAAAATTACATATTAATGACAAAAAATAGTGTGGTGTGGTGTTGGGGGGTGGCAGGACAGAACAATATAAATTGTAACCAATCACAGAACCTAAAATACACACGTTCCCTTTAACATTTCCCTTTTAATTTAACCTGAAGTATTTATGTTGAATAAAAAGAAGTTAATTGACATATTATATGTTGGAGAGACATTATATACATATGGTTGAAACATAGATACCGTCTTTCTCTTCTTCAAACACACACATACACACATACATACTTGTTTTTGTGGTATTGGAGTGCCACCTCACTGCACTAATCAGTTCCTTTACTCACTTTCCAAATCCTCTGAGCAGGGCATCAGTTCCCCCAGGTTCACTCGCTTCCGCCCCGGTGACCTCTGCTGTCTTGGAAATGCAGCCTTTAACTCTGAGAGAGGCCATAATAACAACCCGCATCATTTAATAGTGATATAAAGTATATTAACTGCTGTCAGGAATCCATAGAAAGGAATGTATTTAGTGTTTTAAAAGTACTTATTTAAAGGTATAGTTCACCCAAAAATGAAAATACTCTCATCATTTACTTGTCTCATGCCATCCCAGATGTGTATGACTTCCTTTCTTCTGTTGAACACATATGAAGATTTTTAGAATATCTCAGCTTTTTAGTTCCATACAATGCAAGTGAATGATGGCCAGACCTTTGAAGGCCAAAAAGGACATAAATGCAGCATAAAAGTAAGCCATATGACTCCAGTGGTTTAATCTGTGTCTTCAGAAGCCATATGATAGATGTGAGTGAAAAACAAGTCATATTTTACCATAAAATCTCCTCCCTGCCCAGTAGGTTGCAATATGCATGAAGAATGTGAATCACCAACAACAAAAGAAGAAGAATATGAAAGTGAAGGTGGAGAGTTATAGAAAAAAGGACTTAAATATTGATCTGTTTCTCACCCACATCTATCATATCGCTTCAGAAGACACTGGAGTCATATACAGACCTACAGAGCTGAAATATTCTACTAAAAACGTTGTGTTCTGCAGAAGAAAGTCATACACATCTGGGATGTCATGAGGGTGAGTACATGAGGAATTTTAATTTTTGGGTGAACTATCCCATTTACCATTTCTTTTCAAGTTTTCCAATGACACACATTTTTTGAGTTTAAATCAACTTGATTATAATCTTAATTTGGACGGACAGTATAAATTACAATATCAGATCTTATTAAATGTGTAGTATGCCACATTGACAGCTAAAGTATCATTCATTATTTACTCTTAAAATATAACACTCAAATAATGCTCTCATACTACATTGTGTGGAATCACCATTAGTCAGAAACATGGGCATTTAACTGATATAAAGACTCACCCTCAGCGTCAAGGAATGTGGCGTGTTGCTGGAGAGAATCCTCATGGACAGACACGGCACGGCGCTGAGGTGAAGGCTTCATGCGGGGCCGTGGAATAGGGAGGGTCTCTATGAGAGGAGAGATCCGCAGTCAGTCTGTGTCCATTCTCATAAAGAAATCAACACAATACAGCACAGTGTCTTTCATTCTTTTATTTTTTCCAGGCAATTTTTAGATAGAGGATTGATAAAAGATTTTAAATGTGCGACCAGCACTGCAACCTCTATAATTAGATCACAAATGACGTCAGGGTGGATATTGTGATATTGGGGAAAATGTTGGACTGCTCAGTGTCCACAAAATCTGCTGACACATAGGCAGCACTTGACACCACCAGGGGACGTTCATCGTATTACATTATCACAATATTCATATTCTCGGTTATATGGTAATTGCACTAAGATGACATTTTAAGATACCAAGTGGCAGAGATGCAGAGTATTAGAACAAACACTGAAAGAATTAATGTATTTTCATCAGAACTTGTTTGCTGTATCGGACTCACAAGCATTGAATTACATGACTTATGGGATAGCAGTAATTTAATTGTCATTGGCCGAGCTCTAAAAGAGGCAGCACACTCTGAGAGCTTTAAGATTGTCTATCGATGGAGGTGTTGAATGAATACAGACACTAGTTTAGTCATTATGTGGCCAATCTGTAGAATTATACATTTGTTTAGACAGTGATGCATATCATAATGGTAGTGTGTGTACACATGAGACAAAGATCCAGAAAGAAAGAAAGAAAGAAAGAAAGAAAGAAAGAAAGAAAGAAAGAAAAGAGTACAGTGTCTCTCAGGGCCATGGCCCACTAGGGGGCCTCAGTAAACTTCGAAGGAGACCACATTTATTTTAAATTAATTTGAAATAAAGAATTTTATATTGAAAGAATTTAACAATTAAAATGCTAGAACTGATTAAAAACTAAAAATAAAGGTGGGTAGAGTAGCCAAAACTGCACTCAAGTAAAAGTACAGTTACTTAAATGTGTAGAAGTAAAAGTAAGAAAGTATCCAATTAAAAGAGTACTCAAGTAGTGAGTAACTCGTTACTTTCACAAATTACATAATAGATGTTTACTCCCCTATATTCCATTACATAATACACATTGAACATGTATTACAGAATTACTATTATTATTAATGTATATTCTGTCATCATTCACAATCATGTTGTTCCAAACCCGCATTACATTCTTTCTTCCATGCAACACAATAAGGAGATATTAGACAGAATGTTTGTCACTATTTACTTTCAGTGAATGTTTATATATATATATATATATATATATATATATATATATATATATATATATATATATATATATATATATTCTGTCAGTCCCTAACATTCTGTCTAACATATTTTGTGTTCCACATAATACAAAGTGTTACACTGGTTTGGAACAACATGAGGGTAGAGAAATGATGACAGAATATTATATTATGGCTGAGCTATCACTTTAAAGAGATAGTTTACCCAAAAATGAAAATTCTCTCATCATTTACTGACCCTCATGCCATCCCAGCTGTGTATGACTTCCTTTCTTCTGCAGAACACAAATTCAGATTTTTAAAATAATATTTTAGCTCTGTAGGCCAAAAGTTTTATGCTCCAAAAAGCACATAAAGGCAGTATAAAAGTAATCCATAAAACTCCAGTGGTGTAATCCGTGTCTTTAGAAGAGTTATGATAGATATGGGTGAGAAATCTCTCAATATTTGTGCAGGGGAAATATGCAGATAATGTGAATCACCAAAAACACAAGAAGAATGTGAATGTGATCTGTTTCTCTATTTCTCATCCACACCTATCACATCACTTCTGAAGATACTGATTTAACAAATAGAGTCATATGGATTACTTTTATGATGACTAATGTTTGTTTGTTTACCTTTAAAATGTTGCCACCCATTCACTTGCATTGTATGGACCTACAGAGTTGAGGAATTCTTCTAAAAATCTTAATTTGAGTTCAGCAGATGAAAGAAGGTCATACACATCTGGTGTTGGATGCGTAAATAATGAGAATAATTTTGGGTGAACTATCCCTTTAAGGGCTCTTGTCAGATCTGAATGAATTTGTCAATAAGAAGAGAGGTTTGGAAACATTTCTAGTAATTATTACAGTGAAAACGTGAAAATGTCCCACAAGGACATTACATATAATGTTGAAATATAAACCAAAGCAAGATCATGCTTTATTAATGCATACTTTTGCTATTTCATAGCTTTTAAAGTCCTGTGTGGATTCTTATTTCAGTATAGTTACAGTTTTCAATGTCGTAAGTATTTAAATCGATAGTTCTGTACAGCAGTAACGCCGCTCTCTAAATGCATAAGTACACAACCTACGTAGGGCACCAACTCCAGTAGTGGAACACTTGCTGTGTCTGAAACCGCCCCCTATCCACTATATCAGAATCAGAATCAGCTTTATTGGCAAGTATGCTTACACATACAAGGAATTTGTCTTGGTGACAGGAGCTTCCAGTGTACAGCAATACAAAAACAGCTGCAAGACATAGATAATTAAAAACAACAAGAAAAAAAAGAATTATATAAATAAATAATTATACATATACGTACATACACTCACCTTCATACATACTCACATACACACACACATAGTGCAAATCTATTAAAAATCTGTTATATAAAGAACAAAAATATAGTATATTATGTACAATGTAATATATGTAATGGCAGAAGTGGATATGTTGGATAATATAAATAGACTTAAACTGTGTATTGCTCATAATTATTGGTCAATGGGGCAATTTAACTGTTCATGAGATGGATAGCCTGAAGGAAAAAACTGTTCCTGTACCTGATGGTTCTGGTGCCCGGAGCTCTTGCCAGAAGGCAACAGTTCAAAAATTTAGTGGGCTGGGTGAAAAGGGTCCAGAGTGATTTTACCAGCCTTTTTCCTCACTCTGGAAGTGTACAGTTCTTGAAGGGGGGGCAGGGGGCAACCAATAATCCTCTCAGCAGTCCGAACTGTCCTCTGTAGTCTTCTGATGTCTGATTTCATAGCTGCACCAAGCCAGACAGTTATTGAAGTGCAGAAGACAGACTCAATGACTGCTGTGTAGAACTGTATCAGCAGCGCCTGTGGCAGGTTGAACTTCCTCAGCTGGCGAAGGAAGTACAACCTCTGCTGGGCCTTTTTCACAATGAATTCAATGTGTGTCTCCCTCTTCAGGTACTGTGAGATGGTAGTGCCCTGGCACCAGTGCTGATGGTACAGGTGGTGGAAGTGAATTTTCCCTGCCTAACAAGCTGCTGCCTGTCCGTCAGAAAGCTGGTAATCCACTGACAGGTAGACATGGGAACAGGGAGTTTGTTTAAATTAGTCCAGAGAATAGCTGGGATGATGGTGTTGAAAGCCGAGCCAAAGTCCACAAAAAGGATCCTTGCGTATGTCCCCGGTCTGTCCAGATGTTGCAGGACATGATGCAATCCCATGTTGACTGCATCATCCACAGACCTGTTTGCTCGATAAGCAAATTGAAGGGGATCCAGAAAGGGTCCAGTGATGTCCTTCAGGTGGGCCAACACCAGTCTCTCAAATGACTTCATGACTACAGATCTCAGGTCTGTAGTCATTAAGTCCTGTGATTTTTGGTTTCTTAGGGACAGGGATAATAATTGAGCGTTTGAAGCAGCATGGGACTTCACACTGCTCCAGTGATCTATTGAAGATCTGTGTGAAGATGGGGGCCAGTTGGTTAGCACAGGAACGAAGGCACGCTGGTGAGATGCCATCTGGGCCTGAAGCCTTCCTTGACCTTTGCTTCCGAAAGACACGGCACACACCGTCTTCACAGATCTTGAGTGCAGGTTGTGTAGAAGGAGGGGGGTTGCAGGAGGTGTAGATGTTTTTGAGAAGTGAAGGTCCGAGTGTGTGTGGGGTGTGAAATTGGGCCTTTCGAATCTGCAGTATAACACATTCAGGTCGTCAGCCAGTCGTTGGCCCACCACAGGGTTGGTGGTAGGAGTCCTGTAATTAGTGTAAGTTGTTTCAGGCAACTCCACACCGATGCAGGGTCATTAGCTAAAAACTTGTTTTTCTTCTTCTCAGAGTAGCTTCTTTTAGCCACTCTGATTTCCTTACTCAGTGTGTTCCTGGCCTGATTATACAAGACTTTATCCCCACCCCTGTAAGCATCCTCTTTGGCATGACAAAGCTGTCTGAGTTTTCCTGTGAACCATGGTTTACAGTATCATTGTTGAATGATAAAAATGTCCTAGTATGGATGCACATGTCCTCACAGAAACTGATATATGATGTCACAGTATCTGTGAGCTCGTCCAGGTCTGTAGCTGCAGCTTCAAAAACACTCCAATCAGTGCAGTCAAAGCAGGCTTGTAGTTCCAGCTCTGCTTCATTAGTCCATCTCCTTACAGTCCTTACAACTGGCTTAGTTGATTTTAATTTCTGCCTGTAGGTCGGAAGAAGATGATCAGTGATGAGAGAGTCCCAAAGCTGCACATTGGACAGAGCGATATGCATCCTTTATTGTTGTGTAGCAGTGATCCAATATATTCCTGTCTCTGGTGGGGCATGTAATGTGCTGTCTACATTTGGGCAGTTCACATGTGAGATATGCTTTGTTAAAGTCCCCAAGAATAATAATAACTGAGTCCGGGTATTGTTGTTCTGTGTCTGAGATTTGATCAGCCAGCTGTTGCAGCGCTATGTTCCCAGACACGTTTGGAGGAACGTAAACACACCAGAATCAACGAAGAAAACTCTGCGGCGAGTAGAACGGCTTACATTTAATGAAGAGCGCATCCGGATTAGGACAGCACATCCTCTTTAACGTTGTTACATCTGTACACCAACTTTCATTGATGTAAAAGCATGTTCCACCACCTCTCGTTTTCCCTGTTAACTCTGCGATACGATATTGCTCTGAACAGCTGGAAGCCCAGCAGATGTAATGCGCTGTCCGGAATGGCTTCACTCAGCCAGGTTTCTGCGAAGCACAGTGCAGCAGAGTTTGAGAAGTCCTTATTAGTACGTGTGAGGAGATGTAGTTCATCAGTTTTGTTGGGAAGTGAGCGGAGATTCGCTAGATGAATGCTCGGCAGTGGAATGTGTGAACAAAAGTAGTACATTTCAAGTACACTCGATGATGTTTAGTTTCCCACAATCCACCACAGGGAAGACATATGAGATGGGAGTTTACTGCTTCCTTCACTCCTGCAATGTTATTTCATGCTGAATGTAGTAAATTACTATTTGACGAATCATTACTGGATTAAAATAACAAATAGAGAGACAAAACATACAGATACATTTTAAAATGTACTCTTTATTTGATAAAATGTGTTTACTCTTTATATTAACTCACAGTATATATTAAAAATGACAAACAGTATGAAGATTTATTGTATTGATATATTATTTAATAAGAATAACAAATAAGGCCCAAGTATTTTAAAATTTCATATGTGACGTTCCTGCACCAGCCCCAGAGCTCCGACACTCGTCCTAATTCACTCATTTCGTTCACTTACTGTTGAGATATAGTGTACTAATTGCCATTCACTATATAGGAAATAGTGAATGAGGGAACGATTGCAGACACAGCCACTGTTGTCACCACGATTGCCTCACGCCCGCACATCTCACATGCGCGCCCCACGCACCTCTCTGTGCACATGCAGAAATGCTGTTTGTTCGCGCTCCAGTTGTCGATCACTCAAATAGCAGTGATTTACACTCAACTTGGATGTTTACATGGATTTATACAGTTAATCCTACCTGCGTTAGTTTCCAGTACCCCCACAGGGGTGTGGAATAAATGCATAAATACTGCTTATGACATGCGGGACAAGGGACAAAGCACACTGATATATTGATTTAAAAATGTACCAGATACAGAATCACCCTGAAAATGACCATCTCATTACACAGAAAAGCCCGCTTTAGAATTAGAGCCAAAACTTACCATAGCATGCTGCCTTAAGTTGGAGCTGTGACTTTAATCATGAAATATCAGCTTGTCTTGGTGTTAAATGAAGGCATTGCATGGCAAATCTATTATTTTTTTCACTGTGAGGAGTGAAGAAAGTGTTTTACTTTAAAGAGTTTGATGCTGATGCAGTAATTGAGTGACAGTCTGTGACACCGGCTCAGCGCACGCAGCTGTGTGAACTTCCGCTCTCATAAACGTCCCATTCATTAATCTCTCAATAAATTACACATTAATTCAAATTAAACCCAGCAATGTAACGACAGTAACGCCACCCACTAAAGAAGTAAAAGTAAAAAAGTTAATTAGAAATTTAATTGAGTGAGAGTATAAAGTACCCATTTTTAAACCTATTCTAAAAGTAAATTTCCCCCAAAAAAGTTACTCAAGTAAATGTAACGGAGTAAATGTAACCCACCTCTGCTGCAAAGGGGGCAAATAGGGGACCTCAGATTTAGAAATGTTGAGAACCACTAGACTACGAAAATGGGCCCTTATTCAATTAAAACAAGTTTACAACAGTGTTTTAATTAAACGCTGGCTTTCCAATTCTCCCCATTTGACTGACAGTGAGACAAACCTTCAGTGACGGATTGTGCTCTCTCTGCACGCTCCCTGACATCTGTGCTGAGAACTCTCCGTGGCGATGGGGCTGGGGGTGTCTCTTTCCGGGGAGATGGAGTTGGGGGCTCCTTCTGCTGAGGCTGTGGGATCGAGATGGTCTCTGGTACCTCTTCCTGACCATCCTGAGAGGGGCTGGGTAGCTTGGAAGTGGGTGTGGCTGTTCGGGATGCATCACTAGTAGGAAAAAGAACTGGCTTGGTGGCCGGTTTAGGGGGCAATGGGCCAACAGGACGCTCTGGGAGTAGTGGCTTTTCTATACGGTGGAACTCCAGAACACTCTGGGTCACTCGGGTTGGTCGCCTGGTGTCTAGAGAAAATTGGAAGTTTAAAGCGAAAGTTCAAAACACAAAAATCTAAATTTTGACATAATTTACTCATCCTAATGTTGTTCGAAACCTGTATGAATTTATTTTGTGTCTTTGATAGTGCTTCAGAGCCACAGTGTTTACACCTTTCATGGGAATCAATCTACAAATGGCTTACTTGTAGTTGTCTCTGCATATTAGGCTAAAACACTGAAAAAAATGACACAATTGAGCTTTAAAGGAGTCATGTCAAAGAATAAAATGTTCCTTGATATTTTGACATATAAGAGGTCATTCTACTATAAAAACATACTGTAAATTTCAGAACTCAAATCTTAATCCTCAATGCAATAAAATAATTCATTGAAACCAAGCTGCAAAAACTCCCTGTTTTGTACTTCAGCGACTTCCCTACATCATTTGGGGGCCCATTTATTCTTGACAGCCTCTACAGCAACAACATTAACGCCTACTTTACATCATCGCATCCTTGGCCCTGCCCACTGGTGCTACATTCGTACTTGGAGAGAGAGCAGGACCGACAGGACTAGTGTGGCCTAACTATTCCTGAACACCAGAGGGGACCCATCTGGACTATTTTGATAAAAAAAAAATATATATATATATAAAAATGCACTATACAGACATCTTTGACCATTGTCATGTATCTTGCATCACTTTTAAAAGACTTTAAAATAAGTTACAACTCTAAAAAGGAGACCCCATTCTGTTTTATTCAGCTGAGCTGCTCTTGCTGTTTTTACATTTACATTTATGCATTTGGCAGACGCTTTTATCCAAAGCGACTTACAGTGCCCTTATTACAGGGACAATCCCCCCAGAGCAACCTGGAGTTAAGTGTCTTACTCAAGGACACAATGGTGGTGGCCGTGGGATTCGAAGAGGCAGCCTTCTGATTAGCAGCCCTGTGCTCTAGCCACTACGCCACCACCACTCCTAGCACAAATGCATCCTGGACACGTTCTTGCACACATCTTTGCTATTTTTAATTATTGGTGTATGTAAACATGAAGTAGATGGATGTCTTTGACCATGATTATGCATTTCCGATGATGTGTGCCTCAGTGCAGGATGATAATGTATCTGTGTGCATCTTGCTCATTGTGCTTTGGACTATGTATGTGCAGGGGTTTTTTTCGGCTTATATCAGTGTGGATTGCTTGTGAGCCAGTCATAATACGATTCAAGCTTCTTCATTTTCTTCCGATTGAGTTTCAAATATGGCTGTATTCAAGGGGCTACACAATGTTAGCCAATCGTAACAGAGGGCATTAACATTGAAGTTTAAGGGAGGCGCTTTGGGCAAAACTGAGCGTTTTAGACAGAGGGGCGGAGACAGGGTGAAAATGATCATATTTACTAAATTATGACTGTTTTTGTGCAAAACAAATGTACTAATATTATCAGTGGACCTCAGGGTTGATAATAATAAATAAAAAAATTATTAAAAAAAAAGAGTATGGCATGACCCCTTTAAGACTGTGTAAGATGAAAATTGCTGGGTGATTCATTTATTACCTGACGAGGTGGACATTGTGCGGGGTTTCATAAATGTGGGTGGTGGCTCAGGTTTGTCAAGTATTGCACCTATAAAAACAAGCAAAGTGTACTGTATAACAGAGAACTAGCAGAGAGGATCTGCATCAAAAGCCATGCAAAACATTTTTGCACATAAACATGGAATACCTGCTGAGCTATGCTTATACATGAGAAAAAACAGACTGAAACTAGCTGAAGGAAAAGGCTTTTATGGTGGAACCTGTAGACAGCAGTACAATTGCATTTGAATTATTAACACAATGCTGCAACGTATTCTCAATGTTTGTATGTTTAATCATGGGAGAAAGTGCAGACATTTGGCCTTTTGCCAAGTTGACAAAAAAAAAATAAACCTCTGTATAATATAAACAAATGCTTCTGAATACCCCAAGATTAATCGATAGGATATAGTTTTGCAGTGTTAATTGAAAAACATGAGGGTAATAACAAGGAAAGACCACATTTGAACCACACATATGACTCTAGAGCACAAGTCACCTGATACCACAGAGCTGGAATTCAGAGATCACCACTGACAACACACAAATCTGCAGACACAGCACTAACAATGCAGCAAATTCCCCAGAATCCCAGCACAGAGATCTATGTTCTGTTGCAACTGAGAGAGCAAAAAATGTGTCTTACCCTCAGAGCTGGCTTTTCTCAACTCCTCATCCTTGCTCTGTAAGAGGATAACACTGGTTTAATTGAGATGCCTTCTACATAAATGTATAATTCCTAATTCACTCACACCCTTTTACATGTATAGAGCAAGCCGTGATTCTGATAAAGTGATTTTAGCTGAGTGGATGACCGTGGTAAAGGTGTTTTGCTTAATATGATGCACTTGTGCAGCATCAAATCTGATAATGCTGAATTATTTACACACATTAATACATTTTAAAAGATCTCCAGAGAGCTGAGTTGTTTGATAGCGTCGGTTCAGAGGGGAAATATTTTTCACAATGAAAAGCCAGACTGTCGACAACAATAAATACTATGGACCCTTTTCACAAAGTTTGATGAGTAAATCTAACAAAGTAGTCAGCATTGCTTTGATGGGGTTTCACTTACAGCTGCTGAGGAAGTGACAGTAAATCTTTCTCTCTCTATTTTTTTCCTCCTTTGGAAAGCTATAGAAATGGTGATTTTTTTTTTCTTTTGCTATAATAGCAAAGGAATGCAAGCAATAACATTTCTCCTATTTACTTTTACCAGTGGTGCTGTTAACCCTCCAATAGTTTACTTTCAGGTTCCAAATTCAGAAATGTGAAAAGGGGCAATACTATTCAAAGAACTGCAAAAAGTGTATAACTTAAAGACAAGTGTATAAAATCACACTAAATGATCTGTTATACAGGAAATACCCACACTAACCTGACTCTGTTTGGAGTCAGTAGGAGATGTTTTGGTGACTCCCATGCGGTGAAGCATAACATGGAGACGCTGTTCAAAACTGGACGAGCTCTCAGATGCATGTTTCTAGAGAGTGAACAAGAGCTCTTTAAGACATTATTGTTCAAACAGTATATAAAACTTCCATACCAATATCTATGTTTTTTAACATTTACAGCACTTATTAGGAAGTGATCTGAGCCAAATATGAAATAAGCAGCATAAACCTCTATAGAATTTTTCATCCTTCCATCCAGTGCTTTTGGGGTAAGAGAATGTTTGGAATAGCAAACATTGGGCAAACAAGTTAATACTGACTCACTGTCTTTAGCCTGCAGAAACTGCATATTTATGAAACAGCAAATGCTGTAAGAACAACATTTATAGGTAAATGTTAATAGAATCTTTCAGATGCGTTGATATTAAATTGTAAACAATAATATCAGCATCATACTTTTCTTAGTATCCACCAATATTCACACTAGCCAAAATGGCACACATTCCTCATAAAATCTATGGAATGCAATAAGAGTGTCAGTCAATGATGTCACATATTACCATCTGATGATACATCACTGTACCATGGTTCTGCCATAGTACTTTTATTGCAAGGGATCATGCTTTAGTATCATTCTTTAGCCAATCTCAAATTAAAGACCTAAACAGCCATCAAAAAAATAAACAATAATCATTAAACATATGATATGGGCTTTTGATGGCCAATACTGCTATCTAGAGCTGGGTAGCTGATGGTCAATATAATACCAATATAAATAAAAAATGTAATGGTTGCAAATTAAATTGATGAATTTAAATGAGCACTTTTTCTTTTTACTTTAATTTCCCCCAAAACATTTAAAAACAGATTGCTAATATCCGTTTACAAGGCTATTGATTGATTTTGAAACTTATCACTTCTATTAATCAGACACAATTCTTGTCTATAATCTATAAGTTTCCAAGTATCAGCCAATTAACTGGCCTGGCCTACATGTGGCCTTCCTTCCCTAAACATCTAGTCTAAACCAACCTGAGCCCAGAACCAGTGCTGACTAACCTTAGCATGTGTAGCTGTGCCATCCTGCTCTGGCAAGACGTCGGAGAGCATGATGAGGGACTGCGATTTTCCCTCTCTAAGAGAGCGACAGGTGGGTTTGGGCCTCTGTTCTCCATCTGTGCAGCTCTTCTCTAGGGTCCGGCTTTTCTCCCATTCTGAGGGTGACACAACTTGGACTGGGCTGGGGGTTTTGGTGGGGATGGGAGGTGCAGCAAGGGGCAGTGCTGGGGCCTCTTCAGTTTTGCCTGGGGAGGTGGCAGGAGGTGTGGGAGTGGACGCAGGTGGGGTCAGTGCAGGGGTGGGGACATGTAAAGGAGCTTTGGGAGACATTTTGTTTTCATTAACTGGTGAAGTTGTAGAATCTGTTATTGTGAGGATGGTAGTGCTGGCTGTAGTTGTGGCTGACTTGACAACGTTTTCCTCTTCTAATTTCTCTTTCTCCCTCTCCTTCTCTTTCTCCTTCTCTTGATCTCTCTCTCTTTCCCTTTCCTTTTCCCTCTCTTTCTCTGCTCGTGCTGCCTCCCGGAGTGGTCGTATGAGATCTGCTATTGAAGTCTTTTTGACTTTGCCATCGGGGCCGCCCTCGCCCTTGGCCCCTCGACCTGCACGGACTTTCTTAAAGGCGAAAAAGTCACCGAACTTCTTCTTGATGTTTTTGGAGAGGGCTGTGGTGGGGATGGGGGTTGTAGTGGAGGTGGTGGGTGGGGCAGTTGTGACACACGTGGGCTCTGCAGGTTGTGCTTTAATGAGGGGCTCCTCCCTCTGGTGCTTTCTGAACACGAGGAGAGGAGAGGCATGATGGGAAATGTCTTTTGACAACCATCAAGATATTTCTGTGTTAGCATGATCACGATTCATCAAAATGATGTGTTGTGGTAACAAAAATTCTAGTTCTACAAACATATACAGGGGTAGTTGACATTTAATATTTTTGGAAAGTTGACATGCTATTTTATAATCTAAAACTGTTATAAATTGCATGTGCACTCTCAGTAATATTTGTTTATGTTTGCTGGCACTTAGCGCTGTAGATTCAGCAACAAAAGTTCTCAGTTACAAATGTCAATTGTAAAAATGTGCAACTTGCAGTCAGTAGCCTTGATTTATTCTGCAAGTGAAAGTGTCCAATTACAGGGGATAGATATACTGCAAGTAATATTCCACTGATCATGTGATCTCATTGATGAATGTGCACCCAGCACCAAGCAGCTTTTTCTCTAAGACTGATATGACTAGAGTCTTCATCTCATGCAAGTTTACGTCAATTTAAAAAAAAAAAAAATTATTATTTAGTAATTAACAGGAAAGTCTGCATGCACATTTTAATGAGAGACTACTTGGGATATTTGTCCATTAAATAGTTGATTGCAAAAAGGTGATGAAAAGGTTACAGGACCTAATATATACAGTACACTTTCCCCTCTATAGCCATATAAATATTAGCATAAAATCTTGATTAATTTTTTTAAAGAGAAAGCCCATGGACAATTTAAACTAACCATAGTAAAAACTGTGAATTAACATGAATATCTCTGCATGCCTTTACTGTGAGTTTGTGTGTTGTGTACTCACAGGGGATCATCAGGAATGATCTTTTTGGTGAAGAACTCTTCTACACCTTCATCAACCCTCCCCATGTTCTCATTGGCCTCATTCTCACTCTCAGTGGCCTGCTCCTGCACATATACAAACAGACACAAGGTCATTTGACCAATTAAAACTGCATGTGAAAATGTGAAACTATTTCGCCCTAAAGGAATAAATTGAAGATCATTTGTATGCATTTTAACATGATTTACACAAGCATGTTATGTCCCTGTTGATCCCGAAAAAACATTACAATAAAATCAGTAATCATCATCTCTAATTTAGCGGTTAGATTGTGTTAAGGTTAGAATTAGGGTAAGTAATTAGACAGGAAGGGCCTGTATGACTGACATGTAAAGCAACCAATCAGATTTCATTTCACTTTTACATTCTGTTTAGGGGTGGTATTTGATACTACAATAATAGATTGTTGTGGAAAAAATTATTATATTGGCTGTAGACAAACCACCAAACAAATTAATAGAAATGTGTGTAGACTTTGTGTTCAGAATTTCTGTCAATCAAAAGTAGTAATTACTTATTATTTCACAGACATAACTTAGAAATTATATATATGGAATATACAAAATATACAGATTTTCTTGAGGATATTTTGCTTACTTGCTCAAATAAGTGCCTTAAGATTTGATGCCACTAATGTATTTGTCTGTGGGTGTCATTTGTGGCTAGGGTTATGTTTTTATAAAACTCCAAATGTGCTGATTCTATTGCGAAAGAGTGTTGCTCCAGGTACATGTTGTACTTGTGTAAATCATGATGTGCATACTATGTTGAGCTTTTGTTTGAGTTTATAGGGTGAGCTGTAAAGAACTCTGTAAAGAGTTTATGCCCTAGAGTTTTATGTTAAACATGGCATTATAAATTATAACATTATAAAGACTGTGTTAGAAGTCAAGGCAGGTTTTCTGTTTGACACTGATCTGTCTTCAGGCACATTTGCTTGTGCTATCCCATGAGAGAACCAAACACTACCTCATTGTCTTGTGCCCCCCAACACTACCCCCATCACAGATACAGTCTCATCACAAACTCACACACAATTAAACATGGCGAATGAAAGTGGAGACTGTCTGTTGTACGGCAAACCAGTCCTGAGCGAAAAGGGGGGAAAAAAACTTGAACACCGAGCTTTAATGCAATTACAACACATTGTGATAAATGAGCAAAATGACTTTCATGATGGCAATCTTTCATTTAAATTAACAACATAAATTGCACTGCGTTATGTCTCTATAGACTCTATAGTGTAGAGTCTAAAACATATTTGTGATGGTACATTTGTTGGGAATAACAGGTCAGGTCTGAGGATTCAGCTCAAGTGTGGAAGTGGATTAGGTAAATTCTTAGAGTCATATAAGGTAATAACTTCTGCATGTTGTGACTATATAGAACAAATACATAATTAGTATTTGTAAAGGACGAGACAGGGACATTAACAGCAGTGGGATATCACTGACAAGGAATAGTTCAACCAAAAATCTTCTGGCATCATTTAATCACCTTCATGTTGTTCCATCACCATAATTACTTTTTTTTTTTTAGAGAGAGACACAAATAAGGTGATGTTAGGCAGACTTTTAGAGAATGATGATAGATTAAAATTTTTGGGAGGACTATCCCTTTAATGGCCCACATATTAATTAATATATAAACTTGAAATTCTGCTAGGCCTTAAAGTCAGTGTGAAATGCCATACACTACCCATTTTACTTCTGTAATGTGAAGTATTTCCAAGTGAAAAAATCAGTGAGATGTAGAAATGTAGGGTGGGACTTGATCCATCGGAAATTGCTTGCGTCATGTAAAGTAGTCTGTATATATCAGGTGGTTGGAAATAGGGCTGGGCAATATGGCCAAAAAAAAAAAAAAAAATGTAAACCTGGATGGGTGGATGAATCCATTTTTTGTCTTTTAAATTTACTCCAGCATTATTCAAATAAAATGTTCTTTATTAGAATGCAAGAAATCAAAGTTCTTTTCATTATAGGTGTGCAATAAAAATTCACAAATGAAAAAAGGTGCACCACACAGGAAGTTGTCAACATGGTGCAAATGTAAAATAAATAAAAATCTAATAAACCCAGATGTTCAGAAATAATGGAATAAAATAAGAATACTGCAAAAATTTCTTAGCCAATATATGGTGTATATATTCCTTTTTATCCAAACCATGTCTATCTAGAAATTTATCTAGAAATAAATATATGGAATTGATCAAATTCATCTAAAAAGTAGGCCTACTCATTGTATGTCAAACAATTTAGAATCATAAACCCCTGCAGATAGAGTCCAGGCCACGTGGCTCCCTCTAGCGGTTCACACAGAGCAACGCAGCAATAGGAAATTATTTATCATTACAATTCAACGTGCAAAGTTTGTCAAAATGATCTCTTCCCAACTATTGATTGTAGATGCAGAACACTTGAAAAAAGTCACAGAACAGCAATCTATTGGAATCATCATGGTAAAAGAAGGAGTGGTGGATGTTTATTTCTCCCAAATATTGCCTATAAATCTTTATGATTTGATAGTCAAGTGACCAAAACTCTCGCGTAACTATAGTTATAGTAGGCCTATATAACGCTATATCACGGGTAAAAAAGAAAAGAAAGGAAACCGACGTGTACTCAACGTGTAAAAACTGAAATTCGAATTAATCAGAAGAAGGAAAAAAAAATTTGGAAAACTGCCAAACCCTAGTTGTAAGATTGAAAAATAAGAGGGACTGGTGATGTCAGCTGAAAAGGAAAGTTGTTCAGAGATGATGGGCAAGTGATTGTATTTTGTTAAATGAACATTGAATGATGGTGGGAATTTTTTTCAAATTCTAGATACTAGAATACTAGAAATACAAGAATACAAATACAAAAAATAAAAAACAAACAAGAAAACTCTAGAAATCTAGAAATAGAGAAATGAGTTCTGCATCATTTCTTGGAGGCTTTTGGAGAAAAGAACTGATTGGATCCAAAAAGTGGTCTTTATAAGACAGGTGAAGGTGATAAGACTGGAGAAGAGGGGTTGAAAAATAAAAGGGATCAGTGACATCAGCCAAAAAAAGAAAGTCGTTTAAGAGGCTGAGCATGTTATTACATTTTGATAGATTGTGAAGACAATCATTCTCTTTGCAATAACATTCAGAGATTAATTGTTCACAATAAGACCAGGAATGTGTATTAAGGAAGTAAATAGTGTCAATTTAGGATTCATGTTTACTGTAAAATTGTGCCAGATCAGTAGCATAAGATTCAACACAAAAATACAGGGTTCCCAGTCTGTGTCTTTTGCCCATTTTCTGCAGCTGCACAGACTGCGAGGCCTTTGGGCAGTTCGGGTACTGCAGGATGAGTGAGAAAGATGGAGAGAAAGAGAGACCACTGCAAAGCTATAGCAACCATATGCAAATGAGGGACTGCACACTGCCTGAGAAAGGATTATAAATCATTTACCTCCTCTCGGCCAATGAGAAGGTAATGCACACATCACTCCATCTTCAAAAAATTAAGGAGAGAAGGTGCCCTGTTGTGTGAGGAGGCACAAGGGAAAGGTGTTTCCAACAAAATCTTAATAACACACAATTATATTCTCCTACAAAACAGTGCAACCAAACAGCTCATGCATAATTACATATTAATAACAGAAAACAAAGCCTTTGGGTTGGTTTGGTCTGCTGGGTTTGTTAAAATTTGAAATAAGATGTCCAGGGTTTATATTGTTCCACATAAATTTACATATGAATTATTTAATTACTAATAGCGAATTCATTTCATAAACAGGCTTTTACAAATCATGTACAATTCATTCCAATAGTAGTAATTTGCAGTCAAAACTCCTATGTGCAACCAGATATGGATAATAATACCTGAAGAGCTATAGGGATAGTCTGCCCATAAATAAAGATTATGCCATGATTTACTCACCTTCATGTTATTCTAAACCCGTTTTCCATGGAAAACAAAAAGAGTGTTAGTCAACAATCACCTTCATTTCATCTTGTTTTCTGTACAATGAAAGTGAATGGTGACTGATGCTGACATTCTGCCTAACATCTCCTTTTGTGTTCCACAGAAGAAAGAAAGTCAAACAGGTTTGGAACAACATGAGGGTGAGTAAAAGAATATTCATTTTGGGGTGAACTATACCTTCAAGCTGACCCTTTAAGCTCTTGTAAAAGTGACACATAAGGCTCTGATGAAGCTCTTCCCAGATCAGCATTAAAGTACAAAGCTGACAAACCGATCAAAGATGTCCGACTCACGTCATGACTCATGACTCTGTGTACACCATGGTGGATTTGCGGTGATGGCTCCCTTTTAAATTTAGGAGGAAAGAAGGAGCGATACAGAGAGACAGAGTGAACACCGTGTTTTTTCTCATGCCAGCTACTGTGTCTCTGTGCAGTTTGCAGCAAAGGAGACTTTACCTTTCAGTTAAACTTTGAACTGCGACCAGCGCTATGATATGAGCTGGAACAGACCTGTCTAAATGTGTCATTTCAAGACAGATGCTTGAATTCCACTGGCCCCTCTCATGGTAAAGCTACAACTGCACTTCAGAGTGATTAAAGGAATAGTTCACCCACCAAAAATGAAAATTATGTCACTATTTAATCATCCCCATGTAATTCCAAACCTTTTTGACTTTCTCCATGGAACACAAAACGAAACATTTTGTAAGCGTGCAAAGCGCAGCCCTATGCGTTACGATTGTGTGCTACGTCTTATCCAATTTTTGTGAGAGTTCTAATTCAAAGAATAGTTTTCATGCCAGCGCAAAGGGCAAGTGGGCATGGGTGGGAGTGTTTGTGTTACCTCTGGGTGTATGCACACAAACTGTGGGTGTACTATATGTTTATGAAGTAGTGCAAAGAGCAATTTTCTATTTTCCTGAGGAATAGGTCATAGCGCTCAGACGGTTCAATACTACCTCTTAACTCAGCACAAAGTTCAAATTAAGTTCCGGCATTTGCAGTTTAGAGATTTCTCCAGCAGGTGACAATAAAGTTCATGTCCAAACTCTGAAAATTTAGTGGAACATACTTCAAATTATGTCTGTTGTTACAATTTGTAGCAGTCAAGGCAAGGATGATGACGATATGAAGGACCCAAGTGCAGATTTATTAACAAAGACGTAGATACAGGAACTGGACATAAACTAGGAACTAGGAACAGAAACAGGAACAGACTATGGCTCAGGTACTCTAACTAAAATTAAACTACTAACAGGCAAACATCGGGATAGCATCAGGCAAACGTCAGGATTACAACAATACTCGACCAGGGACAAGATAAACATGAGGACTTAAATACAAAAACAAGGGGAAATGTAAGCCAATGGAAAACTAAAACTCAAAACAAGATGACAAGGCAATAAACTGAAACCAATGACAAACTACAACTGATAACATGGTAATTAAACAATGAACCAATGAAAATCAGACACATAGACATGGAGGGAAACAGGACATAAGACAAAGACCAGGAAACAGGAACTTAACAATAATTTCAAAATAAAAGTACATAAAAGACAATATGGAATGTAACATCTATAATTAAAAATAAATGATATTTATGTTAAACCTTCTATAGGCCATCATGGGCTATTGTTCTATTATTATTACTATTATTATATGTACAATTGATGTATTTATATCTAATTTGAATTGTTATTTTTCCACCTGTTGTCGTAGAGTGATTTTTAAGTCACTGCAAAGGGGCTGGTGGAAGAATTTGGAAAGATTAAAATGTTTGAATTTTGTATGATTTTTTTTTTGACCACTTCATTATTTTGGTTATATTTTCATTTAGTTTAAAATGTAATTTGAATTTTTTATATTTTCGGTTAATTTTTTTTGTGTTTCAATAAATTAATGTATTTTCTTTTTTTTTATCAAATTTCACAAATAGAAGTGAAATGCATGCCACTGCAATCACTGTTAATACTAGCCATGATTTGTGTGTCGGTAGATGAAAATTATTAATAAAACTTACATTCTCTATAATTTAATGGAGTGTACATCCATATTCTGAATGACATTTTTCATGTGTATAAAAGGAATGTGTCCCTTTTAACAAGGATGCACTTAATGCACAAAATAATGTAAATCCATATATATATTCTTCGAAATTCATTGTATAGATTCCATTTACTCTACTAAATTCTAATGAATGTGCCTTCTTTGTTTATGTTGCTGGTGCTTGACAGGGAATGGACTATATAATAGGAAGCAGATGGCTCCAGAGAAGAACTACCCGATTAAATTGTTTTATTAATAATTTTTTTTTCCCCAAATCCAATTTTTTTTTGGTTTGCTTTCAGGATTAAATTAGATTTTTAATCACAGATTTTCAATGTGGACTTTTATACCCCACTATATGTGATGGGCCAGAGGCTTCCGGGATATCAGAGTCCATTTCTTTGGTGGAAGTCAAATAATGGTAGTTGGGAAGCTCCTCCAGGGGCAAAGCTCCGGGGGTGGATGAGATTGCCTGGAACTGCTTAAGGCCCTGGATATTGTGGGGCTGACATGGCTGAAATGCCTCTGCAATGCTGCTTGGACCTCGGGGACAGTGCCTTTGGATTGGCAAACCAGAGTAGTGGTCCCTATATTTAAGAAAGGGGACCGGAGAGTGTGTGTGCCAACTACCGAGGTATCACACTTCTCAGCTTCCCCAGGAAAGTCTAGGCCAGGGAGCTGGAATGGAGACTCCGGCCAATAGAACAATGCGGTTTCCACCCAGGTTGTAGAACAGTGGACCACCTTTTCACCCTCTCACAGATAATTGAGGGGGAATGGGAGTTTACAATCCAGTCTACATGTGTTTTGTGGACTTGGAAAAGGCCTACGACCGTGTTCCCCAAGACATTCTGTGGGAGGTGCTTCGGGAGTATGGGGTGCCAACTACTGCGGGCCATTCGGGCTCCGTACATGTGGAGCGAGAGCAGTGTCAGCATAGTTGGCACGAAGTCAAGCTCTTTCAATGTGAGTGTTGGACTCCAACAAGGTTATGCCTTGTCTACACTCCTGTTTGTGATTTTCATGGACAGAATATCGAGGTGCAGCCAAGGTCAGGAGGGCATTCTATGTGGATTTTTGTGGATGATGTTGTCCTATTGGCAACGTCACATGGATGTCTCCAGCAAGCACTGGAATGGTTTGCAGCCAAGTGTGAAGCGGTTGGTATGAGGATCAGGAGGTGATGGTTCTCTCATGGAAAAGGATGGCATGCCCCCTTCAGGTAAGGGGAGAAAATTTACCCTAGGTGGAGGAGTTTAAGTATCTTGGGGTCTTGTTCACAAGTGAGGGGAGAAGTGAGCATGAGATCAGATGAAATTAGTTTTCGCGGCAGGGTGGCGGGACTCACTCTCCATGACAGGGTGAGGAGTTTGGCCATCAGGGAGGAACTTAGAGTAGAATCACTACTCCTCCTCATTGAAAGGAGCCAGTTGAGGTGGTCTGGCAAGGATACCCCCAAGGTGTTCCAGGTACGGTCAAATAGGACAAGACTCTAAGGTCACCCAGGACCCACTGGAGAGATTATATCTCCCAGTTGGCCTGGAAGTGGCTGGGGATCCCCCGGGTAGAGCTGGAGAACATTGCAGGGGTCAGGGATGTCTGCTCTCCCTATTGCCATCATGGCCCTAATGGACTAAGTGGTAAAGAAAATGCATGGATGGATGGATGGATGGATGGATGGATGTGATGGGGGTGTGATATTTTTGAGGGGGAGGGAATAAAGAAATGCTTATGCAAGAGATTTGACAAGAGAGAATTTGAACAAAAATACACACTTTTTTCTGATCAACACTATATTGATTCACAAAATTGACAAAGAAAAACAAAAACATATATTCACAGAATCAACATTTAACTCCCACTATTTCCACTCCCAATCCCCAACCCCACCCTGACCCTCAACAAACATCCCTGTGGTCGCACATGAGTATGCATGCACAAAAATAAGAAATATATATATAAAATATTAATAATAATCACACACATTTAAAATTGTACTTCTCTCTCCACTTTCCCTCTCCGAGAGCCCTTCAAGAATGCCAAATAGCTGCCCCATTTCCTATCAAATAAATCTAAGTTTCCAAGCCTTCTACATGACATTTCCTCGAATGCTGCCAGTCTCCCCATCTCTGTGCACCACTCTTAAAATGAGGGCACTCCAGCCGACTTCCATCCCCTTAGAACAATCTGTCTGCCGATCATAACACTGGCTAGGGTCCAATTTTTTACGTGTTTATCCCCAATATTAATGACTACCCCATCGCCTAAAATGCAAAATGAAATTTGAGTGTCCAATACGTCAAACATAAAACTCTGAAACTTCAGCCATAATTCTTGGATCTTAACACACCACCAAAAAACATGGGTTGAGTCTGATTGGCATCACCAGCAGGTGGGAGTGTCTTTCAGACGAAGCCTATACAATCTAGAGGGGGTCCAATAGAATCGATGTAAAATCTTAAATTGCATAAGATGCACCCTTGCATCTCTAGATGAATCCTAACCCACACTCCCTCCTCCAATACCAAGTTTAAATCTTTCTCAAATAATCTTTTGAGAGAAGTTGAAGCTCCATCTCCCAGACTCTGAATTAGAAGGGAGTAATATACTGATGCCTCATGACCTTTCCAAAAGCAGTAATAACCACTCCCAGAGTATCTGACACTTTAGGGGGTGTATGCTACTCCCAAAAACAGTACAGAGCTGGTGGCACAGCTGTAAATACTGTAGCAAATTAGCTCAAAAGGGAAATATATATTTCTTAATTACACCGCGTACATATATATATATATATATATTGATACTTAATTACAATGGGTTATAACTAATTATAAATATATATAGATCAGCTTTCAGCATTCATTTTAGCAGAATTAATTTTAAATCGACTGATCTGTTCGTCCACCGAACTGACAGTACAATCTGCTATCAACTTATTCTATATAGTACTAACAGTACAAAAGCAAGTAGCACGACCAAACGTTTAAAGTGACTTTGATGTGTGAGCTGCAAACACAGAGACAATCAAGCATGGATATAGTGGGTTTAATAAATTAAAGTACAGGTAAATACAACTAAACTTAAGCAAAGAATATATATATACAGAATACCTAAAAGTAGAGAAAAAGAGAGAGAGAAGAGCAAAGAATGGCAAGATTTACAATCAGTTAACTACAACCTTTGAGAACCATCAGAGAATCAAAATCACCTTAAAAGGAAGGGGTCAGAGCTTTATGACACATCTAGAGATTTATAAAACGGTTACTTGCATTGGCTTTGGTGCTGAACAAGAGTCCAGGTGCATGTAGAATATGGAGATATAGAATATATCGTGAGTTCCGGAGATCGGTTGTCCGCGGTAAGATTGAACGAAGTTAACTTGAAAGCAAGTTGCCGGAAAGTCAAGAAAGTGCACGTTTCAAAAGGGAATGAGCCACAATATTCTTGCGCAGAGGTCTCTTATAGCCAAATCAGTTCACACTCATCTTTTTTGACTTGTGGAATGTTGAACCATATTTTCAAAGGATCTCAACACTCCACTCTCATATAGGTCACCGAGCGCATTAACCTCCCTCTCAATCCACTCTGTCCAGCAGAAAGGGGAATTATTAATATATAGTTTTGGGTTACACTCGCTTGGATCTTTGTCCTTTTTTAAGAATCAGACTGATCCGGGCTTGTGTCATGGTTGGCCATTCTTTAATGATTCCGTATAAACTTCTAGCAAAAGTGGAGCCAATTCTGTAGCATAAGATCTAACAATTTCAGTGGCAAACCATCTGGCCCCAGAGCTTTGCCAGTAGGCAAGGCATTAATTACCTCTCTAAGCTCCTCCAATATTATCTCAGAATCAAGAGAATTTTATTTGCTCAGACGTCAGATTAGGAAGTTCTAATGGTTCCACAAAGTTTCTAACATCTTCATTAGTAGACAAAGACATGGAACTATAGAGATCAAGATAAATGCCCTGAGTAGCCAAAACTCCACCTTCCGTGACAAAATAATATTATATCTGTATTTCATTCGGGTCAATTCTCTGAGACCATTAGATGACATTCGCCGCTTCAGTTCTGCCTCGGCACTTTTAATATTCCCTTCCAATTTCACGAGTTCTTGTTCTTTGGATTTTTTGGTGAATGAGGCATACTGTATGATCTGGCCCCTAAGAAAAATATCTATAAAAAAAAAATAATAATTATATATATATATATATATATATATATATATATATATATATATATATATATATATATATATATATTCTAGAGTAAATCTTATGGACTGATGGAAAAAAATGTATAGTCCCTACCAGATGGGTTCAAAAGTCTCCAAATATCTGTAAGACTAAGATTTTTACACATCCTGTGAAGCATCAATGTTGCTCTAGGGGGCTTGCACACTTTGACCAGCACCAAAAAACGCTCAGTTTCCTCAAACAGTCAAGTGAATAATCAGTGAGCCGGTCCATTCGGCTGCAAGTGAATATCACCAAGTGACTTACTCCATTGACTCTATGAAGGACATCGCTTGCAGTGGGCATGTGAATGTTTACCCCCTTAGCATCTATTCTCAATTTGGCCGGGATCATCAGTGCAAAAGTGACCTTCCATTGATGTAAAATTTTCTTGCATTCCTTGATTCATTCTTGTTTCTCTCTTGAGGAATTTGCAAAGTCTGGGAAAACGAAAATGCTGTGGTTTATCCAAGAAAGCCTTCCTTTACTCCTCGCCTTGCATAACACAAGATCTTTATCGGATGATCTCAGAAATTTGGCCAGAATTGATCGGGGCCTGTCTCCCTCCGCAGATCTCTATGCAAGAAACCGTGTGAGCTTGCTCGATTTCCAGCATATGGCCTGTTATGTTGAGCAGATTCGAAGTAGCCCATCCAGGAATTTCACCTTATCCCGACCCTCTTCGGCCATTAATGTCCACAATATGGACATTATTCTGTTGGCTACGGATCTCCATGTCCTACAACATCCACCAGACATGCTCCAAATCCACCTGGGTTGCTAGTGTGTTAGCAGATATTTCCTTCTCTGATGAATCCAGGTAATCGATCCGTTTCTTGACACCCCCCATTCTTGTAACAATCTCAGGGAACTTCGCCTCCATGGCAGTGATCAATCGACGTATCACAGCCAGAACCTCCAAGTCAGCAACGACCATCATCAGCATGGCCAACATGCCCAGCAACTCTCGCCGCATTTCCATAACCAAATTGACCCCTTGGCTTGCGGCTATTTCAGAGGTATTAGCTTGAGCACTTAAGTGTCTTTATTGTCTCCAGAGCCCGAGGATTTTGAATTATTTGACATATTGTCCACCTAGAGCAGCTGTGTATTGAATCTCACCGGTTAATATCACTAAAAGTGTTAAAACTAGCAAAGTTCGCAGAGCTCGCCGTTCACACATCACTTTTGACCATCTTGGCATTATCTCTTATACAGTCACACAAGCTTCTGCCTGAGGCAACACCTGTCATTGGATTTTCATCAGCCAAGGGGAATCACCCCATATGATATGGACACACACCCTTGCCAACAGATCATGCTGATATCTGGAAATTAACAGACTAATAAACACACACACACACACACAAACACACACACAAACAAACACACACACACAGAAACACACTCAAGTGATCTGATAATATAACAGTCATTTTTTACCCCTCTTGTGTACATCTCTCTAATCTCCAGATAGACTCTATCCTGCCTGACTGCACAATGACCTCAGAAATGCACTCAAAGGGAAATTTAGCTCATTTTTGTCTCCAAATTATAGACGCACACATGCACACACACACACACACACACGCACACACACAGACACACACAGACACACACATACACCTGTAGCCATGGATACACAGTATACTGAATTAAGTTAACATCAGTGATTGTATCTGGATATGATAGCCTTTGTCTTTGAGTCTGATTGCATGAGGGTACCAACTTCAGTAAATGTCTATAGCAACTGGTACTTTCCAACAGGTAGCCATGACAACATTCAGCATGATTCTCACACATGCTGGTCATCGTGACAACACAAAAACAGGTTCAGTTCTTTTACACAGACAATGACATCACATAACAGTATTAGGGATATATCAGGGTGGTCGAGTAGTCGGTAAATAGTTTATAGAGGTGGTATGAATGGGAGATGAAATTCTCAAATTAAGAGATGGAACTTCTTGGAGAGCATTTTTGCATGATGATAAATTGCTGAGCTTAAAAGTGAATAACATTCAGCACAGTATAACTCTCTGCAAGAACTTTCATTTCTTTAATGCTGAATTGACAATACATTTCAAGACGATCACTATCGGACAATAAAAATCCTCTGGTGTTAGTAATTTTATTGTATTTGTGAGGTGCTGTGGAGAGATTGATGTCTTTTGCTGATACTGTCTGACACTGCTTAAATAAATAGTTGCAGTAAAAAAAAAAAATCAAATAGCTTGATGTTGGTTATCTTGCAGTTCTGCACTTTTGAATGTGCAGCGAGGATCACCTTGAAGCACTTCGGTTACATTGAACATTCATTGTCATTTTGCATTCAGGATGTGCATAAGCGGTTTTGTGCCAGTCTGTATTTGAGCCTTTCTTATTTCATACTGTAAAACAGTTCATTTTCACGGGCAAGGAAGAGGCGAGAAACCGGCTTAACATATAATTAAAGGTTTAATGTAAAACTCAAAATACAAACACATAAGACAACGGACATGTCCGTGAACGATCTCTCTCTCACGCCCGTCTTCCGCAGTCGGCCTTTAAACCTCTTGGAGGCTTGATTAGCCTAATTCGGGACCGGGCGTGTTGAGTCACGACCTGGCCCCGCCCTCCACCTTGCCACACATACTTTTCTTACTTTGATTGTTTTGTGCAAAATGTTTTATAGTTATTTAGCTATTTATTTGTTGAATATCCATTGAAATGCTGTTCTTAGCATCCAAATATCCCACTGAAATGCATCTGATTGGGGTCACATGAACATAATATCTGATCCTAATTATACATTATCCTTATCACAGACTGGGTAGTTTAGCACATCCCTAAACGGTATAGTTAAATAAATGGTTATAAGTTGATGCCTCTAAAAACAAGACATCCAGTAATTTTCAAACCACACAGTACTAAACTAAAGGGGACTAAAAACGGTTCAAGGAACGAAAACGAACAAAATTTTAGCAGAACATAACTGAAAACCGGAACAAAGTGATTTTCAATTTTTTTCTTTTTTAAAGCTAATAACTGGTCACTGGTACTAACTATCCAACTACAATTATTTTACAATGATAATTAAGATTGGGAACAAAGAATTTTCCATTTTATAAAAAATATAGACACCATATGATTTTTATGACTAACAATTCTTGAACAAGCCTTTTTCCCCCAATGTGGATGTTGCAAATGCGATATTCAGCAGCAGAGCTGTGTGGTCCAATTCCTGAACAAATGACTCTTGTGAGTCAGTTGTTTTGTGTAATATGACTTCCATCATGTCCATCTCGAAATTAAATAAGAACTGTGACAGTGCTATTTAATATTATGTGCTTAAGGCTCATAACACTTAAATTAGGTAGCTATTTATATGTCAAAGTGTAAATAAACATAGGCCTACACATTAGGTGTTTTGATTTATAAAAAAAATATTAAAAAGTAAATGCACCTTTTTTTTGTTACAAATTTAAATTTGGGCCATTTATTGGATTGCACTGATACCTCAAAAAGTCTATATAAACATGCCTTTTGAAAGAATTGTTAAATCTATCTGATATTTTGAACTTTTAAAAGATCTCATAATTTATTGCATTTCTTCCTGAAAAGTAAAAATTATTAATGAAACCGGTAAAGAATCAGAATTGTTCAGAGGAATCAGAATTGTAACCAGAATCATTAAATTCCTTACGATTCCCATCCATAATGCTAATCTACCATGTTTGGAAACTGCCATATACACTCACTGATCCCTATATTAGGAACAATATAGACCTAATAAAGTGTGCGGCATGGTCTTCTGCCATTGTAGCCCATCCTCCTCAAGGTTCGACAAGTTGTGCATTCTGAGATACTATTCTTCTCACCACAATTGTACAGAGTGTTTATCTGAGTTACTGTAGCCTTTCTGTCAGCTCTAAAAATTCTGGCCATTCTCCGTTGACCTCTCACATCAACAAGGGATTTCCATCTGAATAACTGCCGCTCACTGGATGTTTTTTTTTTTTGACACAATTCTGAGTAAACTGTATAGACTGTAATGTTTGAAAATCCCAGGAGATCAGCAGTTACAGAAATACTCAAACTAGTCTATCTGGAACCAACAATCAAGCCACGGTCGAAATCACTGTGACCACATTTTTCCCAATTCTGATGGTTGTGAACATTAAATGAAGCTTCTGACCCGTATCGGAATTATTTTATACATGCACTGCTGTCGCACGATTTGTAATTAGATAATCACATGAAAAAGTTGGTGTACAGGTGTTTCTAATAGAGTGCTCCATGACTATAAATACTACAGTAAATGAAAATGGTAATTGTATAAATATTTTAAACATTTTGGTAGCATCATATTGCCATGGCACTACCACAATAATTTTTTGAAAAATAATAATATAAAAAATAAAATTTAAAACTACATATACATGGGTAAATTTGGCTGAATAGAGGTAAATACCCTGTGGCAATTAAATAAAAAAGGTATGTTTCAAATATGGTTATCAACATATCTATGAATAAATCCCTAACAATCACTCAGAATTGTCACAATTACAATGGAACACAAAATTCAATTATGAGGTCACAATGCCATCCTTATCAGCATCATTTACTAATAGACAAACACACAATAGAGGCATCAATAAACAGGCCACATGCCATAGGAGCAAATTAGACACACAATTGTGTACAGGCATGTGTGTGAGCATTCACAATTCAGAACACCGTTAAACCCATCGCTATGGCAACCATTTACCAAGTGACCATTTAGAGGATACCAGGATGTTACTGATACACACAAATATGAGGAAATAAATACATACTCCACCTTTCTTTCGTATCTCTCTATCTGTCTCTCTACCTCAAACACATAATGAAAACACTGCAGTGAGTATGTCATATTTCACAAGAGTGTGAATCCATAGGAAAAACATGACCGGCTCAATAGAATCGCAGGAGATGCATTTGCCAGTGCAACCACACACAGCAACCTTTGATCAAGGGCTGAGCATGCACAACCAAGACAGCATACACACACACACACACACACACACACACACACACACACACACACACACACACACACACACACACCAATCAGCTTCTTCCTTTAAACACTCATAGATGTCAAGCTACACCAGGTGATCTGTACAACATACCAGTTAACAAGGATGAATGTAGATGAACAGACATCACACACACACACACACACACACACACACACAGATACTGAATAAATGATTTCGATCCCACACCCTTACACTACACTGTGGAATGTCATGAAAAGAGTGATCCTCCGTTCCTAATGACAGAAGGATGAGAGAGATGAAATGAAAGAGAGAGAGAGAGAGAGAGAGAGAGAGAGAGAGGGACACACAGAGAGAGAAACCCTCCTTGATCTACAAACATTAATAATTAAGATGCTACAGTATTCACACCAAGCACAACCATCTATAACCACTGGAAAGAGACTGTGCCCCATTCTGACATACACACACACCACCCCGTTGAGAATCACAAGCACATAGAAACACACTGCCTTTGAAAATGGCAATGGAGGATACACACCCAAAAATTCACCCACCACAGCATCACCCTCTCTCCAAGTGTCTCTCGCTACATACTGGAGCATTATAATTGAGATAAAGGATCAAAATTAGAGGATGAAGTGAAGGAGACGGGCAGAGAGAGAGAGATGGAGAGAGAAAGCAAGAGCCTGGAGGTGCTTCAAGCCTCTGACATAGCCTGTGTTGCGGCGGATGGACCAACCTGAGCACTGCCAACAGAAAGCAGCATCCAGTTCTCCCTCCCTCCCCCCATCTTTCTCTCCCACTCTGCGCTCTCTCCATCACCAGCATTCCCAACTCTGCCTCCATCTCTCCCTGACTCAGCTGGCTCCTCTAAATTAATTCCATCCCTCACAAATGATAATTTCTTCTCAGTTACTGACCCTCTCATATGCACGTAACCCTGTCTTACCTGCGTTCTGGTGGGCGGCTGCCTGTTCTGGCGGTTGGGTCGGGGCCTGGAGCGAGTGTAGTGCCTCAGTGTGTGGCCATCGATGGGCAGGTCCATAGGGGGCTGAGGAGGTGCTGGCTCCGAGCGCCGGGGCTCTCTGTTGCTAAGAGCGGAAGCAGCAGGAGCGGCAGCAGCAGGAGCGGCAGCAGCAGGAGCGGCAGCAGCATCCGCCTCTCTCCCCGGGTAGGAGGGGCTTCCTGGCTTCAGCTGGCCTGCCGATGTGACTGACAGCCCCGTCACCAACGACAACGACAGGGCCCGCCTCCTCTCCTCCGTTGCTACTCTGGAGATCTGAGGCCCTCCCCCTCCTCCCATCCGCTCCTCTACATTCTGCTGGGGATGTGTGGCCACACGCGTCTGCTGTTCGCCTTCTACATCTAACAAACCTGCAGAGAGAGAGTGAGAGGAAGGAAATACGGGACAACAGAGGGAGATAGTGAGGGAGGGGTGCCACCAAATCCTGTATAATATGTGTATCTCTCTAGAGAAGAGGAAATGGACAGGGATAGTGAGAGAAACAGGATGGAGAAAGAGAGCGATGAATATTCAGAAATGAAGCAGAGGAAAAGAGAGAAGGATTGAATGCTTAGAAGTGGAAAAACAGAACAGGAAAATTAAGATTAAACCAGAGACAAGAATAACTGGCAGGTTCAGGAAATCCACATGACAACACAGGTCAGGAGTGAACCTCACAAACCCGTTACCCCCATTAAAGAAAGAAAATAATACTATTATAAAGAAAATATTACTTATAAAGAACATTTAAAACCATGTAGCCTTTTTGCATTGCGGTATTATGTTCACGCACATTTCCCCATGCCCATTTTTTTGGGTAAATCCCATTATTCTCAAAGAATATTCTCATACTCATTATACATTAATTTCATGATTATGACATTATTATCATGACAATTATATACATTTAGCCCCTAAATGTCCCCTCATTACCATAATGTTTCAGATGTTTTTCTTTTTTTGTATTTTGTATTTCCAATTATTCTCAACTGTGATTCTCATTTTATCTTAATTTCTATATTATAGTATTTTTGCTCTAAAATTATTTTCATGATAATCAACCACATTTCCCCTTAAATTCCCCCTCATTTCTGTAATGCGCCTGGATGTTTATTGTTTTTATGTTTTTAAATTCCAATTGGTAATTCTAGTCATATATTAATTTATGTAATGTAGTATTTTTGCTCTGACATTGTTTATGACAATCAAGCACATGTCCCCCTTACATTTCCCCTCATTACCATAATGTGTCTGGTTGTTTTTTGTTTTTGTTTTATTGATAATTCCTATTATTCTTAATGGTTCTCATTCTCATCTTAATTTCTATAATATAGTATTTTTGCATCAACATTATTTTTACATTATTTTCATGACAATTAATTACATTTCCCCCTAAATTTCCCCACATTGCCATAATGTGGAAACATTATGGCAGATGTTTCACTTTTTTTTGTGTGAAATTTAGATTAATCTTAATGGTGATTCTCATTATACAGTAACTTAATTTCTTTAATATAGTATTTTTACTCTGACATTATTATCATCACAATTAAGCACATTTTCCCCTTTAAATTATCTCTCATTACCGTAATCTGTCCAAATGTTTCTTTCTTTCTTTTGCAATTTTTGTATTTTCAATGGTGATTATATTTTAATTTCTGTAATACAGTATGCAGTTAATAGTTTTTTTTTCTAAATTACAGTTAAATCTACACTCAACACTTTATTAGAAATAAACCTACTTATTCATGCAATTATCTAATCAGCCAATCATGTGGCAGCAGTGCATGCATAAAATCATACAAATATGGGTCAGGAGCTTCAGTTAAAGTTCACATCAACTATCAGAATGGGGGAAAATGTGATATCAGTGATTTCTACCGTGGCATGTTTGTTGGTGCAAGACAGGCTGGTTTGAGTATTTCTGTTACTGCTGATCTCCTGGGATTTTCATGCACAGCAGTATATACAGTTTACTCAGAATGGTGCCAAACACAATAAACATCCAGTGAGTGGCAGTTCTGCAGATGGAAATGCCTTGTGGATGAAAGAGGTCAAATGAGAATGGCCAGACTGGTTCGAGCTCACAGAAAGGCTACGGTAACTACGGTAAGAGAACCGCTTTGTACAATTGTAGTGAGCAGAATAATATCTCAGAATGCATAACATGTCAAACCTTGAGGCGGATGGGCTACAACAACAGAAGATCATGCCGGGCACTTTATTAGGACCATTTATTAGGACCAGTGCTCAGTGGATATTAAATATATGTTTTTATTTAAATCAGCATAAATTCAGGGCAGTACCACAAATGATACCAATATGTATAAATACTTCACAATTTAAATAATATATAGTGAGGAGAACTGGGGGGAAATGTTCATATTAGACATGAAAATAAGTCACAATGGTCATCGTAATAGGCTTCATTATTTATAATTATATATTCAAATATAATTCCTTATGTTTTGTTTTTGTTTTGTTTTTGAGGTGAAATATAGGTTGTATGTATGGACATGCTCTTGACAGGTTTTGTGAAGTTCCCCCAACGAGGGGAGGAAGAGGAAGGTGGAAGACCGGGGGAGGGGCTGTGTCATGGTTGTAAGCGGGTGGCCCCCTCCCTGTGTCTGCGGGGCTCAGTGGTGTGAGAGTAACAGGGCTATGCTCCAGTTAGCTGCTGCCAGCAGTGTGTTACACAGCTCATTATATCTAGTCTAAAGACAGGATGGAACCTCCCAAATTCAAACCCCCTCTCTCTCCTACTGGCACAGCACACAGAGAGATGAGCAATTAGACAGGGAGGGGAAATCCCATGAGGGGGTTCCAGCTCACACCAACACTATTTCAAACAACAATGCAAGCTCTTACTGTCACACTATAATACTACTACTGTATCACACACACACACACAATCTCACACAGCAACACAAGGACCCCGTTTACACCTGGTATTAAGATGCATTTCGGGTGATCCGATCACATGTGGTCAGCACTCTAAATGGGTCTAAATGGGGTCTGAAACTATTTGTGATCATATAACAAAAAACACATACAAATGTGGTTAAAAATGCATGCAACCACATCACATTTGAGGTGTAAATGCTAATCCGTCCTGTATGCATCCTGGCAGCAGTGAAGCGCCACCCCTCACCTGTCAATAAACTGCTGTGCTAAAACAAGAGTTTAAACTTTGCTAGTTACGAGGGGCATTAAAGGGAAAAAACGCCCAATTGGAAAATTTAAAAAAGCGGATACATCCACAGTTACGAGAGCTTCACGGATCTTCTTTAGTTTGTTTGATATCAACACAGATGAGAGCAGCATGAAAATCTGAGGTTCCTTTAATACAGGTAATCCACTAAAATAACGGATAATTTTGCTTGACATGTTGCGTATGTACTTTTATTAAATTTCAGTTGCATCTGGGAGAAACAGCATGTCATTTTTTTGTGCTTTATTGTCTTTTCTTACTTGTTGCACTTTAATATCATGTAGTAACACACTGACATAATGATTGATGTATGTCATCATGAAACAGAGACCCTCCCCTCCAAATCCGAACACAAGTGATCACATGAGACGCATTTAAGTGACCAGGTTTAAACAGCGATGTGTCTCACCTGACTACATGTGATTTGATTACCCGAGACACTCCGTAATAACAGGTGGAAATGGGGTCAAGAAGTCCGATTAACTAACCAGATTTCTGTAATTAGAGAAAAGAATGCTGCATAATTTTTTTGGAATCATTTATTTGCATAATTTCTTTCTAAACCTGAATTGCTTTTCTTCTGTGGAACACAAAAGAAGTGCTGAATGTTGATGCAGCTTTCGTCCATGCAATGAAAGTGAATAGGGTGGTCAATAGGCACTGTCAAGCTCCAAAAATGACAAAAAGCACCATAGTAGCACTATAAAAGTAGTCCATATGGCTCTTGCGCCTGAAATTTGAGTCAATATTCACTGAAAATTTTAAATAGAACCAATTGCATTTGGTGTCATTGATGTGAATCCTGGTGCAATGCAGCAGTTTGAATGTGTAAATAAGGGCAAGGTTTTGGACCATATATATGAACTAAACCTGGACACTTCGCGTTTTCTTTGTACTGAAAAAGCAACATGAACATTCTGTATATAATTTCCTTTTGTATTCCATGCCTAGGCATCACTTACAGGTGGGACATGTGGGTACAACATTTTGTCTTTGCAGTAAAAGATTATTTGATATTATCTGCACATAACCTAATTAATATTCATGAGTTTTGCCACTTTGTGATATCACAACAATATTGTGATGTCTATACAACCATAAATCACTGTTTAAATATGCTGGTTTTAGCTCAAATAAGAGCCTCGACAACACTCTGACATCTGCGGTTCTGACATCATCGATGATTGCATGATTAAACAGATCTGAACATGACCTCTGACCTCAGCAGCTGTGGTGCGTGGTGTGAGGGTTTGTTACAGCCAATCATTTTGTCAGTAACACCAAGCTATGATGTCACTAGTATGTTAGCTACATCCAATGAAATTTGATTTGGGAGGACAAAAGCAGAGGCACAGCATTTGACAGACTGCAAGAGGTGAAACTTTTTCTTAGCAAGCAACTCTCCTCGCTATCAGGACACAAGGGACCTACTTTTGATTGAAGGGGCGGGACGGATGCTACGTGAGTTGACGCTGCTTCTCCAGATGACGGGGACATACTGAGAACATAGACAGAGAGAACAAAAAGCTTTGGACATCTTAATACACAGATATGCATATGACTAACCTCAAATGTCCCACTTACACAGGACATACAGAACTGATTTGATCAAAATACATCTGATAAATTGCTCTGGTAGGAAAGCAATCTAACTGTATAGCAGGGTCCAAAAGTCTGAGACCACATTAAAAAATATGTGATATTTTTCATTCAAACCTGGAATTAAAGTTTTCTGATTTTGAAAAAGTTATGACATTAAATGAAGAAATATTTAAGATTCTTTTAGGTTCCATCAGATCAACAATGTGACATATTTGAGACATTTACCATGTTAACAAACTTGGTACAAAGTGAGATTTCCTTTTGAATGTTCTCAAATTATGCTGGGATAAGATGGATCATCAGGTTTTGCACAAACCCTAAGAGTCAATCATGAGTGCATGCTGTCATTAAAGCAAACGGAGACATAAACACTAAACAATTCTGAAATTCATGTACATTTTTCAATTCAATTTTTCATTCAAATTGTGATGCTTATAATATAAGTTGTAATGAAACATTTTATATTAAAGGATAGTTCACCCAAAAATGAAAAATCTCATAATTTACTCACTTTTATGCCTTCCCAGATGTGTAGGACTTTCCTTTTTTTTTTTTTTTTGGCAGAACAAAAACATTTTTAGAAGATTATCTCAGCTCTGTAGGTTCATTAAAAGCAAGTGAATGGTTATCAGACCTTTTCAATCTTAATTGTTTTAATCCAAGTCTTCTGAAGCAATGCAATCACTATTGGTTAGAAACAAACAAATATTTGTGTCTTTTTTTTTACTATAAATGTTCACTTTCAGAATGTGAAAGAATTTGAGTGTGATAGTGAAAGTGAACTTTAATATTGATCTTTTTCTCACTCACACCTATTATACTGCTTCTGAAGATATATATTTAACCACTGGAGTTATATGTATTACTTTTATGTTTCCTTTATGTGATTTTTGGAGCTTGAAATGTCTGGTCACCATTCACTTGCATTGTGAGGACCTACAGAGCTGAGATATTCTTCTAGAAAAATGTTGTTTGTGTTTTGCAGATGAAAGAAAGTTATATACATCTGGGACGCATTAGGGTGAGTAAATGATGAGAGAATTACAATTTTAGGGTGACTTATTCCTTTAAGAACAGAATGCAAAAAAATAACATTTTCAATAGGGTCTCAGACTTACACCCATTTCACATTGCTTGAGCTAGACGTGAGCAGAGCACCATCGCAACTACATTGTAACTACAAATGCAGACTCGTGAGGGCTTTCACATTTGAAGTTTTTTTACAGCATCACAGCAGTGGCTCTATACAGAAAATAAAGTAATAAATAAAGTCATTTCTATGTTACTACGTTGAATATTTCCTATATTAATTATCATAACTTCATAAGTCATAAGAGACAGATATGCGTGCAAATCCCAGGAGATCAGCAATTATTTTTAAATCAGCCCGTCTGGCACTAACAATCATGCAATGGTCCAAATCACTGAGATCAAATTTTTTCCCCATTCTAATGGTTGATGAGAACATTAACTGAAGCTCCTGAACCATATCTGCATGATTTTATACATTACACTGCTGCCACACAATTGGCTGATTAGATAATGATATGAATAAGTAAATGTACAGGTGTACATAATAAAGTGACCGATGAGTGTATCTTTGTTCAAACATCAGCCAAAACGTTAGTTACACATGTAACTGTGGTTCTGTGAATTCCGGATGACCGCCAGAGGCAGTGTAAACACTACTGGATTATAGCAACGCCAGCAAGATAGGTTGAGCAAATATACCAACAAAGTCCATAGTGACATATGCTGAGCCCTGGGGGTTATAAACCACAGTCACTCAGCACTCTGCTTCAGTACGTCTTTCTTGCGCATTCCGAGTGACCAAGAACTCTGGCGGTCATCCGGAATTCACAGAACCACAGTTACATGTGTAACTAACATTCTGTTTCATTCCTACTGACCGCCAGAGGCAGTGTAAACACTACTGGATGACACATACCAACATAGTCATGGGGAATGCCACCAACCTGATGAAAAATGAAGGCCGCTCCTGAAGAACAGCAGAACTCACGGCATGATGAGCAGCAACGTTGACCAACCAGCCAAACGTGCATGGAGAAGCCCAGGTAGCGGCAGTGCAGATGTCTGCTAACAAAACTCCTCTAAAAACAGCCGATAAAGATGAGATGGCCATAGTGGAATGGCAAGTTAGCCCCCAGGGCAAAGGTTGCCTTGCTGCCTTGTAAGCCAGTGTAATAGTTTCAATTATCCAGTTTGACAACCTCTGCTTTGACACTGGAGCACCTTTCTTCACACCACCATTGCAGACAAATAACTGGTCTGACTGTCTAAATTGAGCTGTAGTGTCCACATAACTCTTTAAGGCACGAACTGGACACAAAAGTTGAGCACTTGAATCTGACCATGAAGAATTCTGAAAAGAAGCCAGTTCAATGTGCTGGTTTATGAACTGGGGAAGAAGGAATTTTGGAAGAAAAGAAGGATTGGGTTGTAGGACCAACCCGGACTAATCCAGCAACCAATGCAAGCACAATTCGCTAACAGACAGTACGTGCAACTCACTGACTCAATTTGCAGAAGCAATAGCCAACAAAAAAGCAGTCTTCAATGTTAAACATTTAATATCATTGCTTTGCAAAGGCTCAAACTGGGATGAACAAAGGAATGCAAGCACGTGGGGCAAATCCCACATGGGAAAGTGAGGATTCCGAGCAGGCTTCAGACGGCGTGCACCCTTCAGAAAACTGCAGACAAGACTGTGAGATCCAAGAGAAGATCCCCCAATTGGAACATGATATGTAGAAATTGCAGTGACATACACTTTCAACACGGAAGCCGCTTTGCCCTCTTCCAGTAAATGTTGAAGAAAGCTTAAGATGCTCGGAATGTCATGCGTTGCAAGATCGAGCCCCTGCTTCTCACACCATGCAGAAAAAAGCCTCTAACAGGAAGCATAAATCTGTCATGTGGAAGAAGCCCTAGCATTGGAGATTGTGTGAATAACCACAGGATTACAATGTTCCAGCGAAGGATTTAACCCAATGGCCAAACCTAAAGCTGCAGAGCTGGATCCGGGTGCCAGATGCTGGCCTCCAGCTGGGAGAGGAGGTCCTTCCTGGGGGGCAGCTTCCATGGATTGCCTGGCCATCGAGATCTGCGGGATTTCATGCCACCCTGGTGGTTCAGATGGAACACTGTTGAGGTATTGTTGGAATGAATGAGAACATGGTGGCCTGGCAGGTCTGGCATGAAATACTTTAATGCTATGAACTCTGCACATACACTCACCTAAAGGATTATTAGGAACACCATACTAATACTGTGTTTGACCCCCTTTCGCCTTCAGAACTGCCTTAATTCTACGTGGCATTGATTCAACAAGGTGCTGAAAGCATTCTTTAGAAATGTTGGCCCATATTGATAGGATAGCATCTTGCAGTTGATGGAGATTTGTGGGATGCACATCCAGGGCACGAAGCTCCCGTTCCACCACATCCCAAAGATGTTCTATTGGGTTGAGATCTGGTGACTGTGGGGGCCATTTTAGTACAGTGAACTCATTGTCATGTTCAAGAAACCAATTTGAAATGATTCGAGCTTTGTGACATGGTGCATTATCCTGCTGGAAGTAGCCATCAGAGGATGGGTACATGGTGGCCATAAAGGGATGGACATGGTCAGAAACAATGCTCAGGTAGGCCGTGGCATTTAAACGATGCCCAATTGGCACTAAGGGGCCTAAAGTGTGCCAAGAAAACATCCCCCACACCATTACACCACCACCAGCAGCCTGCACAGTGGTAACAAGGCATGATGGATCCATGTTCTCATTCTGTTTACGCCAAATTCTGACTCTACCATCTGAATGTCTCAACAGAAATCGAGACTCATCAGACCAGGCAACATTTTTCCAGTCTTCAACTGTCCAATTTTGGTGAGCTCTTGCAAATTGTAGCCTCTTTTTCCTATTTGTAGTGGAGATGAGTGGTACCCGGTGGGGTCTTCTGCTGTTGTAGCCCATCCGCCTCAAGGTTGTGCGTGTTGTGGCTTCACAAATGCTTTGCTGCATACCTCGGTTGTAACAAGTGGTTATTTCAGTCAAAGTTGCTCTTCTATCAGCTTGAATCAGTCGGCCCATTCTCCTCTGACCTCTAGCATCAACAAGGCATTTTCGCCCACAGGACTGCCGCATACTGGATGTTTTTCCCTTTTCACACCATTCTTTGTAAACCCTAGAAATGGTTGTGCGTGAAAATCCCAGTAACTGAGCAGATTGTGAAATACTCAGACCGGCCCGTCTGGCACCAACAACCATGCCACGCTCAAAATTGCTTAAATCACCTTTCTTTCCCATTCTGACATTCAGTTTGGAGTTCAGGAGATTGTCTTGACCAGGACCACACCCCTAAATGCATTGAAGCAACTGCCATGTGATTGGTTGATTAGATAATTGCATTAATGAGAAATTGAACAGGTGTTCCTAATAATCCTTTAGGTGAGTGTAGTTCCAGTAGGTTGATGTTCTGTGGCCTGGGTTGGTGTCCAGCGCCTGAAAAAACCCCTCTAATTCCATGTTGCCCCCACCCTGTGAGGGAAGCATCATTCGTAACCAACTCCCGAAGAGAGGGAACGACACCCAGGGGAACTCCTGTCTTTAGCAACTCTACGTGTCTCCACCACCTCAACTCATGTATGGTGAAAAATTACAATCAGTCGATGGCAATGTCTGGTGGGATCTAGCCACAAACTGTTGTTCCATAACTGGAGTGGTCTGAGGTGGAGTAAACCCAGGGGAATCGCCACTGTAGCAGCGGTTAACATCCCTATTAGTCATAGGACCACCTGGTACTGCAAAGACATACCTGAGTGAAAGCGAGCCAAGAGTTGTAGAATGTTCATCACACGTTCCTGAGACAGGAAGGCATACATTAGGCAGAAATTCAGGGTTATTCCTATGAACGTAGTGGTCTGTGTTGGACACAGACAGCTCTTTTTCTCATTCACAGAAAAACCCAACTTCTGCACGTCTTAATAGTAGTCTGGAGTCTGTCTGCTGTTTTGTGGGGGCACATAGAAGCCAGTTGTCCAGATAAGGCATAACATGCATACCTTTCATCCAAAGAGGAGACAGAGCTGCACTCACACACCTTGTGAAGAAGCGAGGAGCAAGGGAAAGACCGTAAGGTAGAACCTTGATCAGGTAGACTTGATTCAGGAAACTGAAACGCAGAAAATGTCTGTGATGAACAGCAATTGCACCGGTGTGGCATAGCGATGTCGGGTATGAACTGCTGGCGTCCTAAATGTACGGTTGCGCTGCATCTGCGTCAGTTGACGAGTGGCCTCAGACAGCTCTACCCTCTTTTCCAATAGTTCCGGAACATTAGGACCAAAAAGATGCCCGGGAACGACTGGAAGATCTCTCAAGGTTTTCTTGCAGTCCTCAGGTATGTCTGCAAGACTATCCAGCTCGTGGGTTACATGGCCCATTCCCAAAAGAGCCGTTTGCAGAAACTGTGAAATCAAGGGATCAACATTTACTGGTTCTAGCGTACTGGTGGCAGCAAGAAGTAACTGACAGATTGTGTTTTCTGCACGAGTTATGTAGGCAACAGACTTGTATGCCTTTTTTAGCAATGAATCTGTGTGACCACATTGCGCACTGGGACATCGCACATTCCCTTGTAGAGCCTCATCAGGAGACATCACCAAAGCTGCAATGGGCTGCTCTATTTTTGAAGCATAACTCACCCCAATGGAATCTGCTTCAGCCATAGATGCTAACGTCCGAGCAATCTTTGAGCGCTGTTTAGGCGGACCAGAACCTGTGAGGGCATTTGAAAATTCAGCCACAAAATTTTTAGTTGCAGCTGTGGCCTGCCTGAAAAAGACATTGGTTTGGGCAGATTGGACAACATTTCCATTTATGCATTTGGCAGACGCTTTTATCCAAAGCGACTTACAGAGCCCTTATTACAGGGACAATCCCCCCGCAGCAACCTGGAGTTAAGTGCCTTGCTCAACGGCACAATGGCGGTGGCCGTGGGGTTCGAACCAGCGACCTTCTGATTAGCAGTGCTCTAGCCACTATGCCACCACCACCTCACTGGACAAGTGACTCATCAAGCCCTAGATGAGCAATTGCCATTAGAAACACAGCCAAAGTATCATCAGAAGATTGCTGGGCCTGTCCAGATGACTGAACTGACCCCCCACTCAACCAGTGAAAACATCCTGAGGTGATGGTTGTGCCGCAACATCCACAGTATTCCCATGATCATGAAAAAAAGAATCCGAAGCAATCGTAGAAAGCACATCCAAGTCAGAATGATGTGAACAATTTGGGGAATCAAGAGACTCTTCCCCACGTCCATGATTCTGAATATTCTCTTCCTCTTGTGTCATCTTCACAGGTGTAGCAGATGTGACAGGCTGAAGCAAGTGAAGCAGGCAGCTCTGCCATCTCTGAAGAAAGCACAGAAACTGTCTTAGAAAGTGAATTTTCCTCAACACGTGAATGTCTATCACTTCGCGATGTGGCCCTCCTCTTAGATGGAAGGGGAGCACCGGCTGCCACGGACACCCTGCGCTTCTGAGTGCAAGAAGGGGCTACATCCAACTGCCCAAGTTTCACCATTGAATTAGGGTCTATTTCAGCAAGACGGAACTGCCGTTCCGACATATGTTAAAGACTGCAGTGAAGACACGGGTCCATGAGAGCCTCTCTCAGATGTTGAACACCCAAACACAATAGGCAGATGTCATGACCATCATCCGGGAGAAGATTATTAGGGCACAGCTTACAAGTCAGTGGGAAACCAGTGGCAATCGATCTTTGAGCCATAGTTACTCGCTAATAACACCATCGGATAGCACCGTAAGGTTTAAATCCAGCAGAATGATGGTAATGAAGCACAAGAAGGAAAATAATAATTATATGATTCCTCCGGGTGAACCGACAGGTAATGACAAGAAATACCTCACGAAAAAGAGAAAATATATATATAAAATGGCTGATGGATTGAACCAAGGGGCACAGAGTATCACATAAATTCAAGGAAAAATGCTCAGAACAACTGAATGGATGATGAGAATGTCAACGGGAGTGTGGCACGGTGGAGGGTGGGGCCGAGTCGTGAATCAACACGCCCAGTCCCGTATTAGGCTAATCAAGCCACCGGGAGGGATAAAGGCCGACTGCAGAGGGCGGTGCGAGCGAGAGAGAGATCCTTACGGACATGTCCGTCGTCTTATGTGTTTGTCTTTTGAGTTTACCAATAAACCTTTATTTGTATGTCAAGCCAGTTTCTCGCCTCTTCCTTGCCCATGAGCATGAACTTCTTTACAGGGAGACTATTAACTTATACCACGGAAAACACCAGCCACCGTATTGCACCGCGAGGCACAGAGTGTTACCGATGAAAAGCAATGAAGCTCACCAAAACGCAGTTAAAATACTTCAAATCTGTTGAAGTGGTGTAGATGTGCGCTGATACAGCTTGTGAGGAGGATATCTCGCTGCTCTTGTAAGCTGCACTTGACAGCGCAATATATCACTTAACCAAAACAACCTATCTCAACCAGGCATGCAAGCAAAAGAGGCAGAGTGCTGAGCGACTGTGGTTTATAACCCAGGGCTCAGCATATGTCATTACATGACTTTGTTGGTATATTCTCTCAACCTATCTGGCTGGCGCTGCGATAATCCAGATGTGTTTACACTGCCTCTGGCGGTCGGTAGGAATGAAACAGAACATTTGAATACTTATAAAAACAAGGATGCACATCCAAAAACAAAAGTGAACTCTACATCAACAGCCGAAGCAACAACTACATCCGATGCTTTTTTCTTTGAAAAATTTATCCTTATAAAATGTACGTTGAGGATCATGAGCACTTTGTTTCTCCACAATCAATCTAAGTAATTTAAGTTCTGAATTTACTGACCACACATGCTGTCGCATGTATTGTTTACGTTTGTCAGCACACCTGGCTGTGTATATGGGTATTGCTTTTAACCCTTTAGACCTGCTCTCTGTATAGTGGTATATAATAGGCAGAATATATTATTAAGCTATATAATTAAAATCATTTCATTTAGTTTTTGTCATTTTACATCTGGGAAGTGTTTCTTTATTTTCCTCTGTGCTTAATTTCATATAAAACACACTAGACTACATATATATTCCTATTCTGTGTAATTTGTACTTTTTTGTGTCAAATTACATTCATGTTGTCCATCAACAGTGTTCTATCATTTTAATTGAGCTTGTGCAGAGCTGAAAAAATAGAATTGGAGCAGAAACCCTCTCTGCACTTCAGTTCACACGACGCTCACGCTATGCTCTTATGTGCTTCTGATGCTTCCGATGTGAATGCTGCAACCTTTTAACATTGGTGCAGAAAAAAAATATGCTCTGCTCATGCGCTGCTAATGCTTGCGATGTAAAACGGCCGTTATGGACCCTACTGTATATTAATGCACCCAGCTATGTTGCTTGGCACCAGTAAACAGCCTACAGTTAAGCTACTGCACTATGTTATTTGGCAGAACAAATGTTTATTCTGATTATTGGTGTTATTGTCTGATTTATCGCCTCTGGCTCTTGCCTAGTTTTTTCAAAAGAAATAAGCCACTGTAGGCTTTGCTTAACACTTTAATATATAATTTACTGATTCTTATGTGCAAAAAAAAAAAAATACAAGATATGAAGTTGTGATTAAGCGTAGCAGACGTGCTCTGGCCTCACATCATCTATGGGGAATTCATGCTCCATCACTCTGAGCTGAGGAACATTGGCCTTGGGATTAGTGGACTGGGAGAACTCCCTCATGTGCTTGTCCTGAGAGCAGGAGAGATACATGTTACATATCACACAAGCATGTGCGCACACACACACACACACACACACACACACACACACACACACAAACAACTGTTATGTGCTCAATACACATATTCATGAATGCAAACACTCACCAGTTTTTCCTGAGCCACTGACAAGTCCTGGAGAACTTCATCAATAATACTTTCCACCAGAGAGAAGCTGATGGACAGTTTTAGTTCACTGAGAAAGAGAGAGAGAAACACATAGTAAGGAAAATTATTAGTCAGAATTAAGGAATAATTAGGTTTTTTTTAAGCTCATTAAAGTACAAAAACAAGTTTCAAGAATTTAAAACTGAAATGTGTTATTTGATGTTTAATACTTTTTCCTATCTCATCTTAATACGCAGACAACAATACGTAAACCATTTGTATGTTTATTATCCCAAAAAGTGTAACAGTCTGTGGCGCTATCAAAACATTTCTCAGTTTGTTTGAGCATCCCAACCAGTTCAACACAGCAACACTGGCTCAACCAATGGCATAGGTTTGGAGTAGGACTATCTGTTTGACAGATATTATGCACTTTATTTATAGGTTTACTGTATATTTATAGTCATGTACAAGTGTGTCCCACCTGAGTTTGTTCCTGATGCTGTTCTCAGCCTCTTGCATTGTGTTCTGAATGAAGTGTGCTGCCTGACGTGTTTTCTTGGCCACGCGATCTGCCAGCTGTTCACTGACACTTGACCTCTGGACAACTCTGGGACAGGTTGACTGGGCAGACTGCAGCATTGCTGTTGCAAGTTCCTGCAGAGTATATACAGACACACACAAACACACACACAAAACTAATTTCTAATACCATCTAATTGTCTTGAACAATTTCTAGAGCTCATCTGGTAATGCATGGAACTAGCAATGCCAAAATCATGGGTACGATTCCAAGGCAACACATACTGATAAAATATGTAAATAAAATTTAAATTCACTGTAGGTCATTTTAGATAATAAAAAAAAAAGACTTTTTAATGCAGAAATGTGCTAATTCTCATTACATAACAAACACTACATCAGCAAAGTACAAAATATATTGTTATTACAATCCATTGACACTCCCATGAAACATGATTCAACTTTACCTGGATCTCCTCAGCGATCTCACTCCTGATGGCTTTAGCCGTGTCATTGAGAATATATTTTAACATGTCACCACGGAAGGGCGACCTCCCCGACTCATAGAGCCCTGCAAAAGACTGAGGAACAAGGACAGTCAAAGATCAGTAGATTATTCACTTAGTTTAGAACAATATTATATTGCCATGGAAAGTTAAACAAACAAAAAAAAACTACTTTTAGAAAATGTACAGGTTTTGAATATTTTTTCATTCAAATATATCATGTAATTTGTGTAAGCTCATACACTAATAGCTGTCTTTGCATGTTGTAATGCTTCCTCAGCAAGCATGATGTCTGACTGCACCTCTTGTATATTATAGCAGTTTAGAGGGTGCACACTTTCCTGTAGTTTTTTGCAGATATCCTGCACTAACTGAGCACAGACATAGACATAGAAAAAGAGAGAGACAAGTCAGTGAGGGTTAGATGCAGATCATACACTGTTATATTCTTATTTCTTTATGATCTGAACCATGGATATATAGCAGTATAATCGTCTATTATATCACAGTAGTATATAGACAGTAATAACCATAGTGGTGCATATAAATAGGTTGAAACAGTGAGTCAAACCTGTTCAGAGCGTGCCGTCTTAAGTCCGTGCTGCAAATGACACATTTCCTCTTCCACTTCATATTGTCTCTGATTGTTCCTAAGTAAACAAGCCTGGATCTACATACACACATACAAAGTTACATATTGTATACAGTCTCCTTAAAATGTATTCAGACACTTAAGCCACACTTGATGTATGAATGCCTTCTGATTATATGAAAAAAATATTAAAACAATGACATTTGCTTTAAAGAAATATATCACAAACACATTTTAAAGGAATAGTTCACCCAAAAATGAAAATTCTCTCATCATTTTCTCACCCTCATGCTTTTTTTAATTCTGCTGAACACAAACAAAGATTTTAAAAATAATATTTTAGCTCTGTAGGTTCATACAATGCAAGTAAATGGTGACCAGAACTTCGAAGCTCCAAATCTCAAATAAGGCAGCATAAAAGTAATCCATAAAACTCCAGTGGTTAAATATATATCTTCAGAAGTGATATGATAAGTGTGGGTGAGAAACATATCAATATTTAAGTAATTTTTTTTTTAACCATAAATCTCAATACCATAAGATTTATAGTAAAAAATGACTTAAATATTGATTTGTTTCTCACTAACATATTTTATTTAGCTTCTGAAGATATGGTTTTAACCACTGGAGTCATATGGATTGCATTTATGCTGCCTTAGTGATTTTTGGAGCTTCAAAACTCTGGTCACCATTCACTTGCATTGTAATGTCCAACAAAGCTGAAATATTCTTCTACAAATCTTTGTTATGTTCTGTTATGTTCTTAAGTCATTACACCTGGGATGGCATGAGGGTGAGAAAATTATGAGAGAATTTTTATTTTTGGATAAACTTTCCCTTTCAGCAAAAACTTTACAAAAAGAAGGTTGTAACGTTTCAAATTATAAAATAATATTAATTGTTTAAAGACTAAAGTATTTGGATGCATTCTGGGTATCAGAACTGTGATGATTTACTCCTGTGTTTACTCTTTCTAGGACACCTGTGTGAACTTGAGAGCAACTGACTTCTTACATCCATTTAAAATTACTTTTAAAAGAGCAGCTGGTTAAAATGTAAACGTGCTAAAATAATAAAGAAAAAAGCTTTAGCAGCCTTTGTTTGCAGATGCCATTAGGTTTGATATTTTTGTACGAGTGACTAGTCTCCAAATACTTTTGGGGAGATTATATCAGTTACATATCTCATCATTGGTTCTGCAGGTTTTCTAAAGTACCGGCATCCAGAACTTACTCTGTGTAAAGCCTCCTCTGTCTTCTCAGGGTTGTTTCGATAGGCTTGTAAAACATCACTCATTGGAGTCGCTATGCTCTGTAGTGTCATGTTCCTGTGTGAAGAAACACAGATGCAAATAAGTAATGCACATTTTAATTCTCCAAAAAAAAGTACAAAACCTTTACAAGTCTGCAAATGGGGTGGACTCACTTTTCCATGGCATTGGCTACATCATTAAACCCACTGGCAGTCACATTGTTTCTGTCCCACACCAGTGTTCTGTATCAGAAAATATGGCAAAACCTTACTTGACATTAAAGAAATTTGTGACAGTCATTACTTTTTGGAACATGGGCATATATTTAGACTGTAGTCACAGTGTTTGGAAAAATTACTTTAGCTTGGTGTTGATCATGAGGGCCTTTGCTAACATCTTAGCACCTGTGTCACCAATACAGTTGCCACTGATATCAATCTTAGAAAGGCTGGCGTTACTGCCCAGACTGTTGATGAGGATGGTGGTGCCAGTCTTCAATTTTGAGTCGGACACAGAGAGAGATTCCAATGGCTTGAAGCAGAGATGAAAAGACATTACGGACACAACTTTTCATGCCATATGCTTAGCTACATACAAACCCAAGAGTTTTCCTCAAATTGTAATAGATGCGAGATGCCAATTGCAAATAAAATAAAATAAATATGATTATTTAAAGAAAATGTCTCAAATAAAAACTAGACAATAAAATAGAATGCCTACATAATTGTATTAAAATGATTAAATACGTTGCTTTAGTTATTTCCAAATAACATCTGAAGATTACCTATATTTATTAAGAGGTTAGCATTACTAAAAAATTAAAAATTCTCTCATCATTTACTGACCCTCAAACCATAACAGATGTGTATGACTTTATTTCTTCTACTGAACACAAATAAATATTTTTAGAAGAATAGTTCAGCTCCGTAAGCCATACAATGCAAGTGAATGGTGGTCAGAACTTTGAAGTTCCAAAACTCACATAAAGGAAACATAAAAGTAATATGACTCCAGTAGTTAAAGCCATATCTTCAGAAGCGATATGATAGATGTGGATGAGAAACAGATCAATATTTAAGTCCTTCATTGCTATAAATCTCCACTTTCACTTTCACATTTTGAAAGTTTTGGTCATCATTCACTTACATTGTATGGATATAAAGAGGCAAAACATTCTATAAATCTTTGTTTGTGTTCAGCAGAACAAAGAATGTCATTCAGATCTGGGATGGCATGAGGGTGAGTAAATAATGAGAGAATTTTCATTTTTGGGTGAGCTATCCATTTAAAATCTCAGTGAGTACCTTTAATTAAATAATTATATAAAACATAAAATAAAATATTGCCATATATTGAGTTCCATTTCATTGATCAAGTGATTAATGAAGAGTCATTAAATGAAAATTCTCATTAAAATTTCTGATTAAGATTTAAGATTGAGGTCCAAATCTACTAAGGTTTAGAAAAATGTTCTACCAAATAACAGGTTGGGTAGCAAAAGGCCAGCACAGATACTTTGGAGTGCAAAAGAAAAACCCTCTTTTAATGTGGATGAAGTTACATCAAGTTGAGCCTATTTTAATTAGTCCAATCTTTAAGTGAGAGTTCCTTGTGTAATTACTGAGCTCACACGTGCCTTCACAAAGGGGGTTTGTAGGTAATTTAAACTCCAGGCTTGCTGGAGAGATGTAGCGGGAGCGTCTCTGTGGACTTCCTCTATTTTTTGGTTCTACTATAACAGACACATGCAGAAACACGCTGCTGCTAACTGTTATTCAGTAGGCCATAAACAGCAGTTCTTCCTACTCTATGTTATATGAGAGCTGAGGGCTGTAGGTGGGAGCTGTGCTATACAGATCATTTGTGTATGAGGGAACTAAGACTACTTTGAAGTAATACTGGTACCAATTGGGAGAGCCTGTCTATGACTGACTGTGATTAAGGCATGATTCTAATTGAATAATTGTGTGTGTGTGTGTGTGTGTGTGTGTGTGTGTGTGTGTGTGAACAGTATAGAGTTTTTGATTATTATAAATGATGTACTCACACACTCCTCCTCCTGAATTAGCTGTACAAGGCGATGTAACACATCTGTAAGAGCTCTAAGAGAGAGAGGAGGCGTTCAAAAATGCCTCAGAAAATTAAGGAAGAAGAATAAGGGATGGAGGGGATGAGGTAAAGAGAGTGAGTTGTATGGATCAATTAAAAGAAGAATATTTCTTTAAAACTGAAGTGTGTAATTTCTGTGGCACACCAAACAGAATTGTAAAAATAATGATTGTTTTCAAACAGGTTTCCCAAACATTCCCCCCATCTTCTAATGGTCATATAAACCAATAGTCCAGCCCCAATCGCACACCATTGGATGAGAATATTGGTATGTCGATTGGATTACATATAGTTGTCTCTGCTTATTAAGCTTGAATCTGATTTTTTTTTCCCCTTTGTCTCCCAATTTGGAATGCCCAATTCACAATGTGCTCCAAGTCCTTGTGATGGCATAATGACTCGCCTCAATCCGGGTGGCGGAGGACAAATCTCAGCTGCCTCTGCGTCTGAGACCGTCAACCCCCGCATCTTATATAGCGTGTGTGGATGATTCACGCCATCCACCGCGGCATCCACACACAACTCACAATGCGACCCATTGAGAGCGAACCACATTATAGCGATCAAGAGGCGGTTACCCCATGTAACTCTACCCTCCCTAGCAACCGGGCCATTTGGTTGCTTAGGAGACCTGGCTGGAGTCACTCAGCACGCCCTAGGATTCGAACTAGCGAACTCCAGGGGTGGTAGTCAGTGTCTTTACCACTGAACTACCCAAGCCCCCAAGGAAAACTTTTTTAATAGATTTCTTTTTTTTTTTTTACACCCTTCAGCTTATAGGATATAAAGGCATTAAAACTTAAAAACATAAAGAATTAATCTCACCTAGACTTCATGGCAAAGTTGCGTCCAATTGAGAGGTGTCGAATAGAGTGACTGTGACCAATGGAGAGAATTAGAGTAACCATATTGCTCTCAAAACCTGCGGGCAGTGTAGAAGAAAGAGACAGAGAGAATTACTCACATGGCTAATTGTGATCTATATTGATTCATAACTTAAAGATAAAGTTCACCCACAAATGAAAATTCTGTCGTTTTCTTACTCTTATGACCTTCCAAAACCCTTTGACTCTCTTATTGACTGAGGCTGTCAGTCACTAACATTATGTTAAGCATTCCTTCATATGGGTTTGAACAACATGAGCGTGAGTAAACGATGACACAATTTAAATTTTTGTGTGCACTATCCCTTACAGTCAAAATTTGATTAAATCTGTCTTTATCCTGTCTTCATCAGGCTGTTTATATATTATTATTTACTTTAATTATAGTCACTTTTAATAGACATTGTAGTTGTCATATGCCTTTGGGGACCACAAGACAGTGTATATGTACAGTGCAGTCCATCATGCATGTTGTTACCTTTGATGGTAGATATTAGATAATGAAAATACAACGTCTTAGTCATGTATAAAGTTTGGGGATTTAATATCTGGCAACCGCACCAATCAGCACACAATCAACTGTGCACCAGAATCAACATAGCCACATTTTTACACAAATATTACATTCGGGCGCAAGATACATTGTTTCCTGCGATTGTAATTGCTGTGTAAATACATTTATTTTACATCTTATACAAAGCAAATTCAAAAAATAATCTAAAATTGACAATTAAAAACAAAGGAGAAGTAAAAGAATCAAAAGCACTACACAATAAAAGTGTAATTAAAAGAGATAAATTAATATATAAAGGAATAAATAGGCCTAAATATGGAAGTAAGCCTAGTTAAAAGCATTCATAATGTAAACTACACTGTTGTCACAGGACCTCACTATGTTGCATGTTTAATTTCTGCAAGTGGCATCCAGTTATCATCTTGAAAATATGGTTAATTTGGATTTTGTGTCAAAATATATTCATCTTTGTTAATCCGATAAAAAAATGGGTTAAGAAGAAGATTCTAATCTAAAAAATTGTTTTTAAATACCATTCAGATCATTCACAAGCAACCCTGCTTGGTCGCTAAGACTTAAGCTTTTTTTTTCTTGAAAGTACAGGCAGCATTTTTCTTGTTGGACAAGATATAGTAGTTGACCACAAACTACCTTCTGTTTGCCTTCTGCCTTCCAAAAAAAAAAACATCAGTGTCCAACTCAACAGATTGTGGGCGGACCAATTGTGGGCGGCTGTGGCTCAGGTGGTAGAGCGTGTTGTCCGCTAATCGCAGGGTTAGCGGTTCGATTCCTGGCCCACATGATTCCACATGCCGAAGGCAGGACACTGAACCCCAAGTTGCTCCCAATGACAGGCTAGTGCCTTGCATGGCAGCTCTGCCGTCATTGGTGTGTGAATGTGTGTGTGAATGAGTCACAGTTTAAAGCGTTTTGTAGAACCACTAATGTTAAAAAGTGCTATATAAGTGCAGACCATTTACCACTGTGCCTTTATAAATACAGTATGTATTCTGAAAGTATTTTTGTGTTCTGAATAAATCAGTTTTTTATGTGTTGTATCAGAATACATTCCTGAATACATTTAACAGAGAGTATTTAGTATTCGGCCCAGAATACTTTATTCAAGTATAATACTTTATTCAAGTATTCTTCAACCCACACCAACCAAACACAGACAGGAAAATCACAGGGTTTGACAAACGTTTCAACATATTAAATAATTTGTCTCGTTTTTTTACATCACTTTTAGTATGAAAGGGTCTTTAGCATTAATTCTTGAGGTGTTTAGAAATAACAGCACATGACGACCCCTTTTACCTCTTTCTTATCTCATGAAAAGAGGTTTTCCAAGAGACAGGAAAACATACACACACACAGAGACAGATTAATTCATGCCTCCATCTCTCTCTTTGCCTCAACGTACTGTATCAGTCAAAAATGATTTATAACCTGATGTGAGGGAAGTCCCTGTAACCCCTCTACTACTGCTGAGAGATGGTATAGAGAGAGAGAGAGAGAGAGAGAGAGATTAAGAGAGACAAGTTCTCTGTGACAGTGAAAGCAATATAACACATCTTACAGAAAGAAAGAGGCAGGTATGAAGGGAGCTCAGAAATTGATGGAGGACAGCAGAGAGAAGAGATAATAAAATACGAGACTGTACCGTTGTCAGACAGATCCAGACTGCAGATGGCCTTGGCCTCAAAGATGTGTTCCTGAATCACCTGAGCTCCGGCTGACCTCAGCTACACAAAATCACAATGAAACACATTTATTCAATGCCATACCTCAATGTGTGTGTGTGCGTGTGAGTGTGCGTGTGTGTACCTCACAGCAGCTAATATCGAGCTCTAGGTCAGACAGATGAGTGTTGGTTGCCAGGCCCTGTAGCAACAATCTAAACAACATTCATATCATCCATTAATGATGACCAAAGAAGCATTCATGTTAGTTACTTTGCTCATAGAAATAAAGACCCAACAGTTGTTAACATTTCTGTCAAAGTTCACCATTCTGTCAACAGTATGACTGCGAGTGTGAGATTGCTTTTATACAACACCTCAGTGTTATAAAAACTTAATACGTTGTCTAAACAAGCTGTGCTCCTACGCAAGACGTTGAAAGAACCGCTAAACAGGTCAAAGACGTCCGTCAAGCATATGGTTACATAAATAAATGGGAAAAAATTGCAGAAGGGCATGATCGGTGTGAGCGGCCTCATACTCTTTTTTAGAACTATTGGTGTTTCGTTCGTAAACGAATCAGTGTTTTGAATGAATCTTTTCAGTAAACGAATCTTTCTTGTTTACTTCAATTGATTCAGTGATGAACAACAGTGATGTTTTTTAACGAATCAGTTGAATCAATGACCCGTATATACCTGTATTAAAATGCGTTTCAGGTGACCCCGTTTTGTGATTGGATTTCAAAAACCACATACGAACATTTGAACATTTGTTTCACATACGAAAAACAAATTTGACCACATAACATTTGAAGTCTAAACCCTATCTCTCCTGGTCTTGTCTTGGACAGCAGTGAAGCCCCACCCCTCACCTGTCAATCAACTGCTGGGCTAAAAGAAGAGTTTAAACTTTGCCGGTTACGAGCCATTTTAAAAGTAAATAATCGTCCTAACAGAACATTTTAAAAAGCGGATACATCAAACTTCAGAGATCTTCTTCGGTGTGTCTGGTGTCAACATGCAGAGACACAGATGATAAGCACACATCCGAAGCTCAGTGTCCAGTTGCATAAAGCGCTTTAATCAGTTTTGGGTGAAAACAAACTAAAATATAACTCCTATTTCACAATAAATCTTGATATTAGCAGATCATGATAGCCAGATTTCAAGCTCTATTACACTTTCTAGTGCCATCTAGTGCTCTACACATGTCAAGCACTAGGAAATGCAATCAAGCCTGAAATGATGATAGTGCCTAGAAACTGCCATGTCAAAATGTACAGTGAAAAAGGAGTTACAGAAGACATGGTTACACCACTGGAGTATTATGGATTACTTTTAAACTGCCTTTAACCCTCTGGAGTCTGAGGGTGTTTTGGGCTCTGGAGAAGTTTTGAAATGCCTTGACATTTGTGCTTTTTTCAGTTGCTTAAAAACACATTAATGTCTAAAGTCTGATAACACTGTATTCACCACAAACTGGGCTATAATAATATGTGAGCAACATGTGTGTACATGTTTGTATTTTTGAGAAAATAATGTTTATGCATGGTTTTTGAAAAAACAAAATGTTTTTAAGTCATTGAAATAAAGCCATATAACACATACTAAACATTTGTCCACAAGCCTTATGCGAACTGGATCTTGTAGCCTAGAGCTTTTGCTACAAAATGATGTGAAAACCATCCTGATCACTCATTCATACAAAACAATATAGTACTTTAACTTTCGTAAAACACTTTTAGTGTTAGAAATGTAACATGCGAGGAGGCGTGAACTATCATGAATATTGATTGTAATTCACTCCTGAGGAGACAAAAGACCCCTCCCCTGGGCCTATCAATGAGAAATGTGACAGAAAGAGAATGAATATGAGGAGACTTAATGAGAAAAAAAAAGAAATCTGACTATACATTTTCTTTACTTAAAGACTTTACTTAATTTTAGACCTACACTACCATTTAAAAGAAGTCTCTTCTGCTCACCAAGACTGCATTTATTTGATCCAAAATAAAGTAAAAACAGTGATATTATAAACAGTTTTCTATTTGAATATATTGTAAAATGCAATTTGTGATCAAAGCATAATTTTCAGCATCATTACTGCAGTGTTCAATGTCACATGATACTTCAGAAATCATTATATTATGCTGATTTTCTAATATGGGCATATTTAAAGTGCATTTTACTCATTTAACCTGAACACATATTTGCAAGCACAAGCTTCATTGATGATAAATTGGCAGCATAAACACTAGTTAAAATATAATCTAAACATTCATATTATTTTTATATCATATTTCATATCATATTTATATCATACAGCATATAATTTAAATACCTGCTTTACCCAAAACAACATTTACATGTAACTAAAACTTGCTTATTAGGACATATTTAAAATGTCAATACTCTGAATCCTGGCTGGCAAGTCTGGAAACAGTCCCACTAGTAAAATATGTACATGTATATATAAATAAAGTAGCATGTCAACTAATGAAAACTAAATGACTAACTTGTCCGAAATTGTATCCTCGGCTGGATCAAATCTCTCTTCAAAATACAAACGTTCATCGGAGTCCTGCTCTTCTTCTGAGGAACATTTTAACTCTTCGTCACTATCCAGGAGTTTTCTCACTTGTGTATCGTGCTGTCTTTCAAATGCGTAGAAAAGTGAATGAACTTTGATTTTAAGGCACAGTCGGGGGCATTTACCATTTGCATTGATCGTCTCAGTACATTAGCGTATGAATAGTGCCCTCTGTCAGTGAGTGTGATCACATTAGAGATAATTAGGTGAGCCAGGAAAAACTGTACATCGATTTGTTTCATACAGATTACATTGCAGGAGAATATTTGTTTTAAATTTGAATTGGTTTATTTAAAGGTAGACATTTTAAGCTTTCTTTAGACATATGTTTCATGTAGAATTCACGGAGTTTCAGTTCATTTTTGTGACGTGTTTCAGAAATATGCTCGCAAACCAAGAGACTGCTGACAGCTCACCCTTTTTATTTTCTTTATTTTACAAAAGCACAAGGTTTTGTTGTTATTGTGAGTGTACACAAATAAAAGTAGACTCTTTATAGTCTCTAATGATGTCTTACACTTATCTGTATGCCCCAAAATGACGGAGAATTTTATGTTGTTTCCACTGTAATGACGAAAAATCCAGCAGGATGTGCCGGCGAGTCCGTCGACCACAGAGGTTTAAGTGCTTTTTGGCGCTTCAAAGTTTTGGTCACCATTTACTTGATTGTATTGTATGGACCTACAGAGCTGAGATATTCTCCTAAAAATCTTTGTTTGTGTTCAGCAGAATAAATAAAGTCATACACATCTGGGATGGCATGGGATTGAGTAAATTATGAGAACAATTCTTGAGTGAACTGTTCCTTCTTGATGCCTTCATGTGCTGTTGGAATTATCCTACTTCCCACTTCTGAAGTGGTAATTACAAGTATGTCACGTTCAAGTGATTTGTTGCTGGGAAAAAAACGTTGATTCATATATTTTTCTTGAGGAACTTCTATTTTGACACCATAAAAATGTTACTCAGCTTGCTGAAGATAATGGAATTTTGGTCAAATACAATCAGTTTCCATGGTGTAAAAATGTACAACATGCATAGAATGGCTGCTGATATACATAAATAAATATGACCAAAATGGTGTGTTAACAATTAACTGTATTTAAAAAAAGGAATAAAACCTGTCATTCACAACAGAAATTGTACTCTCCTCTGCCATGTTGAAAGTTTGCGACTCCTCCCATCTTGGAAACAGGAGTTTCCCAGTCTACGACTTGAGGGGTCATTCATGTGCAACTTCCGAGTGGGAAACTCGTATTTACAATAATTTGACAGCACATAAAGGCAGCATTAATACCAGGTGTAAATGGGGTCAATGGCTCACTCATAACATAAAATATGTTTATTTGTCACCACCTGCTGGCGTAAATATGTAATCTTCAGAAATTGTCACTAAAGGAATCAGTGTAAGAAATCAAAATGAAAGCTTTTTGGAAAGCTGCAAACACAGACAAGTGGAGTAATACAAATAGTGAAGTGTCCCAGTATTGAAATATTAAATATTAGTACTTTTTTCTGCAACTGTATTCATGGAGATAGCATTTAAATGCTAGTATGTACATAAAACCCATACCTGAGAGCCTCTGGAGGTAATTTAGTTCCAGCCAGTCCCACATATTTCAACGCAGTGCTCTTGTTAAAGAAATCCAACACACTGCAGGTGACCTTTTGTGCTTTCCTACAACAACCACACATATCAGTATGTACATGCCTTCTGTATGTAGGATGTGTATAATTATAATTCATAGTAACATCTCTTTGATGACTCACCTATGGGAAAAAGTGTTCCTGGAGAGGTTGAGGTAGCTCAGAGTAGTGCAGCAGCCGACAGAAAGAGACACAAACAGCTAGAGAAAAATAGACATGTCAAAGGTGCTCTAGATTCTCATTCTGTTGGGTCCAAAGTATCTTCTGATCGTTGGATTAGGCACAGCTGCTTTGTGGTAAGGGCCATTGATGAATTTCACAAATGATTCATATTGATATTACATTTTATATTGTATGTGATATCCTGAATCTTTTTAATTTAATTAAGTTCAACTATCAAAAACACTGAAAAAATATTATATATGTCAGCAACTTCCACTTGACCTACTGATTCATTTTATGCTAGAAATTGAGCAATACACCAAAATGAAGCAATTGTGTATAAGTCCAAAAATGCCATCTTCTGGCGCGACTCACTGTATCTAACGGGCAGTCAGTGGAGCTGAGGTCAAGGTGAGAAACTGCATTGGGAGAAGCCAGGAACTTAAAAAGGCTCTAAAGAGAGAGACAAGCATCAAATGATCCATACATCATGCACTTATATTGCTTATATAGATAATACATTAATATTATCAGGATGTACTTTATCAATCACTTCAATCGACCCCAACACCCCTAAAACTCACCACAGCCTCTTCTGTGGCCAGGCAGCCGATGTTTCCACTCAGGTCTAGGTGGGATAGGGTGCTGCACAGAAATGTACTCTGATAAAGAACCTGAACCAGACACCCCAGGCCTGGAGCAACAGGAAATATGAAAGACGAAGATGAGTGATGGGTTGAATTGTTAAGGCAAGCATCACAATTACATTTGTTCATAATTCACCCCATAGTATCAAACTTTGGCATTTACCTATTATTTAACCCTATGCAACCCTTTACCTCCTAAAATGCATATGTGAGTCCAAAAAGACCCAGGTGAAATATAAATGCTTATTGAGACCTACTTTATATTAGGTGGCCTTAACTACTATGTACTTAACCATTTGATACAATGTACTTATTGTGTACATACTTGTTGTTGCATTCTAATTACATTTAAAGTACTTGCATTTAATTACATTTGTAGTTATACTGTTAACTTTACCCCTAAACCTCTAATCCTAACCTTAACAATACCCTTGCTCCTTAACCTACCCGTACCTCAGCAAATGTGGGCATTTTGCAGAACAACATGTCTTTACACAGTAAATACGTAGTCTTGTATGTAGTTAATGTTAGTACATAGTAGTTAAGGCCACCTAATATAAAGTGTGACTGCTTATTTTTTCTAAAACTACTTATTTTTGGACCCACTTTATATTAGGTGTTTTTATCTACTGTGTACTTAAGCATTTGATACAATTGACTTATTATGTACATATGTGTTGTTGCATTGTACTTGCATTTAATGTACCTACATTTAATTACATCTGTAGTTACACTGTTAACCTTACACCTAATCCTAAACATAACCCTACCCAAATCCTTACCCTAAACCCTAATCTAAACCTTATCCCTACACACTAAACCTACCCATACCTCAACCTCAGTAGCAGCAAATGTGAATCTTTTGCGAATTTTGCAGAACAACATAAAGTTACACGATAAATATGTTGTATTGCATGTATGTTAGTGCATACTAGTTAAAGACACCTAATATAAAGTGGGACCAAAATAATAATAGAACTAATTGTTAAAAAAGTCAGTTCATATGGTCAAAGAAACCTAAATTGAGGAATATCTACTGTGGCAGATCAAAAGGTCATTTTATATTAAAATTATAGTCAAAAAGTAGACAGCTATGGTGTACCTTTCGGAGACATGGAGACCTTGGAGAGGTACAGCTGACTGAGACCACGGGGCAATTTGCCCAAACTCTGACTGAGAGCAATCACACCTGAGCACAGGTAAAAAGAGAGACTGTGACTAAATACAGTTTCATAACATCAGCATAACACTGATAAATGTGCACAAAACGGAAACCTGATCCCAGATCAGAGAGAATATCTGTGTCAGCACCTTTATCCTCTATTGTGTTGACAGACAGGTTGATGATATGGAGAGCAGAGGCCGAATGGTCCCAAAGAGCACTGGCCATCTTAATAGCAAAGTCCCTGCACAATGATTTCAAGAGAATTAATTAATTACAGGAAAACTAAACTTTAAAGTAGTGCTCATAAATTAAACTGTGTAAGTTTGTCATTAATGTAACTCAATAAGTAAAAAAAAGTAATAGTGAGAAGGACACCGAAATGCAAATGATGATCTAAGCAATGTATTATTCCCCAAGAAGTTCAAAAGAAATGTCTTGAAGATCACTGAATGCAATAATCAAATCTATATAATAGAACATAATTGAAAAACCAAATCAAATAGAATAATAGAATAACTACAGTTAGGTTACAACCTTCCAAGCGCAAACATCTTTCATAATTACATTCCTGTAATGTCTGTGCAAGAGTCTTGATTAAACTCACATTTTGAGTCCACTGGCCTCCAGACTGATCTCCTCCAGAGCAGAGCACCTGTTGACCATATAGAGGACCTGCTCCTGCACATCAGGTGTCTAAGAATAGAGTTGAGGGTCATCAAGAACACAGTTCCAAATATTTTGGAGGCAAACGGAGAACACACAAAGATTTAGCTGAATTTCCATGTGGAAAAAGTGTAGTATAAAACAAATAATATGTTAAGAGTGGCAGAAGTATAGAAGCAGCTTAACCACAATTAAAATTCAGAACAACACCCTAAGTTCATGTATACCGTTTCAGATAAAGAACAAGCAAAACTTCTCTGGTTTTCCCTTATACTAAGAAAGTGGCTTCATATACAATTCAGTGTTCTAACTTTCCTTACATTTTCTCTCCATCTAAATGAGTATAGTCTGTTACACTGAGACAATTTAAGTCGCCCTTGAGTGTATCTTGTTGTTGTTGTCATGCCTTATGGTCAGGCATTAAAATGTATTTAGTGTGTTACTACATAATGTTCTGTAGAATTCTCACAAAATTCACATTTGCTGATACTGAGGTTGAGGTGTGTGTTGGTTTAAGACACATACCTAGTCTAGTGTGGCATACTTTTCCTGAACACCAAAGGTTGGTCTGGACTACTTTGAAATATTTGTGTAAATAAAGAATTACTAGACAGAGGTCTTTGACTGTTGTCATGAATTTCCCGTTGCTTTTAAAAGATGCTGTGTCAAGTTACTCTGAAAAGGAGATTAATTCAGCTGCTCTGCCTCTTGCTGTTTTGAGAACAAACCCGTCCAGGACGTGTTCTTTTTCATTGTTGGTATATGTAAACCTACACTAGATGGACGTCGTTGTCCATTTTTATGTGTTTACGGTGATGTGTGCCTCAGTGCGCCTAAGTGTGTGCGTCATGTTCATCATGCTTTGGACTATGTGTGAGCGTTTTTTTCGGCTCATGTCAGCGTGGACTGCTTGTGAACAAGTCATAATACAATTAAAGCATTGCAAAGGAACAGTTATTGAAGTAATGGGAAGTTAAAAACACTATTGGACCAGACTGCAAAACTGTAACTAAACAGATGAATTCATGAATATTTTAAATGTCATGATTGTTTAATAATTTATGGTGCTGAGTGTTAACAATTGTGCTTGAGTGAACAGTTTAATATATTTGGATGCAATGTGCTGGATGTGTGTTATGTGTAAATCCTCAAATTTATTGTTTATTGTTATTGTTGTGGAGCTTGATAATTTTCTTCCAATTCAGTTTCAAATATGTCTATATTTGAGGGGCTGCACGATGTTAACCAATCAGAACAGTGGCCGTTTACATTGAAGTTTAAAGGAGACGCTGAGTCCAAAACCGAGCGTTTCAGACAGAGGGAAAAAAATTATCATGAATTAATAAAATTATAAGAAATGGCATTTCATGATTCCTTTAAATACAAGAAAATATGTACATATTAGTACACTGTATCAAATGCTTAAGTACATTGTAGTTAAAGACACACAATATAAAATGGGTCCCTAAACTTTATCCTAAAAGTAGGAACAATCCTATTCAAAACAAACACACCTTATGTATTTCTCTCAACCTTTAAGGTATCTGTCTGATCTCTCAATAAAAGGCAGCTATATCAATTTATAATATATGGATCATATGTCCATAATCCAGCAAATATTATAGATCACAAAAGACTAATAGTCTATGGTAACATGTTGGTGCTTTGTGGTATTAGATACTGGAAACTTTAAAGGTCATATTTGTTCCATTTGTGGGCAAAATAATCACAGTGTATTAAAATGTCAAATATGGACAAGAGATACTCTGCAATTATTTAGATTCATGTTAGGCAAGACTACAGTAACCCGAACGCCATGGCGTTGACCTGTCCTAATTGTTTGGTTTGAATAAAAAGTTCACACGGACATATAGTATCCATACTTACCAGTTTGAAGTCCTTGCTGCATATCTTAGTGAACCACTGGTTGAAGGACAAAGCGCCAACTGCTAAAGCCAAGTCTCTGTTTAATTAAAAAGAAGTTTAGATTTTTATTTTTTTATAAAACTGATATTATCTGTCCTGTACACTGAATGGTCTATACCAGGGATCGGCAACCTATGGCATACGGAGGGATAATTACTGGCAAGCCAGCAACGGCGAGAGAGGAGTCGATTTTATTTATATAAATTCCGCACCTGCATTCCAATCTACATCTTGATGTAATCCTTCCTCATGATTACTATGCAGCCTGTTTTCCTCACCTGAACGGGAAGCTAAAGACTATTAAAGTGTGATGGGACTCGTGCTGTGCGTGCAAGCCATTCGCACATCACGAGCTGGCAGTGCTTCTCTTTCGGTTAATCGCGTGAGTAAACGACAGCCATTGACCAGGAAAATAAAAAATGGCACTCCATGTAAAAAAGTTTCCAATACCTGGTCTATACACTGTCCTGCTGTGTTAAAATCCACAATTTAGTAATAGCTGTGACTTTGTTACATCTGGTATTATATCTTTAGCAGAAGAATGGCATTTTATAAATCAAATACAATTTTTATTCAAATTTGTGTCTTTAAATGGATAGTTCACCCATTCTCTTATCATTTACTCACTCTAACTCCATCAAAGATGTGTATGACTTTCTTCTGTGGAACACAAATGAAGATTTTCAAAAAGCATATAAAGGCAGCATAAAAGTAATCCATAAATTGATATCTTCAGAAGCGATATGATAAGTGTGGGTGAGAAAAAGATCAATATTTAAATAGTTTTTTTTACTATAAATTCTCCTCCCTGGCCAGTAGGTGTTGATGTCCACAAAGAGTGTGAATCGCAAAAAACAAAAGAAGTTGTGAAAGTGTAAGTGGAGATTTATACTAAAAAATAACTTATATATTAATCTGTTTCTCACCCTCGCCTATCATATAGCTTCTGAAAACATGAATTTAACCACTGGAGCCATTTGGATTATTTTTATGCTGACTTTATATGATTTTTGGAACTCATTCACTTGCATTGTATGGACCTATTATCATGTTTATTCTGTTGGTTCCTGCTTTTCATGTCTCTTATTTTGAAAAGTTCATGTCATGTTTTGTTCCTGTTCCCTTGTCATGTGATCTTCCTGTTTCCCTCCATGTTCATGTGTCTTATTTTCTTTGGTTCATTGTTTGATTACTTTGTTATCAGTTCTAGTTTGTCATTGGTTTTAGTTTATTGTCTTGTTATCTTGTTTAGAGTTCTGTTTGTTCATTGGCTTATGTTTCACCATGTCCATGTATTTAAGCCCTCATGTTTGCCATTGTCTCTTGTGTTAGTATGTGTAACAGAGTTCAAGTCATGTCAAGTGCATAGAAAAGTTTATGGCTAATTTAGTTTACGTGTCATGTTCATGTTCACTGGTATAGTTAGGGTTTCTTACATAATCATTGTTTTGTAAATAAACTGAACTTGGGTTCTTCATTTTATCATCTTCGTCGTCATTGCCATTGCCAGCTACAAGCATTACAGAATACTAGACCAAAGACAATGGCAAACATGAGGGCTTAAATACATGGACATGGTGAAACATAAGCCAATGAACAAACAGAACTCTAAACAAGATAACAAGACAATAAACTAAAACCAATGACAAACTAGAACTGATAACAAAGTAATCAAACAATGAACCAATGAAAACAAGACACATGAACATGGAGGGAAACAGGAAGATCACATGACAAGGAAACAGGAACAAAACATGACATGAACTTTTCAAAATAAGAGACATGAAAAACAGGAACCAACAGAATGCACATGAATACACCTATAGAGATGAAATATTTTTCTAAAAATCTTTGTTTGTGTTCTGCAGAAGAAAGAAACATCTGGGATGGCATGAGGGTAAGTAAATGATGAGAATTTAATATTTCCAAACTTCATTAAGTAGCACAATCATTTTAACCATTCTAACTAAAATAAATGTACAAATGTAACATATTAAATTATTTTTTAAGGCTTATGTGATACATTATTTTCTCAGTAGAATGGAGAAATGGCAGCTGAAAATGGGACTTTATAATTTTATTATAAATTAATAAAAGAATAAAACATTTATTTCAGATTATAGAGATTATATCTAGAACCACCTTACTCTTGAGAAATGAAAATTCTTGGTTTAAACTGAACATTCTGAACACATTGCTGTCAGCCTCGCTAAACCACACCCCCAGCATTGTGCGTGTGTGTCAACACTGCATAACAGACATTCTCGAAGAATGAATACAGTACAAACAGCTCAGCATTTATGTTTGTGCATTAAATTACATACACTTATGTACTTGTGGATGTTATTCTGATCAAAGAAACCTGTATATTTGTGCATTCTTCTGGTGCGTGAATTTGTAAATTGAGCGCGTGTGCATATGATGCGGGCGTGTGTGGATCGGTTGCCTGTGGATTCCCGCGTGCATCTATTGATCTGTTGCGTGAATGTGTTCTGGCCACTCACGATGGTCGACATTCCATAGATGCAGAAGATCCCACGCATTTATGAGAGGAATCCACAAAGCTTTCGTAGGCTATTTAGTGGTGAAAAGATAGAAATACTCTCTATTCCCCTAACAAATGTAGCCAGTTTGAATGGGAACGCCGTTCCCCCATGAAATTCCATCCGGGAACTCTGGATGAGCCCTGGTTGTAAATTTATAAAAGCAATAATGCACATTAGGCTATGCTACATTATGAATTTAGTAACAGCTAAAGGGATTCCAGGGTAACAACACCCATTAAGCATGACTATATTCATACTGTAATATAGCACGGCCTGACATAGCTTTTTGCTCAATTATATTGTATTTGTGAGGATTAGACAGATAAAATACACTTTAAAAATATCTAGTAGATAAAATGCTATGATAACACTTTACAATAAGGTTATATTTGTTAACATTAGTTTAAAAAGTAGTTAACATTAACTAACAATGAACAGTACTTTTACTGCATTTATTCATTTTAATGTTAATTTCAACATATACTACTACATTTTTTAAATCAAATTTTGTATTAGTCAACACATTAGTTAATGCACTATGAACTAACATGAATAACATGAATTGTTTGTTTATGATGTCTAATGTGTTAACTAATGGAACCTTATTGTAAAGTGTTACCATTGCTATTAAAATGAAAGAAGTGTTGGTTCACCCACCTGCTGTCTAAATGACTGAAGTCAATGAGGTTAAATACCCGACAGTTCTGGACATGGTAAATATTGTCAACATCCTAAAAAAAAAAAAACAGTAGCAATAATTTTTTGAACCATTTTAACAACCATTAATTTGTGGAAATGTGAGACTTCGTGGTAGTGAATGCTACAGACCCACTGAACTTCTCCACAACATGGGAACTCATTGAAATCACACAATGCTGCATATGTGTCAGAGAAGCCTCCTGTTTAAGACCAAAGAAGATCCCAAAAAATAAATGTATCTCTAAAAGAATATTGAGATGTGATGTTTTTAAAGAGCTGATCATGAATTCAAGGGTATTAACTGACCACATGGTCCAACTGCTCCGTTCACATGTTCCTCTACTCTGGAGGCAAGACTACCCAATCTGTCTTGTAGATCAGGGGGAATTTTCTTCATTAACTTCCTAAAAGAAAGAAAACTCAGTTGAAAACTAACGGGCTATGGAAACATGTTGGTGCTCTGTGATATTAGATACAAACAACTTTAAAGGTCATATTTGTTCCATTTGTGGGAAGAAGTGAGTCAAAATTGTAAAGGCTGTATGGCTTAAATATTCACAGTGTATGTAAGAGACACTCTGCAAAGATTATACTCCCATTTTACAGTGAGTGATTAGAGAATGTTTACGTTCCTCTAACAGCACTTTCTGTTGGAACATTCTGTTACAACAGTGTCTTTTTTGATATTGATGCATTTTCTGCTCTAAGGTTTAGGAGAATATCAGTTGAATTCTGTGGTATGAAATTCAGCGGATGCAGATTCCATGTGGGTATAAAGATCATACTCTCCCTGGACTTACCCTGGGGATGAATCAGGGAAGATCTTCTTGAGCGAAGCGGTGACATTAGTGACCAAAGACTCCAGGTCTCGCACAGACATTAGGCTGAAAGAATAGATCTGCCTGTCTGTCTCAATAACCACCTAACACACACACATAAACAAGTGTGTAAGGCATGGTGAGTGGATGCATTTATCCATGAAAGAAAACAGCACTGACTAACTGGCTGGCTGGCCAGAACAGGATCTTTCTTTTGAGGAAAAAAATATGTGACTTCCATTGTGTACCATTCACAGCCCTTGACATTTATAACAGTGGGAAAAAAAAAACATATTAAAAAAAGATTGCATTTGAAAAATGATCTCAACTTCCTTCTTTTCAAATTCTATGTTAATTACACATCCAATCAGGGCTGTAACAACCATAGACATTAAAGAGGTCACGGATGAATTTCATGATTTCTCTCATTCTACTGGCATTTTTGAGTTCGATCAATTTAACGGAGCTTGTTTTAGTCTGTTGCCAATGGCAACAAAATAAAACAAGATTTTTAATATTAAAGTGTTTTTTACTTGACAAAAATAACAACTTTCAAGTCAGCTTAACATTTTAATTTGTCATTGTATCAATTTGTATATTTAAGTTCAATTAACACACATATTTGTCACTTTAAAATAATGATCCAGGTTCAATACATGTTAAGCTCAATCGACAGCATTTGTGGCATAATGTTGATCACAAAATAAAATAATAAAATTAAATAAATGAAAAATGTCTCGTCATTCCTTTTCTTTAAAAAAAAAAAAAAGAAGCAAAAATTGAAGTTACAGTGAGGAACTTAAAATGGAAGTGAATGGGGCCAATTTTTAAGGGGGGTTAAAGGCAGAAATGTGAAGCTTATAATTTTACAAAAGCATTTGCATAAATTCTTCTGTTAAAACTACTGTATTATTTGAGCTGTAAAGTTATTTAAACTGTAATTTATAAAGTCGTTTTAGGGTTTGTTGGCATTACATTGTCATGGCAACAAAGACAATTTGCTATATTTTAAACAGATTAGAAAGTGATTCTATTAAACTAAAATCTTGTTAATACGCATATTGTTTATGTCTTGTGGTTATACTTTTGAAATAGTGAGTATTTTAACGTTTACAGATTGGCCTCATTTACTTCCATTGTAAGTGCCTCGCTGGATTTTTAAAGAAAAGGAGGGGCAAGTCGAAACTTTTTTCTATATTATGCCACAAATGCTGTGGATTGAGCTTAACTAGTATTGAATCTGGAATATTCCTTTAATTCAAAAACATGTTGCCAGGTTACGCTGCATTATTTATTGCACAATCTTTGAAATTAAATGAATGCGATTATCTAATCAGCCAATCATATTGCAGCAGTGTAAAGCATTAAAACATTCAGATATGGGTCAGGAGATTCAGTTAATTTTCACATCAACCAGTTACAGAAATACTCAAACCAGCCCATCTGGCACCAACAATTATGCCACGGTCTAAATCACTGAGATCAAAATTTTCCCCATTCTGATGGTTGATGTGAACATTAACTGCTGCTCCTGACCCATATCTGCATGATTTTATACATTACACTGCTGCCACACGATTGGCTGATTAGATAATCACATGAATAAGTAGATGTGTAGGTGTACCTAATAAAGTGGCCTGTTTATTTTAATAAAGTATACAGTTAAAAGTACAACAGTACTAAAAACATGATTAATTAATTATATTTGTTATTTGAACAAAACAGGCTAAGTCCACATTATTTAAATCAAACGGTTTTGTCAGTTGTTTTATCTGTTGTGTCAACAATACTTTTTATGTTGAAAAAAGTTCAACCACCTATAAGGGTAACAAACAACTTTATATATCTAAATCATCAATGCTGATGGTCTTACCTGCTCAATACTCTCAATAATGATGGCATGGATCTCTAGATAACTGAAGGAGCTCTCCACCTGCAGCAAGAGATGGGGCCGTTGTAAACAGCACACACTCTGACATGTATATGAAGCAAGTAACTGACAACAGTGTTAAAGTGACTCACAAGTTAAAAAAGAAGCGAAGGTGGGGGTAAGGGAGGCTGGGTCATTCATTGAAACTCAAACACAGAAGTTGAGCTTTGGTACAATTGATATTTTTTCCACAGGAACTAATAGTGAGTCACACACTTTCAATATCTAAATGCATTGCAGTACTCTGTATGGAATACTTAATCCAGAGCAAACACACTACCGGTCAAAAGTTTTGAAACACTTGACTGAAATGTTTCTCATGATCTTAAAAATCTTTTGATCTGAAGGCGTACATTTAAATGTTTGAAATTAGTTTTGTAGACAAAAATATAATTGTGCCAACATATTAATTTATTTCATTATGAAACTAAAATTGTATAAAAACAGCCAAAGCAGCCAATAAGTGTCCAACATAGATGGGAACTCCTTCAATACGGTTTAAAAAGCATCCCAGGGTGATACCTCAAGAAGTTGGTTGAGAAAATGTCAAGAGAACATGTCTGCAAATTCTAGGTTAAGTGTGGCTATTTTGAAGATGCGTAAATATAACACAGTTTTGATTTATTTGGGATTTGATTTAGTCACAACATAATTCCCATTGTTCAATGTATGTTCTCCCATAGTTTTGATGACGTTACTATTATTCTAAAATGTGAAGTAAATAAAAATATAATAAAGAATGAGTAAGTGACCCTAAACTTTTGAACGGTAATGTATATTGATTTAAGAATGCGATACAATAAACTCTTAAAAGCTGTAGACTATACCAGCTTTTACTAAAGCCCTCAGCTACGTAATCATATCAAGCTGTTTGAGCAAACAGTGTCAGTCATAACCAATGTTTTTTATGCAGGAATATGAAACAAATTTAACTCAGTGGAAATATGAAGTACAAAGGAGCTCTGAGCAGCACTGAGTTAATACTGCACCTGACCTCCTGACCCTGCTGCAGGCAATCTACTGTTTGTTTAATCGGTCACATATTTTCATGACACATCAGTGTAAATGCACTGCTCAAGGTTATTATTTGCTGCATTTGGGCTCTCAGACAAGGGGTGTTCCTAGACTTCAGTGACATCCGGTGCTTAAGCCAACAGGGCATATAAAAAAATAAAAAGTAAGAAGAATCCTTCCTTCCAAAAATGACCACCCTACCTGTCAAATAACTAGTTTAACTATATTAAACACACAACACTGACACCAGTTCAGAACTTTCTCAAAGGTGCACAATAAATGGATCAAACGCGTTTTCAATTTAAACTGGGGATCAAAGTGAAAATTACAACTTGTCCAGAAACTAACGCTAACAATAAAATCAAAGTAATTTAACATTTTAAATTTGCAATTGTCATTTATCATTTATTCTCAATCTTTTGACAATGAAGTAAAAAATTACGAGAAGAAATTCGAAGCAGTATGAGATTAAAGTCATAATACTTTGAAAAATAAATCGAAAGGAAAGTGATGTGATGTGGTGGAGAACAGCAAAGTGGAGCATCTGGGTCTCTACAGACAACACCACTAACCAGGGAGATAACGTGGCTATGCAACCAAGCTGAATTTGTGGGAAGAGTTTGCGAGCTCTTTGTTCATAAATGAGGTGTGCATAAATGTGGTGTGCATTAGAACAGGAGTTTTCAACATGTGGGCAACAGTCAAGGGAGGCGTGAGATATAGGCTCACAATAAAGTGAAGCAAAAAATAATTATAATAGGGAATTATATAGTCCATTTCAAGATTACAGTATTGTTTAGAAAGGAAAACCCAACAACAACGTTGAGCGGGACTGCACAAATCTGTCTGGCTCTTTCTCCTGAATAAATGTAATTTCCTACATAACCGCTGCAGAGTTCAGATACTAACAACTCTGTGCTGATGCGCCAAAAACCAAGGATTTTTTTATTCCAAAATCCTAAACTGAAGTAGGCCTTTGATTTAACTACATCCTCCTTATCCATCTCTTGTATCAATGAAGATGCAGGATCGGCATCCGTTCTATCGTTGTGACGGATAATAATAATAATAATAATAATAATAATGATGCTCTGTTTAGCCTAATATTGAGATTTTTTTTCCCTCTGATAAACTACTTTATTCTCACATTGCAACGACTTTATTCTAATCATTTTGACTTTATTCTCATCCGAAATGTAATATCATAATGCTATGATTTTATTCTCAAACTATTACGACTTTTATCTCATAATGCTTCAACTTAATTCTCGTAAATGTTAATTTATTCACAAAATATTATGACTTTATTATCAAAATCTTTTCTTTTTTTTTTACGTGACAATTAAATGCCATCGTTGGATCACCAAGTAATGTTAAAAATAACCTTAATTCATTCTATAATCATTAAACATGACTCCATGTTGTTTTTAACAAAGCAAAGTTTCAACACTTGATAAATGCTGAGAGTGTTTTTTTTTCCCCATTTGGCTCTAGTGTGCAGACTTAAGTAAAATAATTTGAAAAGTTCAATGTCATTTGATTTTAAAACAAGGCACCCCAAAAAGGCCATGGACATGAAAGTCATAATCTAGAAAAATTCTAGAAATTAAAGAAAGAAAGTCATACACATCTGGGATGGCATGAGAATAAGTAAATGATGGTGATCTATCCCTTTAAGCCACACTTAAAATTTATGGATTGCATTATATAAAAAGTATCAATCCAAGTGGCATCTGAAAACAAATAACCAAAAAGTGAGGTAATGAACATGGACATTTATAATATTATAGGGGTCACCCCTCAGGTATACTGATAATTTGCTAATTTGACACAAGGACATACTGATTCTCACCTTCACTGGAAGTTTGCTTTGGAATACATGAGCTCTCCACTGAGACATCACCTGTCAGATCATACAAAAACAAACAAACAACAACAACAGTCATTTGTAAATATGTTGTATTTTGTGGGCCTAGCTCCATCTGCTGGAAGAAAGAGATCAAAACAACAGGGTAGATACTTCCTTTCAGTTGTACTCTTACAATTTTTTTTTCTTTTTTTTCTTTTTGGCTTTCAAGTGTTACTCCTCAAACTTTTCTGCTTGAAAATATTTTTTTTAGTCTCAGTTTTATAACAAAATGTTGGCACATTCAGTCCAGTATATACATTATTCTGAGAAACTGGTGCAGCTCTTCAGTGGTGAATACATTACAGAAATTAACAATCTACCTCAATGCTGACTGTGCAAACAGATCTTGATGCTCTGCACAGCATGAGTCATACACATTTCATCAGCAGGTTTCTGCACTAGCCTTCATCACTGTGAGTGCTGATTATTAATATTGTGTGGAAAAACATTACCACAATCAAGTGTATAATTAGAGCAAAACAACTGACCTTACTTTAATTACAGTGCAGTGCGTCATTGACAGATATAGTTTACAGACAGAACAATAAGAATACTTTTCAGTATACACATTAGACACATAGTAAAGTGTGAATATTGTATATTGTATATTACAGTTGAAGTCAGAAGTTTACATACACTTAGGTTGAAGTTATTAAATAAAAATTTTGAACCACTCCACAGATTTAATATTAGTAAACTATAGTTATGGCAAGTCGTTTAGGACAACTACTTTTTCCAACAATTTTTACAGACTGATTGTTTCACTTTTAATTGACTATATCATAATTCCAGTGGGTCAGAAGTTTACATACACTGTTAACTGTGCCTTTAAGCAGCTTGGAAGATTCAAGAAAATTTTGTCAAGCTTTTAGACAATTAGCCAGTTAGCTTCTGATAGGAGGAGTACTGAATTTGAGGTGTACCTGTGGATGTATTTTAAAGCCTACCTTTAAATTCAGTGCCTCTTTGCTTGACATCATGGGAAAATCAAAAGAAAACAGCCAAGACCTCAGAAAAAAATTGTGGACCTCCACAAGACTGGTTCATCTTTGGGAGCAATTTCCAAACAACTGAAGTTACCACGTTCCTCTGTACAAACAATTGCACGCAAGTATAAACACCATGGGACCACACTGACATCATACTGCTCAGAAAGGAGACACTTTCTCTCTCCATGAGATGAATGTAGTTTGGTGCGAAAAGTGAAATTAATCCCAGAACAGCACCAAAGGACCTTGTGAAGATGCTGGCGGAAACAGGTAGACAAGTATCTATATCCACAGTAAAACGAGTCCTATTTTGACATAACCTGAAAGACTGCTCAGCAAGGAAGAAGCCTCTGCACCAAAACTGCCATAAAAAGGCCAGACTACAGTTTGCAAGTGCACTTGGGGACAAAGATCTTACTTTATGGAGAAATGTCCTCTGGTCTGATTAAACAAAAATTGAACTTTTTGGCCATTATGTCCATCGTTATGTTTGAAGGAAAAGGGTGAGGCTTGACAGCTGAAGAACACCATCCCAACCGTGAAGCATGGGGTTGGCAGCATCATGATGTGGGGGTGATTTGCTGCAGGAGGGACTGGTGCACTTCATAAAATAGATAGAATCATGACAAAGGAAAATTATGTGGATATATTGAAGCAACATCTGAAGACATCAGCCATGAAGATAAAGCTCTGTCGCAAATGGGTCTTCCAAATGGACAATGACCCCAAAGTTCCAAAGTTGTGGCAAAATGGCTTAAGGACAACAAAGTCAAGGTATTGGAGTGGCCATCACAATGCCCTGACCTCTATCCGATTTTTGGGTAGAACTGAAAAAGCGTGTGCAAGCAAGGAGGCCTACAAACCTGACTCAGTTACACCTGTTCTGTCTGGATGAATGGGCTGAAATTCCAGCAACTTATTGTGAGAAGCTTGTGGAAGGCTACCCAAAACGTTTGACAAAAGTTAAACAATTTAAAGGCAATGCTACCAAATACTAACAAATTGTATGTAAACTTCTTACCCACTGGGAATGTGATGAAAGAAATAAAAGCTGAAAGAAATCATTCTCTCTACTATTATTCTGACTTTTCACATAATTAAAACAAAGTAGTAATCCTAACTGACCTAAGACAAGGAAGGTTTTCTACGATTAACTGTCAGGAATTGTGAAAAACTGAGTTTAAATGTGTTTATGGTAATGTTACAATAAAAGTGTTTTACCAATACTGCTTAGGTTTACTACTAATATGATCAGAACCACTATCACAACTACAAACATTCATATATGTCTGCAATGCACTGTTCATTTGGTCACTTAAATGACTTGCCACTCTTGTTCCTTTCATAGTTTTACTAACTGAAGTATAAACTATGTGTACTCTACCAATTTTTGTCCTTTTAGCATTTATTCATTACTCCAGTGTTTAACAGAGAAAGCAAGTTTTACTATGAAGTGTGCACTGTCCTGTCTGTAATATGCACTGCAGACCTGGTGAAATGCCATTTGTTTCACTAATATATATATATATATATATATATATATATATATATATATATATTTACATAATGGTGTGAAGGAGAGGCTGACATACCAAAATTCTGCTCTCTCGTCCTTTGCACTGGTTGAGATGCATCAAACCCATGAACTGAACTCTTTGTGGCTTCAGGTACCGAGTTATGCCATCTGTAAATCATGCACACACCGCCATTTATCGAGCACATCATACCTACCAGCAGATAAATGAATAATCTGAACATATCCGTAAACAACAACAACATTTTCTATTAAGCAATTAAGAATTTCATGCTAGCCATATGGAACTGTAATACCTCAAGTATTTAGAAGCAGTTTCACGAGATACATACATAAGATACATTCCAAGCAAGAGAGGTTATTAGTTTGTATTTCAATTATTAGTATGTTCTAAAAGAATTGCTATGCGCATCATACCTTTAAGACAAAAGGGAACTTCTGTCTGCGCAGCCATGATGTCTGCTCACTCTGTCAGCAGGGTGAAGACAGGCCAATGCTGGCAAATTTCACAAAGCTTATGTGACACACACACACACACACACACACACACACACACACACACACACTGCTGCTGCTGCTTTATGATTCATGCTCATGGGGAAAACCACAGTTTGAGTTTGAGAGTACAGGTCTGAGACAGGATGTGACACCTGAACTAGATGTAGAGCATCCTATAACAGACACATCAAAATGTGCAAAAAGATCCTGAGACAGTTTCATATATAGAACAATAATTTCAACACCAATGGCAATCAAACCTATGCTTGCAAATTAGGTTAATGTGTAGTTTCAGTCAGTCATGGGCACGTGACAATAGGGACACCTACTGTCACACAGTTATATGTAGCTCTTGGTGTCAACAAAGTATGTACATAAAAGGAAACGTTGTTGTTTTAACGCTCACTTTTGTTTTCTGCTAACGGCTAGATGCTAAAGAAAATAAAATTGCCACTTGCTAAAAGGCTCCTTTTTTTTTACTCAGTATCTCCCTCTGGTGAATGTTCACTTAACACTATGGCAAATTGAAGAAAGAAAACGACACATAACTAAAAATGCATAAAACTGTGCAAATAGCATACCTTTATGTAGGTAAATTGCATTACTGAAGTGTTTTTTAAATAATAATAATAATTCTGCTGATGCTTGATTTAAATGCTTTTACATTACAGTTCTTGTCAAAACACATTTTTAAATTTTAAACCACTGGGCAGCGCCATGATGATTCTAATTGCCTGTTTTGTATTTCTGGTCTCCAGCAGACAAAACGAGCGATCCAGAGGAGAACAACAACCATTTATGTGTTACTTGGTGTAAAAATTAATTTCAGGCTCAACTTGTGCCATTGTTGGCTGACATAAGTTATAAGAACTCAGAATAATTCATGAAATCAATGTAACTTATCTCTGATCATCGCTTCATGTCATCTACATACTCAGGTGAGGCACTGTCTATAAAAAATTATCGTCATCTCAACTCAACTGAAGTATCGCCATGTACTTTGACCATTTTTACAAATGTAATACCTTAAACATTACCCGCAATGAATAAACGCCGATAGGAGTGAAAACACTGGAGACCGGAAATTGAAAACAGTCGAATCTTGAAACACTATGTTCAGGAAAAAGGTGGATAAATCGGGTAGTTTGCTGATTCGTCAGAGCTGTGCTTTATTTATGATACATACACAGCTCTGACCTCTTCACGGAACAACTTTTTGTATCACTCCACAGCACCCATAACTGACAGTTATTCTTGTTGCCTAGCAACACTGATTACACTTTACTGTCACAGATTATTACTCGAGTCACGAGTCCAATTTTAATAGACTTGGACTTGTCACAGACTCTGATCCATTTTTACTCAGACTTGACTCGGACTCGAGCCTTTTGTACTTGGGATTTTTTTTCCAGGTCTGGTGGAGTCCATAGCATCTGTGGTCCAATGAAAAACAAACAAACAAACAATGTAAAATATGGTGACCATGCATCCTTTTTCCCCAAGACATGTCCTCTTTTTCAGACCTGAAAAAAGCATGTGGCCGGGATTTCAAAATTGCCTCTAAATGTCTTTGTCTTCATATTGATGTGCTCTCTACAGTTAGTACTATAATACAATCTATGTATTTGATACTGCGCATCAGTTTTCACATGTATGTGTGATTATTCTGGCTGCGAGCAGCAGCACACACTCTTACAAAGTACTGCCCATGTGTGCGGAAAGAGATCGCATTTGCCAGACGTGCTCTGCCGCTCTCATCCAGAAATATCAATAATGTAAGTACAGTTTAAAAACTATGTTCCCCAACTCTGCAAATTATACATAGAACATATTTTATCTGACACACTTACTATGAAAAGTCATTTCTAACTGAAAATGTTTACCATATCGAGACAAAATCAAATTGAGTATGTTCAGAGACATTTGAACTATAATATGACGGATGAAATAGACCATAATGGAAATTGTACAACTCAGTCTGTTAAATATTTGTACCGCAACCTCTGTGTGTCACCTGTAAAGCTGGCACTTGTGCTTCAATGGAAAAAAAGTAAGAAAATACAACGAAGAACACAAGTGAGGGGGGAAGTCTCTATTCACCTATTATCCATTCGCAATATATTGTGAAAAGAAATGTCAGCCCAGGGCGAGTTTGTCAAGAAATAGTAGGATACACCTGGACACAGCAGTAGGACTAAAAAGAGTGAAGTGTAGTACTGTAGTATATTCATATTTTTTAATGGTATCTGATCTTTTCTGTTGTTATTTTATGTTATTGTATTTCATTTTCTATCTTTAAATCTCAGCTTAAAACATCTTTTCTCAGCGCATTGTCTATCGATTACTAATTGATGTTTTATTTCCCCCTTTGTAATTGAGATTGTAACTTCTGTTGAAATGTAAATTAATGTACTTTGTACATTGTTAAATGTATATGGAGTGTAAAGTGTCGTTGAGCTTGTGGAAAGGCACTATGTAAATTAAACATATTATTATTATGGCCATTATTAACTGTTTTAATATTACAATTTATTATATGTATTAAACACATTCAATGTATTTAATTACTTTAAATGTACTGTATTTCACCCAAAATTTTAGATAAATCTAAACTAAATTGAATGGACAAATTGAAATGAAGTAGAAATAAAAGGTAAATTAAAATTCAAAATAAAAATAAGTTGTAAAGACTAATGCAGCTTTCACTTTTTTAGTGTATGTTTAAGTGGAGGGGAAAAGAAACAAATAATTTAAATGTCAACAGAACACTGTAAGTGTGTTGAAGGACAGTCTTGTGTTCATACAATGAAAGCATATACGATCAGCCACAACACTAAAACCACCTGCCTGGGGAAAGTCATGTGGTGCCAGTCGAGGGTCTGACGTGTGAACGGTGAGCTCTGCAACTTTGCTTGTTTTTAATACTTTTTGTGTCAAAAACGGGTAAGATACTATACATCCTGTTCCATAACTGTTTTATGGAGACAGAATTCAAAATCCTTGGGCTCTGGAGACATTAAAAGACGTGCTCAAGCTGATACACCAGACAGGGCCGCAGACCAGGGACTCAGTTTGGATGGTGCGACGGCAGAGATTCAGCGTCAACTGTCGAGCATGTTGGCAGTGCTGGCGAAGGTCATGCTGACTTGGAGGATTTTGCTGTAATACGTCGATCGATCACTGCCATGGAGACGAAATTCTCTGAGTTGGTTACAAGAGTGTCAGACGTCGAGAAACGGATTATCTGGTGTTATCGGAGAGGGAATTAGCTGCCAATCCGCTACCTTTTGGGAAAGTAGGAAGATTTAGTGAAACGTATCCAGCGAAAAAACATCTGAAATGTTGGAATTGCTGACAACGAAGAAGGCCGAGATATGGTGAAATGAAATTCATAGATGGGCACTTTCAGAGTCTGCTCGACATAACGGAAGGTTCCAGAAGATCGCAGAGAATTATAATACAAAAATGCAAAATAAGTAAAATAAGTAAATACAGAAGCAGTGTCGTCATGAAATACAGCGGAGCTGTACCTGGTGTTCAGCTTGAACAAAATTGATTGTCAGAGTGTCTAAAATGGAAACACTGCACCATTATATATATAGTATATATACTGTATTTAATGCATCTTTTATTAAAGTTCAAATTATAAGGAAGTGAGCTGTATAAATAATCACAAACTACGAAACTGGCATTTGTCTGTGCGGTCAGAGCCGCTTATGTGAATTTCATACTTCTCCTGGCTGATACACTGTCTGGCGCGGAGACGCTCATCACTGGCGCATGCTTGCTGCAGCTAGATTTTGTTTATAGTGATTGCTCGCAACATAGTGAGTTATAATATGAGTGTCATGGTGTATCTTATGGTGAAGAAAATCTGCGATACACAGCTCTATAAAGAAGAAAGAGTTTGTTTTTTGTGAGTTAAATTTGGATTGAAATCAAGTGAACAAAAAGGTGAGAGGGCGTAGTATTAGCCCATTATACAATGCAAAAAAAGGACACAAATAAAAAAAAATGTATTTGTCTGTAATGTAAATGTCTTTTTTGGTTTGTTTTCCAGTATAAATATCTAAAACTCCATTTTTACATTTACTTTAGCAGCTATACTGCAGAAGAAAAAAAATTATCAGAGAATTTTGAATATATTATTTAATTAATTTTAATATATTAATATTTTAAAATATTGAAAAATCCTTATAACAAGAAACATTTACCTGACAAGCAGCATATAAGATATTTATGCACTGGCAGAAGTATGAACAAGTGAAAAAAATACACATATTCAAAATACACTTATATTTAAGATACATTTTCTTAAAGCAAGTCTAAATATCTTATATGTTTTATATGTTCATTATTTTAGATAATGTTAAATGAAAAACAAGACAAAAAACTTGATAACAGTAGGTTATTTTGCAATGAAATTTGTAATTAATTAAACAATAAAAATCCAAGTAGTTTTTCCCTTTAATTCAGTGAATGTCACTTAGAGGTATATTTAAAAGATGATTTTGTCCTCTTTATTTTAGTAAACATGTTTAAAACAACCTTTTAAGTTGAGGCAATAGTTGGTTAAGAGCTAATGATTATTCGTTGCAATAATTGCCAGAATAGTCGAATAATCGTTCTAATAATCGGTAGATTCGTCGATTATAAAAAATAATCGTTAGTTGCAGACCTACTGTCTATGCTGTGTGGACATGACATTCACTTGACCGTTGTAAGGTGCCATTGAGTCTGGGCTCTCAGGAGAATCAACATTTGAACTGTCTCTTGCATATGTAACAGCAACATGGGAGACACAGCCAGCAGGGGCTCGCGCCTCACGTCTGATTATCTTCCCTTCCTCACTCAAAACTCACTAAAAACCTATACAATGTCAAGTGTGTACAAAAAAGTAACTATAACATGTTTGATATCATTTTAAGTGTCTCAGTGTGCCTGGTAAACTGGTCTCATCCTCCTAGCTATAATGAAAAGCTAAAAGAAGTTATAGAATATGAGAGATGTAGTGTGCCTCTTAAAGGTGTGCCCTCCCCCAGATCCTGTATATGTAAATGTACAGGAACCTACTCAATGGGGAGCCAAATCTAATTAGAAGGACAGACACCACCATTTGGTTAGCCTATTGAATTATTTGGGTATTTAAGGAGATGTGGCACATCGTTCGTGGCTCTCTGTAGTCAGACGATCCCGCACAGTTTACTGTGTGTAGTTTATATCAGGCTGGGAGTCTGTAGGTAGACTTCCCACATGATCGCCGTGTGTAGTTTTTCGTTGCCAGGTAATATCTCTACAAATTCCTCAATTTCCGAATTGTTGTGATTATATTGATTGTTCGATGATTTTGCCTTATGAATTGGATTTTGAATTATTGTTCTATTACCTGGTCAATAAATTGTAAACATTTGATTTTATTCTGACTGACTCTGAAATTGTTTTCCCAAACAGATTGAGCGATTCGTATGTTACCGCAAGTCTGCGTCAGATTAGTGACGACTAATATTTGGCATCAGTTCAAGTGTACTTGGTTTGCAAAGACAGAAAGTGTATTTCCGTTTAGAACAGCTTAATGCTGCTTGACCAATCTAAATTCGGGTGTCTTACCTCTGTTTTGACTTGAGGTTTCTTCAGATAAGTGTACGTGGGAAACCACGCATGGCCAATCCAAAGCTATTATAAGAGAAGTTATGTTGGTCAACTTACATCTGTAATAGTGGTCGTGACCTCTACTGAAGAAAACGTTAAGTTAAATTCAAGTGTATGCAATTCCATGGGGGCTATACTGAAGTATCTTTGATTGTGTATACATGAACGTGACCGATCTCAGGTATATAGCAATTTACCTCTGTTTGATGAACCAATACTGGCCGCTTGTGATCGTGAGACCCGCAGTGTAGAGAAAACACGCGAGGACCTCAAAGCGACGTAGTTTCCTAATCTTGAACGGGTAAAATATAATTAAAGGAGTTAAAAGAATAATCAAGCATTCGCTCACTTTTAATGATGCTCAGATATCATTAAAACCCTTTTCATTTATGGAGTCAGATGAAATAACGAGGTAATACATGAGAGAAAATGTATTTCATTTAAGCTGGTTGTGTTGCGTAAAAGAAAGACAGTAACGCGCAGAGACCTTCACCCGTATTATTGGAGACCGCCGTTGGACCGATAGACGGGCCTACAAAGTGGTGACAGCCCTTCCGTGATCTCGCAACCAGACGAGAAACGTCTTTCCAGCGCGACATTCAACTTGATCCCTGCCCAGGACATGAGGTTTGGTCTTCTCATCTATCTCCAACTGCTGTGGTAAGTCCATCTTTTTTGCCTTTTAGAAGTGTTGAGGGAAAGATTGTCTGCACCTCACATACAGACACATTGTTAGTACGGGTCGGAATACCCTCTGTTTAGACCGGAACCGAAAAGTCGTCCGGTGGGCATAAGAATTAGACAGGAAACATGTCTCTCCAGGGACAGCACAGCAGCCGTGTAGATGAGGAAATAATGGAGATTCTAGGTGTACAATTGAAAAACCTCCTTGTTCGGTTAAGCTACAAGGGACTGAAATTAAAGTGGAGCAACAACGAAATAATATCCTGGTATTCTGCTGAGGGTGCGAAATTGAAATCACACTCAAAATACAAGAAAATTCCCGCTGCAATTGTTTATTTACTTCGTCGTAATGACCTCAACACCATAACCGAGAATGAACGAACAATAGCAAATATCAAAGAAATTGAAAGATTGCGATCTGACGAATTACATAAATTAAGAAAACAAGTCGAAGGGTTCGCATACGAGCAACATGGGTGGGCTAGACAACGCGAAGAAATGGCAACAAAAATTGATCAACTTCAAAGAAAACTTCAAACCGGCAGTGATTACATATCTGCTCTTGAAGATTGCTGCGATAAATCCGGGTTTCCAGTAGCTGCAGTTAAACGAGCAGCACTGGATGAAACCTTTCAGCTAGAGACTCAAAATGATGATGACGATGCCGTGTTAGGACACAGACCACAGAGAGAAACTCGTAAACGAGCTCCTGTGAACCTGTGGCCTGAAGAACCAAACCGGCAAAGCCCAGTAAAGACTCGAACAAAATCGAATGACTTGCCAAAGAAATCAGTTAAAGTCGCTGTGCTTAAAACCATGACGAAAGCGGATGATAAAATCACATCAATCAGCCGCCCGTTAACATGCGAAGAATGCTCTAGCCATATTAAGGTCGTAGGAATTATGCCGAGAAAAGGGCCGTTTCAACCCTACTGGGAAGCATTAATGTTACAGGCCACGGTGTACAAATTAGAAATTAGAGATGTTTGGCAAATAGCTCTCCTCACTATACCCGAGGAGCTCAGACCGAAACTAACCACAGAGATGAAATCTGGCAACATAATGAACCGACACAATAACGAAACTGACGAGAGTATCTACGAGCGTCTAAAACAGGTATTATTAGACATGAGGGGACCGACACATGCAGATTGGAGAAAAATATTAGAAATCAAACAAGTGAGTAATGAGTCATTTGAAACGTACGCTGAACGGTTATGGGTAACATACAGAGAACACTCAGGCCTAGAAAATGCAAACCGTGACCATGACACATTACTACAACTTGTTAAGAACAATGCTGGCATCCCAGTTCAAAAGGCTTTATCCAATGGTGTCGACCCGGTCGAAAACACGTTCAGAGCAATAGTAGACTGGGGTTCAAGAATAGAAAAAAGGTGGAGATCAAAACCCCGTAGTGTTGCGTCCGCAAAATGGTTAACAGAACGGAACGGCCCAGACAAATTTAACCAAAGATCTCAAAGCAAAATGCAATGCCATTATTGCAAAAAATCTAACCATCTCATGAGAGATTGCCAAAAAAGAGATTTAAGAAAACAATCAAAACATTGTCAAAAAACGCCCTATAGCAACCTGTTGAAACTATTAACGAATTTCATCACTGAGTTTAAAAAACAAAACAACCAAAATGGCTCGCCCACAACGCGAACGGAATTACGGGAGAATACCATCAGCAATAGAGATGCGTGGCCTCCATCGCCGTAGGAGCATATAAGAGTGGAAACCGAATCAGAATAAGGGCTAATTTAGGAGGCCGGTTAGCTGATGTACTTATTGATTCTGGTCCATCTTGCTCCTCCACATACATTCCATTACCCTTAACCAACGAAACTATTACCAAAATCGAACGGTAAATGGTGGCAGGAGATTAAAACACTCCGTCGTCAAAGTGCGCGCGCACATTAACAAAATTCCAGATGAGAACAAGAAAAACAACAACAACGCAGATCAATTAGCTAAATTAGCAGCACAAAAGGGAGATGACGAACGGCAGCCTGACGGGCTGGTTGTTCCTGATGTGAGTGCGGTTCAGACTATTCCTATTGACTTAAAACAGTACCAACAAGAACTGTGGAGTTCTGATGGAGAGCTGACACCGCACCTGCAGCAGGACCAACCAGTCAAGGTCGCTGAAGGCATGATTTTAATAGACGATAAACACATCATTCCAGAAGCCCTCCAGAAACCAGTGATAAAGTTGTACCACGATTATGCACATGTATCAGCTCCCAAAACATAACCGCTGATACAAAAGAACTTCTGGTGGCCACAAATGGCATCAGACATTCAAAGATGGTGCGACACATGCATCGTATGTGCCACCATTAACCAAGGTAAGCCTGGCCGTACAAAACTGTGTAGACCAGAGCCACCCAAAGGACCTTTGGAGTCACTCAAATTGGATTTTATAGGCCCACTACCCAGTGCCAGAGGGGGGTATCTTTATTGCCTGGTGATAATTGACATTTTCCAAATGGTTCAAAGCGATTCCTACTCGCAATGGCAATGCAAACTCAGTGGCACGTGTGGTAGCGACCCAAAACCTCCCACTTTGGGGAGCACCAATCCAAATTGAATCTGACCAGGGTACACACTTCACTGGTCAGGTGATGAGACACATATGCCAGATGCTGAATATCAAACTAAAATTTCATAACCCTGACAGACCACTGAGATCATAGATGATAGAACGTGTGAATAGCACCCTTAAAAAATGCTAAGCAGAAAACACATCACCAGAAATGTGAACTGATTCTTTGACCACATAGTTGTGTTGGGAGCAATAAAACAAAGCTCAGAAAGTTCCCCAGCAGAACTGGGGCCTATATTGCTCACAACAGCAGACTGTGCAGACTCAACTGCGAGAGCAGCTTAAGGTGCTTCACACTTCAAACTGCACTAAAATATCAGCAGTAATTTGGATCTCACCAAAGAAGCTCAGTCAAATTTGATCTCTGAAATAAAATTTGCATTAGACATTGTAATGGTACATGTTTTTTAAACAAAATGCTTCTTCCCCCTGATGACACAAACCATACAGTAAGAGACTAAAAGCTGTCTGTAACAGTTTGGCTTTGACCATCAGAGGAAAATAAAGTACCACATGTCTATATGCAAATTAATTAAAGGTTCAACATTAACTGTTCTCTCTCTCTGTGGTTGTTCCCATTTCAGGTTGCAATCACATGAGGGACAGAGGCCAAAAGGCTTCTGATCCCCCTGCTTCAAGCCAGGACATCAATTTGACCATGATGGAGATGGGTGGGAAAGCAAATCTAACAGGCCATTCACACTTCACAGCTCTACAAAAACAAAAAATAGCTATATGGCCTCCCGGTTTAGCACCGGAACCAAAATTGTGCAACACCAATTGCTCTAGATCAGGTTCCACCCATCTCCTAAACATACAGAGCACACACTTTTATTACTACTCATCATGGAACAAAATAATGGCCAAGATTCTGAAAATACTAATCCACTGAAGATCTGGCCCACCTCTCGCATACACATAGCCTCGCACACATAGGACATTAAAATCCTGTTTCCATAAAACAGTCACTATTTACAACTTCCCCTTTAAATACTGTAATATACATGAGACATATGCATGGCTACAGTCACACATCGATGATTTAATTACTAATTGCAAGCAAACTTGCCACCCAAATTTCAACATTTCCACCTGCATAAATCAAACCAATTGATTGTTGTTGGAATGGTTGCAGACCAGAGGGCCCCTGGTTTTCAACACATCGCTAATAACAATATAAAAATAGAAGTTGACGATGTGAAATGCAGACACTTCTATCGATCCACTACACATTTTTAAAATAGGCATATATCATCGGTTGTGACTTAGCCACCAAATCACACACATTAGATAATTTTGAATTAGCTCTGCTATTATTATACATGTCTGCAACTGTGATTCTACAATCATAAAATTATTATTATAACTATATGATTAATGATGCATGCCACTGGTGAAGATACTAGTTATACTGAATTTGTGGTATGTTTCCTTTAATCTATTATCCACTGTAATAATGAATATTGATGATATATGTTCAAATTGCCTTGAACTCTGTGCCACCTTTGCTTTAATTAATTCAGATTCTAAATTCCACTACCACAAATCACAATGGTAGTAAATAAAAATCAGATTAATTAGACCCCTTTGCATTTTCAAAGACACACTTGAGACCTGGATTACCACTCGCACTTGTGACATTGATTCATTGTTTGTCTTTTCATCATGTATTTATGTATTACTCAACCCTTTTCTCATGTCAGTACAACATTAAGTTCTTCAGAGTTTCATCTCTACATGGTCATCTAAGAAGCTGTTCAGGTGTATATGCATTCCCAGTGAGAACTCCTTCACCTAATTGAGGTCTGCCCAGAAGACCACCACTGGAGGTGGCAGAGAATTCTTCAAAGAGTCAGATCATCATTAAAGGGAAGGTGCAACCAGAAGCAGATGTTTCTCCATGATGGAATGACATGTCCACTGAACAAGCCACAAAAGACTTGATGGACTCTATGAACGGAACACATGTGATAACCTCAACCAGACACAGTGTTGCGACTTCTTCAGATGCCTCCTCAGGTCTTTCCGGACATCAAATGACATTGCGCTAACTCTCAGCCTCTTACAGCTGCCCACCTTACAAAGACTGATGTGACACCGCAGGAAACCCTTTGAGTGGCCCACGGTGCCAAAGCGGGGAAAACTGTAAGGTGCCATTGAGTCTGGGCTCTCAGGAGAATCAACATTTGAACTGTCTCTTGCATATGTAACAGCAACATGGGAGACACAGCCAGCAGGGGCTCGCGCCTCACGTCTGATTATCTTCCCTTCCTCACTCAAAACTCACTAAAAACCTATACAATGTCAAGTGTGTACAAAAAAGTAACTATAACATGTTTGATATCATTTTAAGTGTCTCAGTGTGCCTGGTAAACTGGTCTCATCCTCCTAGCTATAATGAAAAGCTAAAAGAAGTTATAGAATATGAGAGATGTAGTGTGCCTCTTAAAGGTGTGCCCTCCCCCAGATCCTGTATATGTAAATGTACAGGAACCTACTCAATGGGGAGCCAAATCTAATTAGAAGGACAGACACCACCATTTGGTTAGCCTATTGAATTATTTGGGTATTTAAGGAGATGTGGCACATCGTTCGTGGCTCTCTGTAGTCAGACGATCCCGCACAGTTTACTGTGTGTAGTTTATATCAGGCTGGGAGTCTGTAGGTAGACTTCCCACATGATCGCCGTGTGTAGTTTTTCGTTGCCAGGTAATATCTCTACAAATTCCTCAATTTCCGAATTGTTGTGATTATATTGATTGTTCGATGATTTTGCCTTATGAATTGGATTTTGAATTATTGTTCTATTACCTGGTCAATAAATTGTAAACATTTGATTTTATTCTGACTGACTCTGAAATTGTTTTCCCAAACAGATTGAGCGATTCGTATGTTACCGCAAGTCTGCGTCAGATTAGTGACGACTAATATTTGGCATCAGTTCAAGTGTACTTGGTTTGCAAAGACAGAAAGTGTATTTCCGTTTAGAACAGCTTAATGCTGCTTGACCAATCTAAATTCGGGTGTCTTACCTCTGTTTTGACTTGAGGTTTCTTCAGATAAGTGTACGTGGGAAACCACGCATGGCCAATCCAAAGCTATTATAAGAGAAGTTATGTTGGTCAACTTACATCTGTAATAGTGGTCGTGACCTCTACTGAAGAAAACGTTAAGTTAAATTCAAGTGTATGCAATTCCATGGGGGCTATACTGAAGTATCTTTGATTGTGTATACATGAACGTGACCGATCTCAGGTATATAGCAATTTACCTCTGTTTGATGAACCAATACTGGCCGCTTGTGATCGTGAGACCCGCAGTGTAGAGAAAACACGCGAGGACCTCAAAGCGACGTAGTTTCCTAATCTTGAACGGGTAAAATATAATTAAAGGAGTTAAAAGAATAATCAAGCATTCGCTCACTTTTAATGATGCTCAGATATCATTAAAACCCTTTTCATTTATGGAGTCAGATGAAATAACGAGGTAATACATGAGAGAAAATGTATTTCATTTAAGCTGGTTGTGTTGCGTAAAAGAAAGACAGTAACGCGCAGAGACCTTCACCCGTATTATTGGAGACCGCCGTTGGACCGATAGACGGGCCTACACCGTCCAAGGGACTGAGCTCCTTCTTTGTTCCTTTTTGTGTTGGTTCCGCCTAGCAGTTGGAGTATGTTTTGTGGAGTAACACTCCTTCAGGACAGTTTGTGGATAAATCTGCACGTTCTTTGTGCTTACGCCTCCTATTGGTTGGAGTTTGTACTATGGAATATATCTTGCAAAACATTGGATTGATTAGGGCATTTTTTTGCACTCATATAACAGCTGTGTGGACCTAACTCACTGAACATTCACTTGACTGTCCGAGGAAACTGGGCACCTTTTTGTTTCTTTTTTTGCTAGTTCCACCTAGAGGCTGGAGTTTGTTTTGTGGAAGAACACACCTTCGGAACAGCTGTGAATGAATCTATACGTCTTTGTGTTTATCCTGCCTATTGGCTGGAGTTTGTTTAATAGATTATTTTCTGTTGTGTAATTCTGTCTCACAACATTTTTACAGAAGCACCGGACTTGAGCAATTCCATGGCAAAGTTGTCGTGGGGTTTCTCGTAGGCATTCATGGACTGTTTGAGTTTAGAGGGATGGACGCCGGTTGGCGCTGTTGTGTGCGGGGTTAATGAGCATGTTTTTATTTTTACTGTTTGTTTGTTTCGGGGGAAGTTTGGGGTTCGATTGTTGCACTAATGATGGGATGTGGTCTTCATAATCTTCATTTAGACACGCAATATATTTTTTCTAATATGTCAAAATGTAAAATGTTAATATGAGTGGATTTTCTCTCTCCACGTGGAATGTGAATTGGTTGGGGCACCCCATAAAAAGAAGGAAGGTTATTTCTTTTCTTAAACGTTGGGAATATGATATAGTGTTTCTTCAAGAAATGCATCTTTCCCCGCAGGAAGCTGACAAATTTGGGAAGATATGGGGTGGACATGTTTTCTTTGTGCTGGCTCAAGTAAGAGTAGGGGAGTCATTACACTGATTAGTAAATATTTACAATTCAAATGTCTCAAACAGATTAAAGATAAATTAGGAAGAGTCATTATTGTTTTAGCAGAAATTCAGAGCAAAGGTTGATTTTGGCTAATATTTACACACCTAACATTGATGATCAGGGCTTTTTTATAGATCTTGAAGGGATGTTGCAAGCCGCTGGCATGGTATAATATTGCGAGGAGACTTTAATATTTTGATGGACTCAGTCCTTGATCATAGTGAAGGAAAAGTGCGTAAGCCCCCTAGAGCAACAGTCACGCTTCACAGGATGTGTAAAAATCTTGTCTTACAGATATATGGAGTTTTTTGAACCCATCTGGTAGTAGGGCTGCACGATTATAGCAAATATCATAATTGTCGATTATTGCTCTTGATATTGTAATCACGGTTATTAATGTTGATTAAAATATTAAATTATTGTGACGTCACAAAGCAAGCAACTGTGTGGTTCTTCAGAGTAGCAGATTTCAATGGTGGATATGAGTTGTGCTCCAGTTTCTTTTAATCATCTTTTAAGCATTATATTGTAATAATGTTTGTTAAGGTAAGGCAAATTAAAATGATTGTAATTTGATATCTATGGTATAGAATAAACTGAATTATTGCTAAATTACTGGTTACATTTTTAGTCCACGTACAGCAAATAATATTGCATATTCAATATTCAAACTTATTAACAGCTGAATTAAATTGATCAAGTTACTGTGTTCAGTAAGCACTTAGGTGGCGAGACAGGGGACCATTCATCCCATTAGATCTTCAATGGTGATCTTGTTCATGTAAGATCATTGTTAGATAATTTTTGGCCTCAGTGGTGGCACTTTGGAAATTAAAAACAGTCATTTGTGATAAGAGTTTGTGCGATTCGTGAAAATGTTAAATCTACCAATACCAACTGCATGGCAAATGGGTCTTATAAGAGGAGACGTGATAATGATGGTGATTCCTGAAATATGCTATTCATGCCATATTCTTTATGATGGCTACACCTCCAAAACACACTTGGAACAGTTAAGCTGAATTATTTTATTGCTATTTTGTACAAATCAAATTCACATTAGACAACTTATTAACATGACAAAACAGTTTTGTCGTGTTGCTCATTTGCAGTGTATATAACATCTACGTTCGAAGCGAGAGGTGCAATATGCAATGAATCCAAAATAATTACAAAGTGCTTTTTGCTCTTGTTCTACAACTTTTTTTTAACTGATTAAGTAAAGTTATGACATCTTTATACATATAGATCAGATGGGATTTATTCAGGGCCACAGCTCTTCTGTTAACAGTAGGCATTTCATCAATATCATGTGGTCAGTAGCGAATGATCAGACTCCGGTCACTGCCATCTCACTTGATAGGCACTTGATATGGTAGAATGGGATTATCGTTTTTTAAGATTTTGGAAATATACAGGTTTGGTAATACTTTAATTGGATTGATTAAGTTACTTTATTGACACCCAGTAGCAGCGGTACAAACAAATGTATTAATTTCAGATTATTTTATAATGCCTCCTTTCCCCATTATTGTTCTGTCTTGCCCTGGAACCATTATCAGCCATGATAAGAAAGGAAGATGATTTTCCAGGTGTGATGGTGGGAGGTGTGGCGCATAAGCTTTTGCTTTACGCAGATGATATTTTATTATTCGTCTCCGACCCCACTAGATCTGTGCTTTGCCTCCACAGAATTATTCATTCCTTTTCAAGTTCTCAGGATACACAGTCAGTTGGTCTAAATCCAAAGCTTTTGCTTTGACAGCATACTGCCTAGTAACGGCTTTTCAGCCAGGTGCATTCCAGTGACCCAAACTGTGCATTAAGTATTTGGGCGTTTTATTCCCAGCAAATTTGTCTGATTTAGTTAATTTTGACCCCTTAATAAAAAGGTTTTTGATTGGTGTGGGAAGGTGGGTTTCATAACATTTATCTATGATTCGGAAGGTTCATGTTATTAAAATTAACTGTAGTCCAAAATGTAACTACCTGCTGCAGTCTCTCCCTGTAGATGTCCCCCTCTCTTATTTCAAGCAATTTGTACTGTTTTTGGGAGTAGTTTACACCCACCTAAAGCAGCATATACTCTGAAAGTGGCGATTACTGCTTTTGGAAAAGGTCATGAGGCATCAGTTTATTACTCCCTGATAATTCAGAGTCTGGGGGACGGAGCTTTACCTTCTATCAAGAGAGAATAGGAGAACTATTTAAATTTGGTATTGGAAGAGGGAGTGTTGGTTAGGATTCTAAAAAAACATCAAGTCTGCATCTAGAGATGCAAGGGTGTGCCTGAAGCAATTCAAGATTTTATATCAATTCCATTGAACCTACTCTAGATTGTATATGCTTGGTCTTAAAGACACACCCACCTGCTGGCACTGCCAATCAAGAGGAGGAGACACAACCCATGTCTTTTGGGGGCGTGTTAAGATCCAAGAATTTTGGTTGAAGATTCAGTTGTGTGAGGTATTGGGCACTCAAATTTTATTTTGCCACAGGCTCTATATTGATGACCACCTCATCGCCTAAATTACAGAGAATAAACACAAAAAACTGGGTCCTAACTAGTGTTATGATCACCAGACAAATAGTTTTTAGGGGATGGAAGTCAGCTGGAGCGCCCCCATTTCAGGAGTGATATTCGTAGATGGGCAGGGTGGAAGCTTTTGAAAAGGGCTCATCCAGAAGACTGGGGAATTTAGACTTGTTTGTGGAGAAATGGGCAAATATCTGGCATTTTTGGAGAGATCTCGGAGAGGGACAGTGGAGAGAGGAGGTTAATCATAAAAATAACACCTACCTAATTTTGTGTAGGTCCCCCTCGTGGCTGCCAAAACAGCACCAATCCGCATCTCACAATAGCATTTAGAGATACCATTCTTCTCACAGTTGTACAAAGGGGTTATCGGAGTAACCGTAGACTTTGTCAGATCTTATCAACAAGGTATTTCCATCCACAGAACTGCCACTCACTGGATGTTTTTGGCACCATTCTGAGATAATTTTAGAGACTGTTGTGCGTGAAAATCCCAGGAGATCAGCAGTTACAGAAATACTCAAGCCAGCCCATCTGGCACCAACAATCATCCATGCCATTATCTACTCAGCCAAAAATATTGAGGAGGAGATTACAGTTACAATTTTAATTCAGACTCGACTGACATGGACACGATTAATTAAAGACTCGGACTTGACTAAGGTGGACTCGAACCCAACACTACCATTTCTTCTAGCGGAAGGATGGCATTTAATGATTTTAATAATGATTAAAAATAAAAAATAAAAAAAAATAAAAACACGTTTTCATGAACATTTGTGTCCTTAATATTTTAACCATGTGGTAAATGTTTTACAAGTCACTCAAGGCTGTGCCATATTGTGAATTTAGTCACAGCTGAAGGGGTTGCCGAACAACACTTTTCTGCTGTGACAATATTCACAAAACAGCATGGCCTCATGAAACTTGTTGCTTAAATGACTACGCAGGATTCATATTTTTTCCCCCCTATACCAAATTTCAACAACTTCCTGGACAAAATTACTTAGCTATTAAAGAGATAACTCAATTGGAAAGAGGACAAACACTGAAATAGGACAATATTTTTTTTATTAGCTGTACAGCAATACATTCTCCACACCATCTTGCCTCATATGCCCTCTATGCCCCACTGAGCCATAATAAATGTCTTTATAAGGTTGATTTTATTACCATTGTAAAATTCACACAGTACAGCTAGGTAAAAAAGAAGAAAAAAAAAAAAAAAGCATTAACCAAGAATTTTAAGAGCATAAAAATAAGAAAGCAATTTAATTGCAATTACTTGTTGGAGAAAACCATTCTGAATCAGAAAAACAAAATGATCAGAAATAAGGACACTGCTCTTTGCACAATTGACAAAACTTTTTTTTACAAATGTTCCATCCAAGCTTCCCCTTCTAGAAATGTTTCGTATCAAAATAGCTTCCTCAAACACCCATATTAAACTACATAAATCGGACGTGGTCTGAAAAACCTATTGTAAACTGCAAGACACCTTTTTTTAAGTGTCTTTTCAGTATCCCATTAAATATGATCAAACTCCAATAAATTTCAGGTCACATACGGTTCAAGATTAGGGGTGCTTTATAGGTAACATGACCACATCAAAACAAGACTCAGGTGATTTGAGATGTGCACATTGTTGTATGTCCCCAGTTTTGTCCCTTTTCCTCCTTTATACAAAGCCAAAACAAAAGCTCCATGGAAGCCTACCTCCCCCCCCCCCCCCCCCCCTCCCCCTTTTAAGGATCAATATTTAAGCTCACTCTTTTGTTGCCATTAAGTAATAGGAGGTAAAAAGATTAGCTGCAACATTATGCATTCCCTCCCCAACAAGCGAATTTGACTCAAATGCAACGATTCAAGCTTACAGAAGGACAGAAAGACAAGGGGTTATGCATCTTACATGATTCTTCTGGCTTTTATATTTCGCACACAAGTAATTTGAAAGCCTTCAGTGGCATGTTTCCAAACAACTACTGTTATAAGCCATTGCCCTAGCATTCAAGGTCATCAATTCACTAGAAAAAGATTAAAATGTTCATAATAAAACAAAATAAAAATTATTTACAAGCAAGACTAGCCAAGATTTTTTGTACAACTTATCAACCGCAGGTTTTTTTTTAAACATGTGAACGGATGGATATCATAGTCCCTGGCGTGACAATCAGATGGCTACATTTTTACTCTCTCTAACATCATCAACTGTGACCAGTGAAAGAACACAAGCGGAACAAACAGCAAATAATAAGATCATAAAATGTCAAACAGTGAAAAGGACTTTCTTGGACAAATGGGGTAAAAAAAGAAAATGCCTATTTCTACAGCAGTGACAGTGATTCTAGATATCAAGGCTTGACCAGGCACAAAATGAATTTCTCAGTATTGCCATAGTAATGTCAGATTTAAAAGATCAAAAGAACACAACATCTAGATGCATGTAGTAGACCACGTTAAATCAGATACCATGCAGTCCTCTCCGCGTACACTGTACAGACAGCAAGAACCCGTCAGATGAGCTACTGCTATAATAGACAGGAAGAAAAAACCCATGCATGGTTATGTGATCCTCATGAGTCTAAATATTTTGAAATGACCACATTTTACTCTGGGAAGTTAAAAACTTTATGGACAATAGTAATTTGAATATGAAGTTTTATGAAATCTGATGAAAGACTTTGTGGACTAAACAAATGAGGACACAAGTAATGAAGAGGTGTGGTCATAAGGAGGTGAAGAGAGAAAAGTGAGCATGTGTATGTGTATATATAGGGACACGTAAGGGGATGCATTTATGCAAGATGTGTATACACATGTCCACAGATCACCGGTCCATCATGCTAAGAATCATTTCAGGAGTAAGATCGCCATTAGGTGCAGCTTCAGGGACAGCTATCTGCACCGTTTCTATTTCCGCCTCAATTGCCTCCACCTCAGCCACCACCACTGGCTGGGCTGCAGCTGCATCAGAGCCCTCTGGTTCCTTCTTCACTATGATGTTTTCAATAGCCCCTGTGCTTTCATCCTCCACCTGAATAATTGCAGCAGTTTCTAGGATAAACAGAGAGAGCATTTTCCTTCAATCCAGTGAAACACTTTTTGATGGTTGTTTGTATTTGATTTAAAGCCATGCCTGGTTCCACTGCAGTTTTTTATAAATATCATAAAAGCTTTAGTGATTAATAATTGACTAATTCAGGACGGACTTTGCAAAAAGTATACTTTTGAAAAGCTTTTTTTTAACAGTCACAGTAGAGTGTGTTTCAGTTGTGCTGAAGCATCTGAAAGGTTTCTCTTATTATGCAACAGTGCAAACATTACCTGCAATGGTTTTGGCAGCAGGCTTGGTAGGAGAGGACTTGGGTGCATTCTTAGGGGGTCTGCCACGTTTCCTCTTTACAGGAGGCTCAACTAGAGCAGGGATAGGAATGCTGGGTGGAGCCTGTTCTACCATAATATGCTGTTCTTCAAGATGCTCCTCGTCGTCCTCATCCTCTTCATCAATATCATCCAAATCAGGCTCTCCATGCTCATCTGAGACATTCAGGTCAGTGTTAAACTTTTATAAAGCCATTCTTATTTAGCATAACTTATTCAGATACAATCCAAACCATACCGCAAAAACACGTTAAAGGGATAATTCATCCCAAAACAAAAATGTTCCATCATTTAATCACCCTTGTATTGTGCCAAACCATGTGACTTCTTTCTTCTGTGGATTAGAAAAGGAGATCTCAGGCAGAATTTTAGTCTCAGCCACCATTCACTTTCATTGCCTGCTGCCGCTGCCCCCCCCCCCCCCCCCAAAATGAAAGTGAATAGTGACTAGGGTTGCTCTGATACTAGGGATAGACACAAGTGCCCGAGTACTCGGAAGTAAGAGCAATGATTAATCATAAAACCATGATCTATTTAATGAAAATTAAAAGTTACTTTTCATTGAATTTAAAATTTGGTGACAACTACACACTAGGTATCAAAGAGGGGCTTCATTTTTTTATATTGATTACCGTGTCATTTTCAGCAGTACCTTGATTGTCAACAGAGACAAACAAACTGACAAACGCTGCAATGCTGACGTTTGTTCAACAGGTTTACGAAAGCCAAAAGAAAGTTTAATCTGAAAAATCTGTCCCAAAAAGCTTTTAATCTGTAAACAGGTTTTATTGTCATAGTGTAGAAATTGACTCAATGTATATTATAATAATATAAAATAAATTATAATAAAGGTGAAGGTTTATCATTGACTGTAAATCTACCTCAGTGCCGACATGTTTGCGCGACACACCTGCATCTCAGCAAAATAAGAGAAGATTTCTGCATAAATTCTAAGTCCAAACATCTAAATGGACCATAGCTGAATGTAACAGAACGTAGGGTCTTAAACTATTTTCAACTTAACATCGAGTTTTAAAAACACAATGATTATGGCATCACGGAAACCACGGTTTGCAGATACAAGGTTCAGAAACAGTGGTGCGCACTTACTAAGCTTATTATGGTAACCTGAAGGAAGAACAGAGAGTCATTGTTTAATTTAATTGACCAGCCAGTCTTCACATAATGCCAAAATATATTTACTTCAGAGTACTCGAGTAGACAAAATGACCAAACAGCACATGCCACACCCTATTTGCTCCAGGGCCGCTGTTTCATCGCTGACCCTGCGCTAAGACCCCAGCTTAGTTGGGATATGCGGAAAAGAAATGCATTTCATTGGCTCTGTACCGGTACGCTGCACAATGACAATAAAAGTTGCATCTTTTTTAAATTTATATTCATCTACTTGGCATGAACAAAACCTCTTTAGAGTGCTCAGGTTTATAATCTGAACATACTCTAACAAATTGGACGCCTCTCAACTCCCGAAAGTAAAAACTTGGATCTGCATGAATCCATAATTAACATTTCTAAACTCAGCAAAAAAGAAATGTCCCTTTTGCAGGACACTGTATTTTATAGATAATTTTGTAAAAACCCAAATAACTTGCATATCTTTATTATAAAGAGTTTAAACAACGTTTTCAATGCTTGTTCAATGAACCATAAACAATTAAATGAACATGCACCTGTGGAACAGTCATTAAGACACTAACAGCTTACAGATGGTAAGCAATTAAAGTCACAGTTATAAAAACTTAAGGACATTAAAGAGACCCTTCTACTGACTCTGAAAAACAGGGTCCCTGCTCATCTTCGTGAATGTGCCTTAAGCATGCTGCATGAGGACTGCAGATGTGGCCAGGGCATTAAATTGCAATGTTTGTACTGGAAGACGCCTAGGACAGCGCTACAGGGAGACAGGAAGGACAGCTGATCATCCTCGCAATGGCAGACTACGTGTAACAACACCTGCACAGGATTGGTACATCCAAATATCACACTTGCGGGACAGGTACAGGATGGCAACAACAACTGCCTGGGTTACGCCAGGATCCCTCCATCAGTGCTCAAACTGTCTGCAATAGGCTGAAAGAGGCTGGACTGAGGGCTTGTAGGCCTGTGTAAGGCAGGTCCTTACCAGACATCACAGGCAATAACGTTACCAATTGGCACAAACCCACCAATCGCTGGACCAGACAGGACTGGCAAAAAGTGCTCTTCACTGATGAGTCACGATTTTGTCTCACCAGGGGTGATGGTCGGACTCTCGTTTATCGTCGAAGGAATGAATGTTACACCAAGGCCTGTACTCTGGAGTGGGATCGATTTGGATGTGGAGGTCTGGAGCAGTGTGTGTCAGCATCATCGGACTGAGCTTGTTATCATTGCAGGCAATCTCAACGCTGTGCATTACAGAGAAGACATCCTCCTCCCTCATGTGGTACCCTTCCTGCAGACTCATCCTGACATGACCCAGCAGCATGACAATGCCACCAGCCATACTACTCGTTCTGTGCGTGACAGGAATGTCAGTGTTCTGCCATGGCCAGCGAAGAGCCCGGAGACCTGTTGGATCAGAGGGTGAGGGCTAGGGCCATTCCCCCCCGAAATGTCCGGGAACTTGCAAGTGTGGGAAAACATCTCACAGCAAGAACAGGCAAATCTGGTGTAGTCCATGAGGAGGAGATGCACTGCAGTACTTAATTCAGCTGGTGGCCACACCAGATACTGACTGCTACCAAATTTAGATTTTTACATATTTACACATGTTAAGTTTGCTGAAAATGAAAGCAGTTGAAAGTGTGAGGACATTTCTTTTTTTTCTGATTTTATTTATTCAAAACTGCAAATTAAGATGAAAATGTAAGCAATTCCCATCCATAACTTTCTAATGTTGTTCTAACCATTCCAACAGCTAATCGGCATATCTTGGCAATGCAGTTCTCAAGAGCAGCTATTAGTTATAAACAAATTAATTATTATACTATAATATTTTGGTTGTCCTTATTATACCATGACTATACTAGATAGATATTTCATTCACTCACACACACACACACACACCTCTTGCCTTTTCTCAGACAATGTTTTAAATTCACATCTAAAGTGTTTTGTCTCGCTGCACAGCCTGGTCACATGACAAACTTCGCAAGTCACCAGTGATAGCTTTTAATTTAACCTCTAGGGGGCGCTATTGTACTGTAGAAACAAGGAGTTGCAACTGCAGAACCCTACATAAAAATAAACAGAAACTACCTCCCTTGATTTCCAATAGCTAAAAAATGCAACTACATGAACTGATTAATCTGTAAAACTGATATTAGTTGACATCTAGTTCAAATAATTAAGTTCTTATCAATAAGTTTAATTGCCAGTTACTGTCAAAAGTTTGCATACACTTTAGCCAAAAACCTTTAAACTCAGTTTTTCACAATTCCTGACATTTAATCGTAGAAAACATTCCTTGTCTTAGGTCAGTTAGGATCACTATATTTTAAGAACGTGAAATGTCAGAATAACAGTAGAGAGAATAATTTACTTCAGCTTTTATTTCTTTCATCAAATTCCAAGTGGGTCAGAAGTTTACATACATGTTGTTAGTATTTGGTACCATTGCCTTTAAATTGTTTAACTTGGGTTAAGCATTTGGAAGACCCATTTGCAACACAGCTTTAACTTCTTGGCTAATATATTGAGATTCTGCTTCAATATATCCACACAATTTTACTTCCTCATAATGCCATCTATTTTATGAAGTGCACCAGTCCCTCCTGAATCAAAGCATCCCCACGACATGATGCTGCCAACCCCATGCTTCATGGTTGGGACGATGTTCCTCAGCTTGCAAGCCTCACCCCTTTTCCTCCAAACATAACGATGGTCATTATGGCCAAACGGTTCAATTCTTGTTTCATCAGACCAGAGGACATTTCTCCCAAAAGTAAGATCTTTGACCCCATGTGCACTTGCAAACTGTAGTCTGGCTTTTTTATGGTGGCATTGGAGCAGTGGCTTCTTCCTTGCGGAGCAGATTTTCAGGTTATTTCGATATAGGACTTGTTTTACTGTGGATATAGATACTTGTCTGCCCGTGTCCTCCAGCAAGGTCCTTTCCTGTTGTTCTGGGGTAGATTTGCACTTTTCGCACCAAACTACATTCATCGCAAGGAGACAGAATGAGTCTCCTTCCTGAGCGGTATGATGGCTACTTTGGCCCATGGTGTTCATACGATTGCTTGTACAGATGAATGTGGTACCTTTAGGCATTTGGAAATTGCTCCCAAAGATGAACCAGACTTGTGGAGGTTCACAATTTTTTTTTTTTGAGGTCTTTGGAAAATCAAAAGAAATCAGCCATACACCTCCAATTCAGTACACCTACTATCAGAAGCTAACTGGCTAATTGTCTAAAAGCTTGACAATTTTCTGGAATTTTCCAAGCTGCCTAAAAGGCACAGTTATCAGTGTATGTATGTAAACTTCTGACCTACTGGAATTATGATATAGTCAATTAAAAGAGAAACAATCTGTTTGTAAACAATTGTTGGAAAAATTACTCAAGTCATGAACAAAGTAGATGTCCTACACGACTTTTTCCAAAACTAGTTTGCGAATATGAAATCTGGAGTGGCTAAAAAAAATTAATTTTAATGACTTCAACCTAAGTGAATGTAAACTTCTGACTTCAAAGTATTTGACCAAAGCATAATAATTCAACTAGAACCAAGCCACTCACCGCTGTCATCTTCATCATCATCCTTTCTAGAGCGCATCTTCCTTTTTCTGCCTCCACGGCCTCTTTTGGGTGGAGCTCCATTCTCTCCATCACCAGAATCTATACCAGTGCAGTTTTCAGCATGCCTGGCCATGGTATTCTGTCAGATCCAAACATATACACTCCATTAGATACGGTTCACTGTATCCAGTCGCACATTCAAACATGTCTATCCTCCTCCAATAGATTATCATACCCTGCGAGTGAAGGTCTTGCCGCATTTAGTGCAAACAAAGGAGGTGGGTACAAAGTTGGGGTCATGGTAACGCCGGAAGTGCATGTCCAGGAGCTGTTTCTGCCGAAAGGTTTTCTCACATTGGCCGCACGCATATGGCTTCTCTCCAGTATGAGTGCGCTTGTGCATGACCATGTGACGCTCCTGTGAGCAAAGAGGACACAAAACTGAATTATTAAAGTTTTGTTTGGACATACTTTCAACATGCAAGCAAGTGTATTTAAAAAAATAAGCTGTCCGACCTGACGGCAAGCATAGTCACACTGGTCACACTTGAATCGTTTCTCATTTTTGTGGGACTTCTGATGCTGAATGAGAGCATAGCGTTCATGGAAAACTGCATCACAGTAACGGCACTTCCTGCCCTGCTCAATGTAGGAATGCTGCTTACGGAGATGAACACCTGCAGGGTGCACAGAAGTTAAAACATGTAAACATCAATACAACAAATTTAAGTTACAAAATTACACAACTTATTGTAAGAGTTTGAAAAAGTAGCCTCAATACTCAAGCAAAAGCCACAAATACTAAATGTTAAAGATAACGGCAGAGGGCCTTACCGAGATCACTCTTGCGGGCAATAACTGTGTCACAATGGGGGCAGTGGAACTTCGCCACATTCTCCGTGTGCTTCTGCAAAATGTGCATTTTCATGGTACCACTCTGGGTGAATCGTGCATGACAGATATAGCACTCATAGGGCTTCTCTCCTGCAGTGAAGACAACAAGAAACAGTGTCAAATGCAAAACCTTTTATAATAATAGTAAAATAATAAAAAAAAGGGAGTGGTGATTGAGTCTTTGCTGCTGACCTGAGTGGGTCCTCATATGTCTCTTAAGCTTATAGGTGTCTCTGCTGGCATAGCTGCACAAGCTGCACTGGAACGGACGCTCTCCGGTGTGGGAGCGAATGTGGCGCTTCAACTTACTAACCTGTAATATATCAACTTTAAGCCTCAACTTAGTCCAACAATTCAGATGCAATATAGAAAATCCTTTAGCAAACAATTTTCAAAAGGTTATGCTCCCAGACCAACCTCCACACTGGCATAGTCACACATGGAGCACTTGAAGGGTTTTTCGTGAGTGTGCTTGTAGCGTCTGTGTCGCACCAGTTCTCCACTGGTGACAAAGGCCATGTCGCAGTCAGTGCACTTGTGGGGTCTGGTGCCTGTAAAGAAAAAAAAAGGTTACATTTCTCATTCCCACAAGTCAAACTATATTCCACTAATTGATTCTTAAGCTCTAACATAGCACTGGAGATTATGTACCTGTGTGGGTGTTGAGGTGGTTCCTCAGCAATGTGACAGTTCTGAAGGCTCGTCCACACAGATGGCACTTGTGAGGCCTCTCATCCGTGTGGCTCTTCATATGGCGGTCCAGATTGGAACGTCGTGGGCAAGTGTAACTGCACAGCTCACACTGGAATGTCTTCTTAACACCTGCATAAATTGATTTAGATCCAGCTCAGATATGATACTTTAATGAGATTTAATTTAATGTGTGCATGTCAAGAGTGCTTACCTTTCTTCTTAATTTTGGTTGGTTTCGGCGGCTTCATGTTGCCCACAACTTTCTCAGCATTGACCTCAGAGAGCAGTCCCTCCTGTTGCTCCTCCTCAAAGTCATACACGGACACATCCATGTCTTTATCTCCATCTGTGTTGTAGCGCAGCTTGCTTTTCTTTGTCTTCTTGGTCTTTTTAACAGGAGGTGTGTAGTCTGGATCTTTGGCCCATGTGGGGTCATCATTTTGGGCTTCGGCCATCTCCTCCTCCTCCTGCTGTTGAGGCTGCTCTTCTTGGGCCTGGAGCTCATCTTGCTCCACTGTCTCCACCTCTCCATTAGCACCCACCTTGACCACCTATAGGAGAAGAAATAACCTTAAGGTACGGTCCATGCTAGCCGTCCACAGCAGGGCTGCTTGCTCTGCTCCCTGAACAGCTCCAGAATGAAAACTGGGTTCCCACTCTTTTCAAGCCACAATTATCCAGGACATTTTATGCACTCAAGTGTAATATTTAATCAAAAACACAAGTCCATTTAATTCGAGCTATTATTTTTTGTTTTGCTCCATGGCATAGTGCGATTATTAATCCCCATAAAGCAGTAATTTAATTAAACAAATACATGGTCTGTATGTGCTGTGCACTTCAGAGTGCTCCATCTCAGTCATCTCACACATACACACACACGATGATCATGAGGTGTTTTCAGTGTATGAGCGGCTGGCTCTACACATTCATTAATTTTCAAGCATCTCAGAGATAAATTTATTTATTCAATTCAATCAGACACCAAGTATAATTATCACACTAGGACATATCACAATTTTAAAATGTACATTCAAACATTAATTTGTCCAAATACATTGTCATATTCCATGACATTCTGCGGTTTATTGCTAATGCCATTTTTATGACTATATTCCATGTTTTCTGCATACTACATGTTGCAAGTTATAAACTTTAGACAATGATGACAGTCGGACCACCACTGGGTTCGTAGCGTGATGATTTGGCCTTAACATCTCGGAATGTGAATTAATTTTCAGTCATTCAATGATCGGAGCCTTCACACTAACTAAAGTTTATGCTGCGTCAAGAGAATTCATAAATTTCAACCATTTTAAAATGTTTAATGTGGCTTTGTACTCTCAAAAGACGTCATTTGTGAAGCAAAACGTGTGTGTGAAAAACACTTTGGTGTGAAGTTGGAGCCGAGGTTGTGCTGAAGCGTCACTTCATAGACTTCAATGTATTCGGCAGCACTGAAACAAGTCATGTGACATCCCCTCAACTTGCAGAAACAGTCACTTTAACACATTAATAGCTCTTCCGCCCTTTTCTCTCCATGATGAAAAAGGTAGACTCACATAACGATGCTGAAGTAAACAAACAACATGCCACTCATATTCAGTCGGTCTGTGCAAGTACCAGGTCATTCATTATGAATGATTAGTTTAACGAATGCCGCTTCTTTCTTTGCATGCGGCGCTGAAGCAAGGTACGCGATTGCTGCTGCTGCTGTAATCAATCATGAGGGTGTACGTGCCCTTAACCGCTGATGTTGTTTCTCACAATGCGCAACTGGCAGCAGTGAAAAAAAAACTTGTTTCTGCGATGCGTCGCGACTAAATCAAATGATTCTGAAATGAGTTTAAATCACGGCAGAGCAGTGGTGCGCGCCAATGACGGCTGTGGAAACAATGACGCGAGTTAAGTGCATACACCAATTCAATTGCACAAACACGACCGTTTCGGACCACTTGTATTAAACATGACAATTTGTGCGCGAATGAAACTACGATCCCGAAATTCTCACAAACCCATGCACATAGGAATGGGAAAGTTTATTTGTGATTAGAAGCCAAACAAACAACATGAAAGACGAGCTTGCACACATAATTGAACTGATTTGCACACAACGGGGGAAAACATAAGAAAATGACGAGGCAACGGTTCGGGAGATGTTGATGTTTTCAAACAACAGTGACAGCGAGACCCGTCACACTCTGGGTTCTGGAACGCAGAAGAAAGCGATTGCAGGGTAAACTTCGACAGCGATGAATGGGAGACCACAGCAAAATATTATTTTCACTTAAACATTTGCTCAAAGCTCCATCTATAGCTACAAACTTAGCCTAAACAAGCCAGAAATACACATGGGACTAACATTTTTAAATGTGCTCCCAGTGCTACCATATCTGATGAAACTGCATATGAAAGTACACATCCCGACTGTCAACAATGGTGACTAGATTTTAAATTGTCACAATCATTTATTTTGGGTCGCATTTTGCAGTCTGAAGCCCTGAATTTTCATTATTATTATGGACCAAGCTATCAGTTTTCCACCTGTGTAAAATCTGTACTCGTGTAATGCTCTCTGATTGTAGGAAAATGTAGGCGTTTGTTTTTTGCCTTCAGAAATTAAGAGATTACTGTACTACTCCCCCCCCCCCCCTCCCTCCCTCCCTTTACTATTTAATCAGTAGGAACCTGATGAAAGAATCTGTAAATGAGACCCAACTTAGTCACACTGTCAGAATATACATTTTTAAAAATTAGGAAACATTAACATCTAAATTTAAATTGCACTCCAAATGAAAAAGCAAATAAACAAAATTACTTGCACAATATGAAGACATAAAAACAATTATAAAAATGTAAATTATAATTATATTGATGATCACTGACATAAATCATGGTTTGAGGTGAAATTTTGTATTATTTTATAGACTGCAGAGTTGTGGTCAAAATGGACTGCTCTGTGGAAATGAAGTGAACTGAACTCAAAGCACCTCCTGAGCCGAGATGCCTGAGGTCATTTGCACACTCATAGATGATACTGTTCTTGCAAATAAATACATAAAATCGAAAGACAGAAACAGAGTGAGAACCATTTAGATACGCGTGTTCCACAAGACCGCATGCCTCCATAACGTGTCATCCGTTCTTAATAATATAATAAAGTGTTTCTTCAAGTGCTGCAAATTATTTGTAATATTAATTTGATAATTTAATAGGTTAATGGCAAAACTAGCCAAAAATCATCTTGACATCATCAGGCATCAGCTATTGGTGCTCTGACCATCATCGATCCCTGAGATCATTATCTGTCGTCACAGCCCTAATTCCCTCTATAAATTAACAAAATCTTCAGACAGTCTCTTTGCTGTTTTTTTCAACACATTCAGAATCATTACCACTTTTGCCAGTGTTATTGCAGCTCGCTTCATGCGTGTGCTTGTAAAATGTATATTTTAAAGGCTCATTATTACAGTTTAGTATTTCTCTGTAATGAAGAACTGTGTTTGCAATGTTACTTATAACATTCTCAGTCCTGGAACTCAAACCATTGCTTTAGTGATTTTGCATTGAAAATTAAAATTCTTTTTTTTTTTTTTTAAACAAACCGAAGACAATTTTAAGTGGAAAATTACTAATAAAAATTAAGAACTAATTTTTTTTTTAATTAAAGTAATAATGATGATAACCACTGAAATATAAATCATCATTCAATGTTTTTTATAATTAATGTGATAAAACTGAAAGGGGACTTGCGTTTTCTTCAGTATAAATTCAGGAAAGTTCATCTGATTTCTCCAGCGACGAGGCATTGCCCTTGCTCGACTCCATCGCATGCTTTCAGATCCGGGCGCAGGTCTTGAGGCTGGTTCTCTTGACAGAATCACGATTACCAGTTCCCATCCTAGACACATAATCACTATGCACACTCAAGTAGGGCTGCGTTCAGCATTTCTCAGCAATAGTGAACGAGCCACCATTACCCTGGCATGTTTCGCATCCATTTTATATGCTAGGTATACGCAGATACAATAATATCGGAAAAAACTGCTTGTAACTACCATCGTCCAATGACATGCCGTCTTAAATCATCTTCGAGTGGCACGTGGGAGAGGGGGTGTGTCTTATAACTGAATTGAAATTTAATTATAATGATGATCTCACGAGTCAGTCCAATGGAATTTAACTCAATTCTCAATCGGAGAAAGAAAAGAAAACGTAAAAGCCATTGCCAAATACCTATTCAAAAGGAGCTTTTAAAGTGCATTTAAAAGACTCATTAATGTACTCATTTATTGCTACATTTAAAACATGAAATAAATGATTTATTAATGCAAAATTTTATTGTTTAATGACATTTTTAAACATGAAATAACCAAACATTTTAATGGGTCTAATTTTCCATTTATAAATTTCAAATGAATAGTGATCATTTATTCCATCATTATTTTTTTTAATTGGCTGAATTGAAAATGGTAAAAGAAAAAGAAACATCTAACAATAAAGAAAAGCCATTAGCACATTGGAAGAAAAGAAACCGGAGTAAGAAAAGCAATTGACAAATGCTTTTTAAAACGCAATTTAAAAGGTGCATTTAAAAATGACTGATTTATTGCCAAATAGAAGTGTCTATTTAATGTTATAAAATCTACAGTTAAATATGTATATTTTTGTTAGTTTATAAATTGGTTTCTTCACATTTTTATTTTCTAATTAATTGATAATTTCTTAATTCTTTGTAACCGGCACTCCTGGGCTTCCACAAGAGCACCTCCTGAGCAGAGATGGTCTGAAGTCATTTGCAGCATTCTAATAGACAATACAATTACGACTACTTGCAAAAATCAACACCTCCGAACAAACAGCGTGTCAGACATGCTCATCGCATGAGTGCTTTTCAGTCACCCATTATTAAAAATATAATAAAGTGCTTCAAGCACATGTCTAACATTATTTCAAGTATCATTCCGAATCAGAGACGTCTTACCTGCAATTAAACGTTTTCTGTCAGTGCGCATACTTTGCTGCCTGTGCGTTTAGGATCATTTATAATGGGTCGCAATTCTTCATTAGGCAACTATTCTTTATTTAAGGCTATTCTATTCGTTAGGCTATTGTATTGACATTGGAAGTTCCATTCATAATGGTTCCCATTTTTACCCAGTATAAATTTTAACACCAGTGTTGTCCCTTGTACAGAGTAAAACCGGTAACACTGTGGAAACCCTAAAATGGATGAGGATCTGCTTTTATGGTGGAAAGAAAATGCAAAGCGGTACAATAAAGAGAAGCTTATCAAAGCAGTATGCGTTTGTGCATTAAATCTCTGAACACCAACAGAGCATATTTTATATAAAATAAAAACAACCTTCCCTACTTGTTTTCCTGATTAATAACACATGAAATTATAAAAACAAGATAGTCTTATGTAGACTTTGTATGCATTAACTTAATGCTGTCAGCATTGGTTTCTACAGTATGTAGGCTCCGGGTGAGTGCAAAAATGTAGTGTTGTGTTTTATCTTTTTTTAGTTGTATTAATGTATATTGTTCATTTCACTTTTCCCCCCAAAAGAAAAGATTATTGAAATCACCTTTTTTTGAAACCATTCTCAGTTAAATTTGTGAAAGAAAAAAAAAATAGGTGAAAAAATAGGAAACAGGTGTCTCACTTGTCTTAACTTACATTTTAATTTAAGTTTACACCTCGTAATTTTTTGTGGGTTAGAGTACTCGCCTACAAAATTACTTTAAAATGCCCATCCCTAATTCAAATCAGATTAAATATATATTATGACCAACCTGAAAGCCCTCAGGTAATGGCAGTGTGTGACAGATGACTGGCTCTCCATCTTTAGGCATGGAGGTGGCATCCACCAGCGTCCCCTGCAGCTCTTCTACAGTGGCTGCAGTGACAGGCACAGCAGAGACAGGCACCTGCACCAGCTGGAGCTCTCCCAAGCCCAACTGCTGCTCCTCCATGTTCACCACCTGCAGGGTGATGATCTGAGTGTCATCAACAGTAGTGACCGTGGCTTCATGGGCTGCACCAGTCACAACAGGTGCTCCGACAGCAGCCTCCATGACTTCGGTCTTCATCTGAAGCAGGGCAGGGTCCAGGGTCTCCATCACCATCATCTCCACACTGCTGTTGACATTAACTACTCCCTCAACAAGTTGTTGCTGGGCCTCCACTACAGACTCCTCTTCGGCCTGGACTTGCTCCAACCCAGCAGCCTGCAGTAGTTCAGCTCCAACCTCTTCATCCTCCCGCCTCCTTTGGTATGTCTTACATTCCTTGGCCTTGAAAGCATCCCCTGCCTCTTCTACAACTGTCTCAGTCGGTCCCCCTTCCATGGGTAATACCTACAGGGAGCAAGATCCAAACGAATTGGAATTCAGCACTAGAATTTTCCTACCTGACTGCAATCTGAGCTGCGTGTTTACTTACATGCACACACAGAGACAGGCTGCTATCAACCATGTCAATGGAGAACAACTGAGTCGAGACACCTCCATTGCCATCCATGGCAAACAAATGACTTTGCCGTTTGCAGAGCATACTATGAGTTTACCTGAATTGAAAAGGAATACTTCATCTCCCTACACCTGTGCCTCCGATGAATGAGCTACCTGTCTGAACTCTGCTTACTACCTAGCTCAACCTGTTGGGATGCAAATAAATCAATGCAGTCAGTCATGTACTGAATTTTTGTTTTTTTAAATAAAATATTTTCAAAGTAAAAATCATATTATGGAAGCCCATTTCCACCACATACATTTTTTCAAAACTATTAGATAAAACTTAATTATGAGATAAGTCATAACTTGAGAATAGCACCAAAATAATATAGAAAATTGGATTAGATAAAAAAAAAAAAAATCTAAAAATTATGAGATAATAAGAGATTAAAGTAAAAATGAGATAAATCCTTTCATAATTATTTAGCATTTCATAATAATTTAGAGCAAATTTCATTCGAAAGTGATCATTCCTATGCTCTACTCACTACAAAAGGACAAAGCTCTTAATGTGGGCTCTCTAAAGAGAGCATGGCATTACAGCAGTTTGAATGTATGCTTGACTAAAATGACTTGTAAAAGAGCACTTTGTGAAAAAAGAAGCTCGTACTTTTGTTTGTAACGACTCTTCCGAGTGGCGTCCCCTTCCCAAAGTGCCCTTCAAAGGTGCAAAATGCAGTTTAGAAAAGGCCCCAAGCATCTCAAAATTATGACTTTATATATTTATGTGGACTTTATCTCCTAATCACGATTTAGCATCTTATAATGTCACCTTTTTTTTTCTCTCTTACTTTTGCCTTTTTATCTTAGCATCTCATAATTATGAATGCATCTCAATTTCATGTTTTTCTCATAATTTTGATTTACCAAAAGTACTTTGTGGCAGACATTAGTTTCCACATTATACAGATCAACTAGGGCACTATAGCTTCTTTTCCTCGTCTTAACCACTCCATCATTTGAATGGTATATGGTTTATTCATTAAAAAGGATTACTAATATTCATTATTCATAAAGCACAAAAACGACTATTTAATTCCCAAATGAACACGCTCAACAAAGGCTTAGCTAAACTTTGAGCGTTGCTTTCATTTACCCCAAACCACACGTTTGTGAACTCTGGGCGCAAACACAGTCTCGCCCGGTTCACATCTACTTCCTCACTAGGCTGCAGGATCGCACGGCTTTGCTAAGACCAGTCATCAATACGTCAAACCAACAAAAAACGAAGCAAATTTGTGCACTACCCCAACCTCCACACGTTTAAAAACACGCTTATGATTTCCCATAGCAAGAGGGCATTCCGAGATGGTTAATCGTGTTTTTGTACCACTACCAGTCGGGTTGTAGAGGGAGCTCTATACAGTTTTGTCCCTTCAGTCGTTTGTTGCTTGAGGTTAGCCTCTCTGTAAGAGTGAGCGGTCGCACCGAGACCGACGTATGCGGCGATTCAAGTGTGTTTTAAGCGATAAACCCTGCAACATGTGCAGGACCTGGAGTCGTGAAGCGTACGGCAATAAAGGCTCGGTCTTATTTATCGAAAATGGCCATCGGTGTCATTTTGCAACGGCATCTTCCTTGTTAGATTTTAATCTGCGCAACAAGCTAGCAGCACCAGAACCAATGCTAGAATCGAACATGAGGATTGTTTTTACAACTTTGATTTAAACAAATTCAAATGATTTCCAAGATTGACGAAGAGAACAACGCGCTGAGATCGTTGTACGTCGTTACAGCCACGAAATGAGTCAATCTTTAATCGGTTTGGGTTTGAATTTAACTGCTCGTGGAGGGGCGCGAACACCGCGAGCTAGCGATATTCTCTAGTAGAAACGCACATTTTCTGCCTGAAACCTCTCGGATCTGAATGTGAAATATTTTGTCAATTTTCATTTTTGTTTGAGACAATCTGGGTGTGGTGGGACTGGAAACTGGTTAAATTTGAGAGGCACGTTAGCTGGTTGGCTAAGTGCGCGTGCAGAAACGGCGGGTTTCTAAAGACAGGAAACAAAGAGAAGAAACAGAAAATGGACGCTTGGCCTAAAGATTGAATCAAACATCCTTGCGTTTAAAAAGGGTATCTCGGGAAAATGTCGTCTGATATAGTTTCAGTAGTGCTTAATAGTCGGACTGAAGCCCGAACTTCTGGGTTATAAATGTTTTTTGCTAAATTTTCGATAACGATAGAGGGAGACAAACACCCCCCGCCAAACGCCTGGACTGGGAGCCCCATCGTGACACCTAGAGGCCGATTAAAGCTCCTGCAAAACTCCCCCTTTTCTGAAAAGTAGTGCTGTTTTACCTGCGTTTGGCGATTTGCTCTCGCGTTGATTTCGATAGAAAGCCCACGGTCTGTTCTTCCTTCAGTACGAGACGGAGTAAAATTGCGTCCTTCTCCTCTGGCTGTTTTAATCCTCTCCCGCTTTTTGCAGAGTAGGCTCCGCACAAAATGGCGGTGCTGAGCGGCTGTTGCGCACGCGCAGCGTGCAGGGGGGCGGTGGCGAGGGGGAGGGCTGTAAACACAGGCAGTGTGCGGATTGGCCGTATGGGGCGCTGCTTATAAAATACGGATGTGGGCTGTTTTTTTTGTTTTGTTTTTTTAGAGCCCCCACCCGTTAAGTTAAACAGGTTTTTTTTTTTTTTAAAAACGTGTGTGTGTGGAAATGCTTTTATATACATATTCAAACATATGTGTTTTTGTGTGTATTTTATAAAAAAAAAAAGAAAGTAATTCATGTTTCAAATTTGAATTTAACAAAATCCAAACGTTCACATTGGTTTATAAATAAAACAGGCACGTTTTAGCGTTCATCATTTTAATAGTTTCCTTTACAGTTGATGGCAGCGATATCCTTGTCAGACATTATACATTTTTAGAGGAGAAAAATAAATCAAAAGTTGATCACTTCTTTAATGCTGCACAAACAGTAGGTAATAATAAAATATATTTAAATCTGACCTGCAGTTTGTAATCCTAAACTGCAATCTTGAGTTTTAAATAAAGTATCTCATTCTCATGCTCCCCATATTAATTTGAGGCACTTGTACACGGAGGAGGCGTTCTATGTCCATCATAAAGTCTGAAACAAATTTGGTGAGAAATTAATGCTATGTAAAATGAGCACTCTATGGGTTAAGCTGAGAAGCTTTGTCAAGCAGCACTGGAAAAATGAAGTCTAGAAATCACATGCATGAAGAGGTTGTCTGAAACTATTGCAAAAGGCAATATTCACCACAGTTTACTCTTTTAATCAAATTAATAATGGCATTTTCAAATCTGAATAAAAAAGAACAGCTTCTCACCACTTTTACAACAGATATTACATCATTGCCAATGGTTTAAATCTTGAGAAGTGCATGGTGAATCAAAACAAATGTGCTATTATTTAAGCTAAATTACAACATAAAACATATACACTTCCAACTGAATATATATATACATCTGTATCAATAAAGCATATGACAGTATGGAATGATGGCACTGTTACACATTTAATGGCAACAAGGTCCCTAAAATAGATCCCCGTCCCACTTTCTGTGGTGAGAAACCAGCAACTACAAACATTCATTCTCCATTCAGTATGTACACACAAACACAAACACTCTTGATAAAGTGGACAACTATGCTCTCCATTTACTCCACAGGTAGCAGCTGCCTGCATTAAATCAATAAAGTGGAAACACTTTTATCTCCCATCACTAGCAGTAAAGTCATCACTTGTATTTCTGATCAAGGTCCAGCTTTCATGAATTGTGAAGGGCCAAATCAGAAGCCAGCAAAACATTCTTAATAAACCCACTCTCTATATCTTAATATTCACTTAACAGTGATTTATCTTAGGCCATATTTAAAATATTCATAACATACAGACTGACATCCAAGTCTTCTTGTCAAATGATTGTATTGATATCTGTCCATGTCTTTGAGGACACTATGGAACACTCTGCCATTGAGCGATCACACTGATGTGCACTTGTACAATTTGATTGTTTTTACTAGTGTGCATTTAATAGTTTTTAATTGGTATGATCATGTGGATGAATATACTGAGACATTAGCATATTGTTTCTGATGAGTATCGCTCAGTTGATTCTGTTAGAAGGCGGTACTGGTCATACTGCCAGGTGCAAAAATGCAAGACATTCCATCTTTTGAGGACTCAACGTGTCGATGGGCCATCTTCCCCTCCTCACCTGCATAAGAAACAAAGTAATCATACAGAACATAAGAGACATTAGCTTTTTCCAAATGACCCACTATACACAATCAGAAATAATGCCAAATATGCTTACACACACAAGGAATTTGTCATGGGGCAGAATCTTCCAGTGCAAGAGAATACAATGTATATACATACATAAAAAAATATAAATTTAAACATGTATACATATAGTGACAAAAAAAATATGATAACGGATAAAAAAGAAAGAAGAGAAAAATACAATAGCGAAATAATGTTGTTAGAATATTTTATATACAGATATATAGTTATATGCAGGTGATGTAATATATTGAAGAAGAGGTAAATATGCTAAAGAATATAAATGAAATATGGATATAAGTAGGAATGGATGGATTGAATATTGCATATGGTTGTATTGACCAAAAGAAAGTATTTGGTTGCAGTTTTAGCTGTTCATGAGGTGGATGGCCTGAGGGGAAAAATTATTCCTGTGCCTGGCTGTTCTGTTACTCAGTGCTCTGTAGCGCCAGTCGGAGGGCAACAGTTTGAAGAGGAAGTGTGCTGGGTGAATGGTGTCAAGAGTGATATTCACTCTGGATGTGTACAGTCCTCTCAGCTGTCAGTACTATCCTTTGAAGTCTTCTGATGTCTGACTTGGCAGCTGAACCAAACCAGACAGTTATAGAAGTGCAGGTTAAACTTCCTCAACTGGTGAAAGAAGTACAACCTCTGCTGGGCCTTTTTCAAAATGGAGTCAATGTGGGTCTCCAACTTCAGGTCCTGTGAGATGGTAGTACCCAGGGGATGGTTACACCAGCTATATGTACGTTACAACTTAGCCTAGTTGTGGGGTAAATGGGCACAGTCACAATTTACGCACCACATATGGTTACGTATGAACTAAATATTTACAGAAGCCTCCGACCAGGAGTAACGGATGGAATAAAAAAAGCAGGCTGATATTTTAAGACATCAATGAGCTCATGGTTTGCGTGACAGGCTCCAATCCTTTCAACATACATTATGATGTTGACATTTAAACATGTTTACATTTATGAGAGAGAAAAATTATGTAAAAACATACTTTTTCAGCTTGAAACAGATCTAACAGTGCACTTTCCTCTGTATGGTGTCAAGTTTCAACATATATGATACATACAGTATATAGAAGATATTAAAATGAATAAATGTCTATTTTTCCAGCCTGTTGTATAATTAATTATTTATTATCCCTTATTCATTTTAGAAACAGTCATTATTTATTGTTATTTACATAAGCTCAATATATCATTAATGAAATCTTGTTTTATTAGATATCGGATCGTATTTTAAATGGGGATATCATTTATTACAGCTGACAGTTACAAGAGAAAACAAGGTTTGAACATCAACCGTAACAAGATAAAACTGAAATTCATGGCTTTTAAATACTTCTGTGTACACATTTGAAGGCTGCTTATTGGATCAATTAAGGTAAACATCATATTATGCGATTACGCATTACTTTACAGAGAGCTTATGAACTACTAGTTAAGTCTTGCCTTAAGAACAGGTGGTGCAACCAAATTAAGCACTGACGTAGTTATAAACTAACTAGTAGTTACTAAGCCTTTAGTGTGAACTTAACATCCCAACTTAAGCGAGAACTTACGCATAGCTGGTGCAACCCTACCCAGGAACAACCCTACACTGCCACAATGTTGTTCAGAATGGTGAGTGGGGTGTTCCTTCTAAAGTCCAGTATCATTTCCACTATTTTGTTTTAAGCGTGTTCATCTCCAGGTTGTTTTGACTGCACCAGATGGCCAGCTGTTCAACATCCCTTCTCTATGCAGACTCATTTTCATTTTGGATGAGGCCGATGACTGTAGTGTCATCTGCGAACTTCAGGAGCTTAACAGAGGGGTCCTTGGTAGTGCAGTCATTTGTGTAGTGGGAGAAGAGTAGTGGGGAGGGGGGGGAGGGGGGGGGGGCACCATTGCTGATTGCACATGTGCTGGAGCTGAATTTCCCCATTCTCACAAGCTGCTGCCTGTCTGTCTGTCAGATACTGACAGATAGACACTGACAGATAGAGCCAGGAACAGAGAGCTGGATAAATTTAGTCCATAGGAGCAGGGTTGATGGTGTTAAAAGCTGAATTGAAATCAACCGTGCCTAATTCTCTGATATGTCTAAATGTTGAAGTATGTAATGCAGTCCCATATTGACTGCATCATCCACAGATCTGTTTGCACTATATGCAAATTGAAGGGGATCCAGAAAGGGTTCAGTGATGTCCTTCAGGTGGGCCAACACCAGTCTCTCTAATGACTTCATGACCACAGATGTCAGAGCAGATGTAGTCAAAAAGTCCCTTGATCTTGGGTTTCTTTGAGACAGGGATGAATGTGGAGCATTTGAAGCAGCAGGGAACTTCACATTTCTCCAGTGATCTGTTGAAGATCTGTGTGAAGATGGGGGCCAGATGGTCAGCTGGACATGATTTATGACAAGTGGGTGAAACACCATCTGGGCCCTGTGCTTTTCTTGTCTTCTGTTTCCAGAAGACACTGCACACATCTTCACAGATCTTACGTGCGTGTTGAGTAGCAGGAGAGGGCAGGAGGGTGGTGGCGGGAGGTGTAAATGTGTGTGTCCTGTGAAGGTCAGAGTGGGTGTGGGTTGAGTGACTAACACATTCAGGTCATTAGGCAGTTGTTGATTACCTACAGTGTCGGGGGATGGTGTCTTGTAGTTGGTCAAGTATTTCATGCCTCTCCACACCGATGCAGGATTGTCAGCTGAAAACAATATAGCTTCTTTTAGCCACTCTCTCCTTTGTCAGTCTGTATTTTGCCTGATTGTACAAGATGTTATCCCCAATTCTGTAAGCATCCTCTTTGGCCTGAAGAATTTGCCTGAGTTTTGCTGTAAACCATGGTTTTTTGTTGTTGTTGTTGTATGTTAAATAAGTCCTAGTAACAATGCACGTCCTCACAGAAACTGATATATGATGTCACCGTATCTGTGAGCTTGTCCAGGTCTGTGGCTGCAGCTTCAAAAACACTCTAATCAGTGCAGTCAAAGCAGGCTTGTAGTTCCAGCTCTGCTTCACTGGTCGATCTTTTTACAGTCTTTACTACAGGTTTAGCTGATTTTAGTTTCTGCCTGTAGGTTGGAAGAAGATGAATCAGACAGTGATCAGTGAGTCCTAAAGTTATATGTGGGATAGAACGATATGTATCATTTATGGTTGGAAGCAGTGATCCAGTGTATTTCTGTCTCTGGTCGGGCATGTAATGTGCTGTCTGTATTTGGGAGATTTGCCTTGTTAAAACCTCCAAGAATAATTATAAGTGAGTCCAGGTGTTGTTGCTCCGTATCTGTGACCCGATCAGCCAGCTGTTGCAGCACTACATTTAAACATGCATGTGGGTGAATATAAACACACAATACAACATGAGGAGAACTCCCGCAGCAAATAGATAGGCTTGCAGTATATGAAGAGTGCCTCTAAATTAGGACAGCACATCTTCTTCAGTGTTGTTACATCTGTACACTAACATTTGTTGATGTAAAATCATGTTCAACTGCCTCTCGTTTTCCCTGTTAACACTGTGGTGCAATCCGCTCTGAACAGCCGGAAGCCCAGCAGATGTCATGCGCTGTTCGAAATGGCTCCACTCAGCCAGGTTTCCGTGAAGCACAATGCAGTGGAATTTGCAAAGTCCTTATTTGTGTAGGTGAGAAGAAATTCGTCCATTTTGCTAAGAGAGCAGAGATTCGCTAGATGGATGCTTGGCTGCGCTTTCCTCCAACTAAAATGTCTAACAGAACATCTGAATAATCAAAAACCTAAGTGACTATGCACTTGCAATTACACCATGCACTCAGCTATGTAGTTTATGAATTTTCAAAGCGTATTGTTTTCCCAAATGTTTAAAATTTAGAGGCATTTGCTATTTAAAGGGATAGTTCACTCAAAAATGAATTCAATCATCAGTTATCCCCCCTCATCCCAGATGTTTGTGACTTTCTTCTGTTGAACACAAATGAAGATTTTTAGAAGAATATCTCATCACTGCAGGTCCAAACAATGCAAGTGAATGGTGACCAGGACTCTGAAGGTCCAAAAGGCATATAAAGTCAGCATAAAAGTAATGCATACAACTAATGGTTTAATCCATATCATCAGAAGCAATATAATGGTGTGGGTGAGAAAACCGATCAGTATTTAAGTGCTTTTTATTTATTTATTTTTTATTCTCCTCCCTGCCTAGTAGGTGGCACAATGCAAAAAGATTGCAAATCGCCAAAAACAAAAGAACAATGTGAAAGTGTGGAGATTTGCAGTTAAAAAAAAATACTTAAATATTGATCTGTCTCTTACCCACACTTATCATGTGGCTTCTGAAGAAGCCTTTATATTCTTTTTGGACCTTCAAAATTCTGGTCACTCTTCACTTGCATTGAATGGACCTACAGCGCTGAAATATCTTTATAAAAATCTTTGTGTCCTGCAGAAGAAAGTAAGTCACATCTAGGATGGCATGAGGATGAGTAATTTATGAGAGAATTTTCATTTTTTGGGTAAACTATCCCTTTAACACCTGACAGATGTGACGTTTCAAATGCATGCGATGTGTTTCCGCCATCTTTAGCGCATTAGACAACCTAAGTAAATTAGTTGTATCTCAAACAACGTACACATTCACAAAGCATGTGGGTGATGGTAAAGCATTCAACTCACATTTCTAAGGTGCTATCTTCAATTAAGTTTTGCTAATTTCTACATTCTCCATTATTTACAATTGTTTTGTCAGACCAACAACTCCGCCCCTTCCACTACATACGGCAAGTCGCGAGTGATGAGTGCATGAAATGTCTTTCCATACTCCATTTTGAAGATATGCATCATCTGGGTACTCCTTGTTCACTTCTTTTTGTTGCATTGTTAACATACTACTCACACTATTAACACTACAAAATGACAGAATAACGCAGAAGTATGCGGTTTGGGATGCACCTATTGTCGTGACCCAACAATGGGATGCAGGCCTGACGATGCTAAGTAACTATATAATTGTGCATAGTTGTAACTTGAAAACCATGAATAAAACTATGCAAGGTCAAAGAAAATACAACCCATACTACATTAGATACAGGTTTGGATCATCACTTGATGTCCAATGTAAAATCTGGGTCCTGAATAGGGTTGCAACGGTATGAGATTTTCACGGTACGATAACTCGGAGTCTCAGAAAATATCACAGTATCACTGTATAAGGTATTACAGAATTATTATTATCAGTTACAATGACCCTTAAAGGAGTGGAAACAGAAGGTTTTTTTTTTTGGTTGAGCAAACACTATTATAATTGAAACCATTTTTTATTTTTAAATTGATGTGTAAAAAAAAAAACAAAAAACAAAAAAAAAGTCTCCATTTTGAAAATAAATAGAATAAGAAATCTAATAGAACTATAATAATAAACCGAATTATAAACATGATAAAATTTTACTATAATTATAACATGTTATATAACTAAAGCATGTCAGGATAGCTTGCTAAATTAACTACTAAATTAAAAATAACATCAGCTGTGTGAGCTTTTGAAGTAATGTCCTATGATTATTAACAGTTAACATATACTGTAGGTGAGCGACAGCACAGCCAGACTGCTCCAGTCTGTACATTTAACTCAGTGGTTCTCAACTGGTTTTGCTTCAGGACAGATTTTACATTGGAAATCAAGTGTCGACCTGCCATAGATTAAACATAACCTGTATTTAATGTATCCTGGGTTGCATTTCCTTTTATGTTGTATAGTTTTGTTCATGGTTTTCCAGTACAAGGACATGCATCAAGTGACATTATTTTTGTTGTTGATGTCAACAACAAAAGCGACAGGAAGTTTTCTCTCCCCCTTTTAAAAATTGAAGAGCATATTTACTAATAAATTATTATCCCGTTTGTTTCCTAATTTCAAACATATTTCAAACACAACATACATATTACAAAGGAGGAAAGGCTCCTCATTACCATGGTTAGGTCAGTGTAGCTAATCTTTAATAATAGTAATAATAATAACAACAAATTATAATATTTATGAAAAAATAAATACTAGCTGAATCACATCTTGAAAAATGCCACTATTGATATAAAATGAGGTATAATAGATTCTACCTTTAGCTTAATTTACCTAATAGATTATTTAATATGAAACTATACAATTTTGTCAAAATGTTAATTTTACTCATGTCAAATCGTGAAACAATTTTGTAAAGGTGATGATGTATAATGAAAAAATAAATAAAATGAGCACATAGCACGGTGTTGCTCTTTTCCTCCTCGGTGCTGTTAGGCTGCTTGCTGTTTGATGGGTTTAACTTGACCTCCATAATGCTTTAAACTAGAAAAGTCTCACTAGAATTGAAATCAGTCACATCAGTTTTGAGGTCTGCACACCACAATATTGAGGGAAGCCCGGATGTTGCATGCGCGCACCAGAGAGCAGAGTATATCATGATCCCGAGCTGGTTACGTTACACTTGTGCGAAAGTGCAAATGAGAAGCCATAAGCTGATTGCGAGATTATCATTAAATCTGCCTCGGCAGTCCTAAATAGGCTATCACTTGGACGGCTGCTGTAATATCTTCAATGGGAGAACGGTGTCATTGTTCTTTCCCTGCTGTCTGCGACCCAGTACGAATAGGCCTGCGACCCACCAGTTGAGAAACACTGCTTTAACTCACACACACACTTATGTCAGACCCCCTCGCCTCGCTTCTCTCTGACATTTTCTCCACTGCATGTGTGGCTGTGGTGCAAGTTGACGAGTCTGACAGGCAGTCGAGGAGGAAAAGAGAAGCACATGCGAAGGTGAGATTCTCTTTCCAGTTTAATTTTTTTTCTCAATACTGTAGACAAGCAAATGTACATGGTATGATAACTGTCAATTTTCATACCATGTATACTGCAATACCCTTATATACTGCTGAACCCAAGTCCTGAAGCAAACCCAATTGATAAGCACTCCTGTAGATTGCACTTGCTCTCATGTCTCAAACTCTTCAATCCCTACAGGATCAATTATTTTACTATTATTCCTGATCTCTCCTTCACAAGTCCACTTCCAGTTATTAATTCCACTGCTTACCTAGCACAAGCAGAGCTTGTTTGGCTGCATCCCTCACGTCCTCCTTATCTGTCCGACACAGATACACCAACTGCTCAATGCTCTCTTTGGCCTGTAACATACAAACATAATCAGCAGGGCACTTTCCTTGAAGTTCTCCGCTTGCATTGAGTTGTAATACTGCATATATTCTGATTCCCACTCAGATTATAAAGTGCAGAATCTAAGCAGCACTACCGGGCTACATTTAAGCACAAATATTAAAGAAATAAACATTCTATGTGGTTGAAGAGCTTTGGAGCAGAGGACGAAGTCGAGAAAGTGGTTTGGGTTATTTGGGAGTAATGTTTAGACGTTATGCAGGGACTGACCTTCAGACAGGCGAGTGCTTTACATCCACAAACTCGCGTCTCAATGCTCTCATCCTCCAGCAGTTCAAGACAGCTCACCAGCGCCTGAGAGAGAACAGTAATGGGAGACAGCTTAGTGGATTAATTCACAATCCTTTCTGAATAACAAAGCATTAAAGGTAAAGGCTACTTCACAAAGTCACATTTAAATGGCTCATATCATGAGAAAAAATGTTTCCTTGATCATATGAAATAAAAGACTTCAAAATGCAATAGCTTTCAGTTTCAGATTGTAGAAATTCACTATTCACAGTCAGTCATGACTAATTTATTCAATGAATGAAAGTGCCAATAACAGGATGGTTACTGAGATTAAGTGAGTAGTATTCGGCTGGTCATGTGACCCTAACATGCAGCCCCCATGAGGGGGCCCTCTCCATGTGTGAGCATCCCTGTGATATAGACTATTTTAGGCAGGACAGTCTTTTATAGTACAGTCTACTCATTCATGACTATGTCCCAGTACCCATGAATTTTAGGGCTGAGATTGAGAGTGCATTTTGGGTGTTCATGACTTGTCCCAGTACCCATGAATTTTAGGGCTGAGATTGAGAGTGCATTTTGGGTGTGAATTTCAAAGCAAATGTGAACAGAACACAAAGTTTGAAGGAGAATCCAGAGTGTGACATCTTACCCTCTCCCTGTGGCGGGTTTGGTCAGCTAGACTACGCAGCAAAGAGCTGGCTGTACTGCACACTTTCCCCCTTGGGTCCCTCAGCAGCAGACTGACTGTCCGTAAACCCTCCCTCTTCAGACTGCACTCTGGAGGTTTCTTCAGAGACTTAACCAGTACATCCTGGTCTCCAGACTGTAGGCACTGAACTAGCCACACTAGTGAAGAGAAACAGAGAAGTGTGGTTAAAGGAAGACATGGATGAAATAGAAACAGTGAAAAGAGAATATGAGGTGGGGGGGAATGGAAAGATTCATCAAGAAAGCCCAACGAAGGGTTTGGTGGGTGATAATGGAGGTGTGGGGATAGCAGAGGTTGAAACTACTCCAAATGTGTTGCACATTCACTCTTGCTAATGAATATTTACATTTCATATGTAAAGATAGAAGGGTACATGACATTCACACTTAGGTCTGTTCCACACCACATGCACAAGCACATGTAAGCATAACAGGAGGCTCACATCATGCTTTCACACTGACAGCGTTTCTGCTGTGTAAAATCTGCAGATCTATACAGTAAATAAAGTGTTTTCTGGGTTCCTATATTAAGTATTTTCTATATTAATGGCCATTAATTATAAAATTGTTATATGGAATGGACAACTTGAGAACTTGATTGTTGTAAAATCTAATTTACATGAGTTAGGGGATCACATTTACATCCAAATGGTTATTAATTAACATGGAATAAAATGTAGGCTATAAACTGCTTAAATGATCTGGATTCTGTCAGATTTATATTTGAAAATGTAGTACTGTTTGTGTGCCTGCCACTGCGTATAACTTGCATCACGCACGACAGAAGTCTTATTTCAAAGTGGATGAGTAGTTTATGCCATTATTTATGCTGCTTCATAAAATCCTAAATTACAAAATGTTATGTTGAAAAATGTGTTTATAGTGCAATCTCTCTGTACTTTCAGATTAGTCCAGAGCTGAATTTTTTTTATTTATATTAAATGTAAAAATTGATGTATTATGTTATATTTTTTTAAATTCTCTTTGTTTCCTTCCTTTGCTCTAGCTTCTCGACTACTCTTAGAAATTGGCAGTGTGATAATATTGCAAATATTGCTGACAAAACTGCTTAATATGTTCCTCATTCGCATGTCGCTTTGGATAAAAGTATCCCCTAACTGACTAAATGTAAATGCTATAATAAGATTAGTGCTGAATCTCTACTTGCAGCTATGCTTCAGCTACAGAAACATCTGTTTATAGAATAATATATAAAATATGGATTCATCTAGTCCAATAATCCAGTACGTTGGGGATTTTCCTGCTTGAACTGTGCGAGTTAAAAGCGCTGAACGCTGTAATAAATAACCCGTTATTCAAATGCATCCTATACTATAGCCACAACATACATGTAATAGAACAACTTACAGACAATGAAGCGAGTGGACAGGTACATTTGAACCAAATAACACGCTAAATATTGCATTTATGTGTAACTTGTGTTGTGTACAGACATGGCCAAAAGTATTGGCAGTTACATAAATTTTGTGTTTTGCAAAGTTTGCTGCTTCAGTATTTGTAGATTATTTTTTCACACGTTTCTATGGTATACTGGAAAACAATGATAATCGTTCATACGTTTTAAAGACTTTTATTGGCAAAAACATTCAATATATGCAAAGAGTCAATATTTACAGTGTTGTCCCTTGTTCTTCATAACCTCTGCAATTCACTCTGGCATGCTGGATATCAGCTTCTGGGTCAAATCCTGACTGATGGCGATTCATTCTTCTTGCCTTATTAGTGCTTGGAGTTGATCACAATTTGTGGGCTTCTGCTTGTCCACTCGCCTTTTGAGGATTGACCACAGGCTCTCTATGGGATTAAGATCCGGGGAGTTGCCTGGCCACAGATCCAAAATTTCAATGTAATGATCTCCGAGCCACTTTATTATCACTCTTGCCTTGTGACATGGTGCTCCATCATGCTGGAAAATGCACGGATCATCACCAAATTGCTCCTGGATCGTTGGGAAGAGTTGCTCTTGCAGGACGTTTTGATACCATTCTTTATTCATGGCAGTGTTTTTGGGCAGAATTGTAAGAGAGCCCACTCCCTTGGATGGTCTCAGGATGCTTCACTGTTGGCACGACTCAGGACTCATGGTAGCATTCACCTTTTCGATTTTCCAGATGTCCCAAACAGTCGGAAGGGGGCGTCATCAGGGAAAATAACTTTGCACTAGTTTTCTGCTGTCCAATCCATGTACTTCCTGCAGAATTTATTCGGTCCTTGACGGTCCTGGCACTTGCTAGACACATGGACATCCTGAAGCCTTCTTCACTGCAGTTGAACCTCTCTCCTTTAAGTTCTTGATGATCTGGTAAATGGTTCTTTCAGATGCAATATTCTTTGCAGCAATTTCCTTGCATGTGAGGCCATTTTGATGCAAAGCATTTCTTCCCTCCTTTGTAGCAATCAGTCTGCTCTTATAATCCAATCAGAATGATAGTGATTTCACCTGACTAGTACTCGTTCACACTTTCCCAGTTGCTGCTGATATGATTAGTGAAATTATGTTGGCCGGTCATTTTGTGCCAGGGCCAAAAAACTGTGAAATTTGGGTTTTTGTGATAAAGTTTGCAATCATTTAAAATGCATCTGATCACTCTGCACAATAATCTAGAAACAATATGAATCAACACCACAACAACTGAAGCAGAAAACTTTGTGAAACACAAAATGTATGTCACTGCCAATACTTTTGTCTTTAAACTAAGCATGAAGAATTCAGAATATAGTAGGCTAACTTATAAACAGTAGCTAATGCTTCAGCATTTTCATTAAAAGTAATTTTTTTAGGAGCTCTTTCAAAACAAGGACAGTTATACAGTTTTTTTGTATGTAGCCTAACTTTTATATGTTTAAATTAAGAATATGTTTGAATAAAGTTTGGTCTGTTACAGTTAGACATGTTAACATTCAATAAATATATATATACACATACATATACATATATTATTTTTGTTGACTAAAAATATATGCCATTTTAGTAAAACTGACTAAAATGCATGAATATCAAGAAGAAATATTGACTCCTTTTAAAGGACATTTTTGTCAAAAGCAAACTATGACTAAAGAAAAACACTGTGTACAAATGTAGATTGGCTACACTTTAGCTATTCTGCTTACAACTGAAATATGGGTAACAACAGAGCTGTTCATCCGTGACGACACGGAAGTCTAAATTGGCATGGGTTCCCTCTGGATTTTCCCATAGGTTTTTATAGTGAGGTTTTGGAATTTATGAGAAATATAAGGTCTGTGGTAAACATTACTTGTCGATACGTGGATGTTTTTTTTCTACAGCATAAATTACACACAGACATACCTCAAACACAAATTTTTTTTTTTTTTTTTTTTTTTTTAAGTATGCAATTCAATATGGCTGCAAAATTCACATTTGAATGTGTAATTCTTGCTGTAGAATAAAACTTTCATGTATCATCAAGTAATTTTTACCACAGACCTTATTTAACTCATATGTTGAAAACCCCCATTATAAAAAGCCTGATCATCCTCTCTCAAACTCTGGCACACACAAATGCCAATACTCAATCATACCTTCTTCAGCAAGCTCGGTCATGTGTGTTTCCAGTTCATTCACTCCCTCTGCTTCCAGGTAGCTCCAAAACTGGAAGAGCGTGAGCGTTTCTTTGGCTGCACCTCCACCACGCCTAGGCAGCTTTCTCTCAAGGACCCGTTCCACCAGACGCAGAAACACTATGAGACACACACACACACACACACACACACACACACACAAAATCAACACTTCCGAGTGATGAAATAATGGAAGTAAAATATTTATGTTGATTAAAAGATTGAACAGCTATTATAATTTATAAACCAATTTCCCAATAACTCATCTGCAATGCTTGCTCAAGCATTAAAACATACAGGACTCACATTTCTTTTTCTGTCACGGTAGAGACTTTCCATTGACATTCCATTAATGTTTATATACTGAGCTATTGATATTTTCTATCCCTTAATCAACTACCCCTACCCTTATGCATATTCAGATTTGAATGAAAACATTAATATGTTTATTAAGCTGTTTTCAGGGACCTTTTGCTGGTCATCACTGGTGTAGGTTATTTCAGGTTTTACTATTCTTGTGGGGACATCACAATATAGAAATTATCTGATGCCCACAACCATACCCATGTCTGCAAAGCCGGCTCCTCTCTCTGGGAGTTTGCTGGTGTAAGCATTGCTGAGCACCTGTAAGAAAGCCTCTGTGGAGGTGCTGTACACACTGTAGCCATTCATGCATTGCCGCCATAGCAACACAGCCCCTTGGCACTGATCTAATTGAGGAACAACTAAGAGCATGGAGAAAAAAAAAAAAAAATAATAAAAATATATTATTTCCAAGCATTACAATATATAATCTAACATGTTTGAAAAATGCAGTGAAATGAGGAGACTGAGACACAAATAACACTACAGCAAACCCCTGCAAATATATACAACAGATAACACTAACGTAATATAAAACTACTATAAAACTAAATAAAATTCCTCTAAAACAAATCTTGTGAGACCTACCCTCCTCTGGTTGTTTCACTCCACCCCTTGAGTCCTTGACAACCCATCGAATGAGCTCGAGGACTCGAGCCTCCCTGAGGAGACGGTCCAGAGCATACATCTCCCCACAGCGCAAAGGTCCAAATGTGCCTAACCTCTGTTTACAAAAACAAATGCACTGTTAAAGAAAGAATTCACTCAAAAATTTTAATTCTGTCATCATTTACTCACCCTTATGCTATCCCAGATTTGTATGACTTTCTTTCCTCTGCAGAACACAAAGATTTTTAAAAGAATATCTCAGCTCTGTAGGTTCATACAATGCAAGTGAATGGAGACCAAAACTTTGAAGCTCCAAAGGCACATAAAGGCAGTATAAATGAATCCATAAAGGCCCAAACATACTCTACGCAAGTATGTGAATGCAGACGAACCTTGCTATGCAAGCTCGATTTCATGTGTTGTTGCGTTGCAGCAAGTGGCGCTAGAGTGGATTTTCTTCTTTCAATCAACAACTGTCATGGCGGACTCAGGCAGCAATTTGAGTTGAATCTTTTTTTTTTTTATATATATACACTCACCTAAAGGATTATTAGGAACACCATACTAATACTGTGTTTGACCCCCTTTCGCCTTCAGAACTGCCTTAATTCTACGTGGCATTGATTCAACAAGGTGCTGAAAGCATTCTTTAGAAATGTTGGCCCATATTGATAGGATAGCATCTTGCAGTTGATGGAGATTTGTGGGATGCACATCCAGGGCATGGAGCTCCCGTTCCACCACATCCCAAAGATGCTCTATTGGGTTGAGATCTGGTGACTGTGGGGGCCATTTTAGTACAGTGAACTCATTGTCATGTTCAAGAAACCAATTTGAAATGATATATATTTATATATATATATATATATATACACACACACACACACACACGACTTTTTGTCCCCAGTCCATTCATACGAACTTGTTTTTTCTCCGTGTCTCTCCCCACTCCTCAACTATCAAATCATCTACCACATCTGGGCTGCATCCAAAAATATAGGCAGATTTCTTGCTGCCTAATCAGTTAATGGCTTAACTGACAGCTGTTTTGAATGAATGGAACTCTTAAGGAACTGGTCTCCAAACAGTTTGAAAAGCAACTTATTTTCATCCTGCCTTGGTATACAGCCTCCTAAGGCAGCATTTTCCTGGTTTCGGACGCAGCACTGGCTTCGTGGTCACGCCTAAACATCTATTGCCCTCTTGTGGTCTGAGATTTGTAACTGCCAGAGCAATGTAAGGGTGAACGTAATGTATGTACAACGGGACCACGCATTGGCCAAGAGCTAGCGTCTGAGTTTGCTTACTTGTGTAAAGTATGTTTCTGCCTTAAAAATCCAGTGGTTAAATCCATGTCTTCAGAAGTGATATGAGAATAAGTATGGATGAGAAAAAGATCAATATTTAAGTCCTTTTTACTATAAATCTCCACTTTCACTTTCACATTCTGCTTCCTTTGTCCTTTGGCAATTCACATTCTTTGTGCATATCAACAACTACGGGGAAGGGAGGAGAATTTACAGTAAAAAAGGACTTGAATATTGATCTGTTTCTCTCCTACACCTATCATATCACGTCAGAAGACATGGATTTAACCACTGGAGTCGTATGGATTAATTTTATGCTGCCTTATATATGCTTTTTGGAACTTCAAAATTTTGGCCACCATTCACTTGCATTGTATGGACATACAGAGCTGAAATATTTTTCTAAAAATCTTTGTTTGTGTTCAGTAGAAGAAGATTGAAAATCACACATGGCATGCTCTGGGATCTATTTTCATTTTAGGGTGAACTATTCCTTTAAATATTTACCAGTTATCCCAAGAAATTATTGGGACTTTGAAAACCATGAAAATAGAAAATAGCAAAATTCTACTGGAGACAACATGATGGAGAGCAAATAAATGTGCAGGCATCAAGTTTACAAAGCCCATTTAATTTAGAAACAATTAACTTTAATCAAAAAATTATCAAAATGTACAATGGTAATACCATGGTTCTTTGGACATAATAAAAACCATGTTTTTGGGGGTAGAAACATGATATTCTTTAAAATACCTTGGACTATCATGTACATACCATTGCACATGACTATAGTAATCATTCAGAACCAAGTTAAATATCAAAGAACTGTGGTATTACCATAGATACAATCAATGTACCAAATTACTTTTGTTTTGTTTTAAATGTATTTTTACACTTCTGTTCACAGGATATGTGGAACTAAACATCATTATGAAGTAACTGACCAGTAGCTGTGAGCTGCAGTTCTTCAGATGAACCAGTAGGGTGTGATCTAGAGCTGGACACCCTGTGCTAAGAGGATCAGAGGGAGTGTCCCAACATCCCACCTCACAACCATCATCCTCCCCTGCACTCTCCACTGCCGCTGGCCGCACCTCAGTGCTGTATCCATTACAACACACACATATGAAGCCAAATACATGTATAAATAAGATATATTAATAAGAACATAAATAAAGGAGGGAAATGGTAATAAGTCATACAACATACAATACTTTTAAAAGTTTGAAATTCATTTACTCAAACTGAAGTTTTTAAACAGCTTCTAAATCTAAGCACAAGGTGGCAGTAAAGTACCATAACATTATAAAGGGATGTGTTTGAGGAAAAACCTTGCTTGAAAATATTATCTTTTCTTCAAATATAACATACAAGAGAGCAGAAAGGTGAGACATTTCTCACATTCTGACCTGTCTGTCACACTCTGTGGCTCACCATCCTCCTCATCTTCTTCCTCTTCCAGGTCTGCTGTATTGAGGAAGTCAAAGCTTCCAAGCGCAGTCTCAACTGTCAAACTGACACTGGACGAACGACTGCGACTCCGTACCTTCACATACACATGTAAACGTATAAAAGAGATCAATAAAACAGCAACATTCAAACATATTTACATCTATTAATCTCCCTCTACTTTCGCTAATAATAACAAATGACAAACTGCTGTGGCTTAAGGGATTTCATATACTTTTAGGAGACACTGTATGTGCAAACAAATAAAAAACAAATCACAAACAGTAATTAACTTTGTCACTCACTGTTAGTGCTTCATCCAACAATTTCAGCTCTTGCTCCAAGACCTGCAGCTCTGGGAACTGGCCTCTGTAATCATCAAGGGAGGACTTAATTGCACTAAGGGCTTCCTCCACACTGCTGTCTGCTGATTGTGCTTCCATACCATCCATGGGTCTAGTCTCGGCTAAGGAACCAGACCTCTTGGCTGGCACAATGTCTGTTTGTAACTTTGTGAGGCATGGCTCATGGCTCTGTGCTGAGAGATCAGTCCTAGATTCTCCAGTGTCCATCTGATGGGACAAGACAATAGCACTGGGGGAAAAGTCTCTCTCCCCACAAGGGTAGGAGACAGAGCTTGGCCTAGATCTAAGCTCTTTGTTATCTTTTTCAGATAAGACACATGCTGTGGTTACAGCAGGAATTCCCTGCTGCTCCTTGCAGGAGCTACTTTCTGGACAGTTCAGTGGCTCAGCTGTGCAGGTTTGTTCACAGGTGGCTGGAACAGGAACAGGGCAGATCTCTTGAGTCTCTGCTACGACAAAACATGGTTCTGCTCTGTAGGGTTTATCCATGTCACTTACAGATATCAAAGCGGAAGTGAATTCAGTGGTCTCCAAGGATTCCCCAGTCAATCTATCTGTCAAAACACCATCTACACTGTTCTCGCTGATGTGGCTAAGAGACCGGGAAAATCGTGGATGGCCGTTGGGCACTTCCTGTTTCACAGTGGCCTTAGTGGTAACTGTATTGGCTGCTGGTTTCTTAAGGTCCTTTTCCTCTTCCTCCTCCTTGTCCTCTTCTTTCTGATTGGCCAGGCGGGTGGGAGTAGTTGCTGAGTGGCGGGGGGCAAAAGAGATTTCAATGGCAGGAGGAGCAGCTTGTACCTCAGGCTGGACCAAGTTGTTATGTGCGTGACGCATTCCCAAGGAAAGCTTGGGACTGGATGAATCGTCTGAGGATTCAGAGGAATTTGACCACGCTGTTCCATTCTCTATCTCTTCCTGTCTCCTCAACATATTCTAATGGAAGAAAGAGATGAGAATGAAATCTAAATTATGATGATTACAACAATTGAAGAAAAGGCCTTATTACATGACTCGCTTCAACATTCAAGCCAATTCCTTGAACTCTGCGTAGCAAACTGTCAAGCATTGGCATTACCGCCAGTGGCATGTTGAGCGCAAGTCAAGGGTTGTTACTAGGGCTACAACTAATGATTATTAGAATGATTATTTGACTATGTGGCGATTATTGCAACGATTAATCATTAGCTCTTAACCGATTATTCAGCTTGTGCCCCAGATTAAAATAATCTTTTAAAATACCTCAAAATGACATTCACTGAATTAAAGGCAAAAAAATAATTTGCATTAAGTTTAATTCAGTAAATAAATGTAAAAAAAATCCTATTGTTATCAAGTTTTTTTGTCTTGTTTTCCATTTAAAATTGTCTAAAAAGCCTTAAAACAAGATATATTTAAGCAACATGCAAGTCATTTAGGCTTACTTTAAGAGAATGTATCTTAAATACAAGTGTATTTTGTATATAAATGTATTTTTTCATTGGTTATACTTCTGCGAGTGCAGTAAAGACAAAATATACTTATACTCAAGATCTATTCTCTAAAAGCAAGTCTAAATATCTTATATGCTGCTTCTGAGGTGAATGCATCTTTTTTAAAAGGATTTTTAGATATTTTAAAATATTTGTATTTTTAATATTATATTCAACATTCTCAGATATAATTTTTTTCTTCTGCAGTATAGCTGCTAAAGTGAATGTACATTGTTTTAAAGGAGTTTTAGATATTTATATTGGAAAACAAGACAAAACAAAAACAAATCAAAAACGTATTTTGTTGCAGTGTAAAATGGGGCAAAGACTTCCTCTCTCACCTTTCTGTTCACTTCAATCATCTTTAACTCACAAAAAAATATTGTCCCTTATTAGTAAAGCTGCGTATTGCCACTTTTCTTCACAATAAGAAATGCACAGTGACATTTATTATGATCCAATAAGTCACGAGCCAGCTGCAGTTCTGCTCTCGTGCATTATCATTAGAGTTGATCTTATGTTACGTTAAATAACAACTATTCGACAACGGAAATTTTTGTACACAATTTTTTTTTTTTATTGTCGACGTTGTCGATAAAGTCAACTAATCATTTCAGCTCTATTTGTAACACGACAAACAATATTAATTTTGTCCCCATGCAGCCAGTGATGTCCAAGCAATTTGCAGGATGTCTCAGGATGTGGATGGTGCCAGTGTGAAATCAAAACTGTATGGAAGAGAGACTGAGTGAATCTAAATATATTGGGTCCGTTCAAAAACTTAGAAAGCTGCCTGGATTCCTGCTGCCTACATAAGCAGTATCCAAACTAAAAAATGGAGCCTGACGAATGACTGATTTGGAACAATCTACCATAGGCAGCGATACCACGTGCTATCCAAAAAGCACTCCTCACACTGGAGACTCAAATCCATGTCCGGTTGAATGGCGAAACTCACTCTCTAAACTTTTTGGGTAAACGTTTTTTTATTCATATTTTTCTGTGTTGAATGGATTACAAGTATATTTTTAATTAAAAAATGTCTTGCTTCAAACAACATTTTTATGTTTCAACAGAGCTCATCACAGTGCATTCTGCGATCGCCTTACCCAGGGAAGGATACTTACTAGGATGCACTGATGTATCGGCTGCCAATATTAATCGCCAATCATTGACAAAATATAAACCATCTGCATACAAGTTATTAGCATGAAATTGCCAATGTGCAAAAAAAAAAAAATCTATTATTTTTAATAATTAATTAGTATCATACTTTGTAAAAGCTCTGTGAATTAAAATGCACAATGCAGAACTAATAATAGCCACAATATGTAGAAGGGTTGGCACTCCTAAGAACATGTAATATTTCATTTTTACTCTTTTCTCATTCTCAGGTTAATGCGGGAATAAACGCAATAAACAGATTTGACAGTTGTGAAAGCAGAACTTATCTATTGGCTACATGAAGAGGGAAACCATTCAAAACACTTTAAAACCAGCAGTATGATATCCATTAATGCTGCATGATTTATTGAATTAAGATTCAAATTGCAATATGGCCTTAAGTGGTTCCTAAATCTCAAAAGGCTGCATTTAAAAATATAGTCAGCGCTTCAGTCAGAGCTTCATTCAGCAGTAGTACAAATATTTTTTTTTATTAATCAACATTTTATTAAAATCGGCCAAACATTTTCATATCAGTGCATCCCTAATAAACGTTTGCAGGGTAAACTTCGACAGTGGTGAAAGGGAGAGAATAGGATATCACAGCAAATATTATTTTCACTTACCCACTTGCTCCAAGACCAAAAGAAAAAATCCAGTTATGTTTGGATGACTTTCCGGAAGAGGGAAAAAATAGAGAGCGGTGGATTAAGACAGTAAAATGGGAGATGACAAATTTACAGTCACTCTCTCAGCAGCTGTAATTGAAACCCCCTCGCAGCTGCGGTAATTTGTTTTTTAAAATAATTCCAGGGTAATATAGCACAAAGTATATTGTTATAAATTTACACTGAATATTTTAAAAAATTATAATATAAAAAAAAATGCGAGATTGATGCTGCTAAATAATCATGTAAATAGTCATCACAGTCTGTGAAAAAAGTCTATACTCATGATGTTTACTTCAAAATTCTCCAAAATTAGGTATCTTAGGAGAAAGCAAAATTAAGGTACCTATTTTTTGGAGCAGCCATATTTTGGAGCAAAATACTGCCTTCGGAGGCAGCTCATTAGGTTTTGAAAAATGACCCATTGAAATGTTAAATAAATAAATATTAAATAAATGTTAAAGTCATATGCTGATATTCATAGAATAATCACTTTATTATACACACTAGATATTCAATGTAAATTAATAAATAGCAAAATAGTGAAATCACACTTCTCTGATGCTGTATGCTTTTCTTGAGGAGGTCAAAGTGTAACATTTGAGTTGAGAGATGCGTTGAAGCCCTGACACAAGCAATTTGAAAGGGACTTATAGACCATAACAATAATTGTTTAGTATTAACCAATGGCAGACAAGGGGAGTGTTTAGGAAACCTGTTTGAAATGTTACAAAAATCATAATTTTGTTGATATTATTTGGTTACGCTAATGGCAGAAAACATTACAAACTTCACTTTTAATACTGTCCTATATAGTCCATGGTGTGAGACAGACAGGCTAAACTAAATTAAATGTACAGTATGAGAGCTGTACAGGAGGCGGTGGCAAGAACAGCAGATGATGGGATTGTGTTCCCAGTCACTCAGCATTATCATGAATCTCCTAACACAGAGCTTCAGACTGGCGTCAGGCCCAGAGAGCTAACATACTCCCTGTTCCCTCTAATTAACTTCTGCTTCAGCCAATCTCTGCCTCAATGGGAAAATGTGAACACCCTTCAAAACAATAACAGCAATCACTGAATGTATTATGGACGGCTGGGACTTTATTTTTGTGTAAATGCTTCCATTGTCACTCACAGTCGGACAGACAGAAACTCAGCTACTGTAATTCACACTACAAACAACATGCACAAAAATTCTATTTGTTCAACTTAATAACAAGACAACTGACTGAAACTACAGGACAAAACTACAAATCACCACTACAAAAACTATTATTACCAAAATCAGACACTAATAATTACTAGAACTATGATAGTACCATACAAACCTGTTCTTCGTGCTCGCCATTGTTCTTGGCTTGCAGTAGTCACATACTTCCAGCCAACTACAGACAACTAACTAAAGCTATACAACTAGATAGTCACACTGGCGCTATGGGCTGTCCACACTTACGTGGCTGGAGGGTAGAGAGGAACCCAGGCGGACCGAAGTGACTTCGCTGCATGAGCAGCTCTGAGTCAGTTTCTCTGTCAGCGTGTCTCGAAAAACATCCAGTAAGGACCAGCGCTGTTTGGAAATCATGCTCCATGGAGCTGTCTGCATGCAGTCAGTGCAAGGGTGAGTGTGTGACTACTGACTGTCAGCTAGAGATGTGCATGAGTACCCAAGTACTCATAATTAACAGCAATGATCAATCATGAAAACACAACAATAACAATTGCATGACTTTTTTTTCAACTTCTAAACTGTTCGAACCGATTGAATTCTAGAAACTATTAACTGGCCAAAAAGGGGTGTCTTTTTGTAATTTTGTGAATGGTTACAGTGCATCACACAGCAATATGCGTTGACACTGCACTTTTTTTTTAGAGAAGATTAGAATGCATATATCTATTTTTACCTTGACAATATCTTAAAAAACATTATTTAAAAAAAAAAATGACACTAGATTGGACTGTTGAATTGAGTAGACAAAATGAACAAAATACCATTCCCTGCTGCCAGCAAGCTAATGCTAGATCTATTTTGGTTCAAGGCAATCTGACCCAGCAAATCCAGATCAAGCTCAGTTTATCACATTGACCATCTATTTGTCTAACCAAATGATTGAGTCTATTAGGACAAAGTTCAAGCTGATGTGAAATGGAGGCACTTATGTTTCCAAGATCTTTAAAATATGTGATCAAGATGCTTCTGAGAAACAATAACTATCAAATCTATGTGGAGTAGATTGTGCTAAATTAAATCGTAAGGGACTGAATATCTGTAGACTCTCCATTAGGACATGAAAGAGCAAAGAGTGGCATATTAACATTATGGTGGTATGCACTTAGCAGAACTGTTTGGATTGAATCAATTCAATTTAATTGAATTTATTGGATGCAAAAGATATGAAAGCAGATGTATTCAGGGAACAAGAGAAACTTAAAAGTTTTGGTCAGTCAAAATGGAACAAGTATAAAGGAAGACAGACTCACATAGAAGGCCTGTTCCCGCAAAGACGGCGTGTCTGGAGGACTCTGGTTGTATGTGGAGAAGCGTTTGTTGACAGTAGGAGCTTTGTTCACAGTGCTAGCTGAAGACGACTGGTCATCTTTGTCAAATGGACTACAAGAGAAAGAGAGAATGGCATCCGTGTTGACAGTGCATGTTACACAAATTTGTTAGGTTAAAATCAATTTTCTTTTAAATAACTACAATATATTTCAATGGTTTTAATATGATACCTCCAAAACAATCCCCAAAAGCTGTACTTACTTCCATGACACCTCTAAACTGAGTTTAATGGTACCCAAGTCATTGATATCCACAGCTACAGTTTGGGGCAAGGCAGCAAACAGGTCCTTTGTCTCACACGAGACACTCCCCACCACCACATGATTGGCCAGGCTCTTCAGCTCTGTCACCTTAAAAAACATAGGAGAAATATTTTTAGGAAAAAATTTTATCATTGGTTGAATGACTAATAAAATTTAGGAATCACTTCTTTCATAGTGTTTGTAAGAAGTCCAACAGTTTTAATATTAACTTGAAGACAAAATAAAAAATTTAAGGTATTTCCTAGTGACAAAGATATTTAGTAGGACTTGATGTTTTTACATTGATTAATATTATTTATTGAGTTTTCTCAAAGTAATGGAATTGTTGAGTCAGAGGTTGGATTGATCTTTTTAATTTTAAATAACTTGCACTGAAGAAGCATGCAGAATAAGACTAGGCATATTTAATATAGTAGTAAACAGGGGTGGGCGATAAGACAAAAATCTTATATCACGATATGAATAATAATTTTATATCACGGGGGGCCTGGGTAGCTCAGCGAGTAAAGGCGCTGACAACCAGCCCTGGAGTCACAAGTTTGAATCCATGGCATGCTGAGTGACTCCAGCCAGGTCTCCTAAGCAACCAAATTGGCCCGGTTGCTAGGGAGGGTAGAGTCACAAGGGGTAACCTCCTCGTGGTCACAATAATGTGGTTCGCTCTCGGTGGGGCGCATGGTGAGTTGTGCATGGATGCCACGGAGAATAGCGTGAAGCCTCCACATGCGCTATGCCTCTGTGGCAACGTGCTCAACAAGCCACGTGATTAGAACACACTCAACAAGCCACATGATAAGAGGCAGAGGCAACTGAGATTCATCCTCCGCCACCCAAACTGATGTGAGTCACTACACCACCACGAGGGCTTGGAGAGCATTGGGAATTGGGCATTGCAAATTGGGGAGCAATCAAAAAATAATAATAATAATTTTATATCACAATAACGAGTTATCACAATGTAGTGAATTTTTCCTCAAATCCAAAAAAATTGGTTTATATTAAATAACCATATTGTAACTAGGGCTGGGAATCGAGTTCGATACATTTTAGGCACCGACCGAATTGCCTCTAAACTATCTTGTATCAAAAAATGTCTTGTCGTTCAGTACCAAATTTCGATACTTAAGGGGTTAATCTCGTCGACATCAGTGAAAAGCATGTAGCATGCTAGATGTGCCCAAATCTAAAAGTGCCAGTGATTGGCTGTATTTAGACATCAAGGAAAAACACTAGTTTACGCTGTTTACGCCCAGAGACGCGGCTCACACGTGAGGCTGTAGTGTGTATGCATCCAAACACCCATAGTTGTAAAAGATGTGGAAAAGATCAAAATTGTGGCTACATTTCAACAGACTCAATGCCAACAGCGCACGTTGCAATATTTGCGACAATATAATTGCTGCCAAGACCAGCAACATGACAAATCTGATGAAGCACTTGACAGTGCACGGAATAAACTTGAGCAGAAAGTTGCTCCCACCACGAGTCCACTTCCAAAACTACTGATGAATGCAGCGGCGCTATGACAGGGACTCTGACAGGTAGCTTAACCAACAAACAAAATTGGCTAACTTGTAGTGGTAAATGCTTGTGTACTTATTAAATTAACGTTTCTGTGCGTGGTGACATAGTCATATAAACTGGGACCTACATAACGTTAGATATGGTTTGGATGTATGGCTATAAATTGCTAGCTAAATCAATACTAAAAATGCTTTAAGGTTGACAGTAACTGATCAAGTTTAACTCACATTCAACTTGTTATCTTGTTAAACCGTACTTATCCGTAGGGTTGACTGAATAAAAAGTTTAGCTTTCTTGGTTTTTTTTTCCTCTTCACATTAATGTTATAGCTTCTGCCCCTGCCGACCCTGGCATGAGGAGACCAGAAGGCACAGGAGATGAGTCTTTGAGTCTGTAAAAAAAAGTCAACAAACTGAAGAAATTCGGGCACTCACGGCCAGACTGTGTAACAGCTTCTTCCCACAAGCCATCAGACTCCTTAACACTAGAACTACCACGGCGGTCATTTTGACCGTTTTTATATTTTATTGAGTATTTCTACACTGAATGGCCATAACGGTCATTTTGACCACACGCATTTCAGCGTTTGCTGCGTAAATGAACAAAGGGCGCTGTTCACCACGGAAGTGCTGAGAAGTGACAATGCAACACTCACAGTCTACCAGTGCAAAAGAAGGAAAGCACTGTCCACATAGCTGTTGCCATCACAAGTGGCCAAAAGGCTAAACCAGAGACAGTCACATACTACAACAGAACCAAGTTCGGAGCATTGACCTGGATGCGATAAATGCTTCCATCCTGTTCAAAAGCGAACAAATGAGAGAATGTCACGGAGTTACTTCATAATACGACTGGCAAATGAACTTCACTACGGCCATATGAGAGCAAAAACCACACAGCTGATGGTGCGAGGACCCAGGTAGGAGCAGCTGCAGATGGAGAGGAGAAGGCAGTGCCAAGTGCGGAGAAATTGAAAGAAAAACAAAACTAAGGACACTTGTGACAAATGTCAAAAGGTAGTGTGTGGGAGCTGCACCTGGAAGATAGAGATTACCTGTGTTGACTGAGTAATCAATCCGCAAGCATCAGTGAGTGATGTGCGGTGTTTCCCCCCAAAACAACCAGAAGCAGAGTTCAAGTGAGTCCACTTTTAGGATAATTCGTTCATAATGATTTTACATCATAATATTTTCATATAGTTTTACAGCATGATATATTTGCTCACTGTAAAACAAATGTTGATTTCTAAATCAGTTTGTTTTCCCACAATTTTGCGAATGTTCATATTCTTTATTAACTGTTTTGGGCATTTTGGGTTTTGTTTCATACATGTCCAATGTTTTTACTATGCATTGAAATACACATTGGTGTATGATGTTTTTATAAGCTATTGTATCCTAAGATTTGTTTTTATTTTGCAAAGAAATTAATAGAATAAATAATCAAATTTGTATCTGTAATTAGCTACAATAGCAGGTTCTGTGGTTGTCGATGAACTAATACATTTTCACATTCATTTTGTGTCCTGGTGTTTATTATTAATATAACAGAATCATTTATTCATGGATTTTGATTCCAGTGGTGGCTGCATAGGATTGTTTCCGATTCGTGTTGTCCAAACATTTCCAATAAATCCAGAGCGTTGTAAAGTCCAAAATTCACAACATGTTTTTGTGTAACGAAATATTCTGCCTCAAACCATGTTTGTTGGCGTTTAGACTTTCAAAAACATTTTCACCGTCGTGCAAAAAGTTGCCATCCGGGGCAGTCTAGCAGCTTTTTTTATATATCTATATATATATATATATATATATATAGTCTAGCACTATTATAGATTACAAAAAAAGAACGTATTATGTAGGACTATCTGCGTTCGCTCTTATTCTATTTTACTCAAATTGAGGATTTTTTTTCGAGGATTTTAACATTTTTTTAGGGTGATGACGTCATAAAATATGATGACAGACATTAGAAGCTTCATTCTAAATCTGCTTCGAATGTAAATATGACATGAAAAAAAATGACATTTGGTACAGTCTAGTATGAATGGTCAGAAAGACCGCTATGGCCATTCTAGTAGTTATAGAATTCTGGTAGTTCTAGTGTTAATACTCAGAGACTGGACTGACACACAAACACACTTTAAAGTTGCACTTTAATTATTGTCACCTTATAACTGGCTGCTACCTCAATAACTGCTATGTCCATAGAACATCTCATAGTATGTTATGTTTACATTTGGCATTTTTAGAAACTGTCATCTTTTTGCACTACTGTGTACTGGTCGGCGCTGCACTGTCTCTCACTGTGCCTATTGTCCTGTTCATTGTTAATTTATTGTACTGTCCCGTACTGTTTGCACACGTTTGCATGTGCATTTTATATAGGCATGTTATTTAGTCTGTGCAGTCTCATGTGGTTCTGTGTTTGTCCTATATTGTTTTATGTAGCACCATGGTCCTGGAGGAACGTTGTCTTGTTTCACTGTGTACTGTACTAACTGTATATGGTTGAATGACAATAAAAAACACTTGACTTGACTTGAATTGCTTGACTCTGTAATACAGAATTTGCAGGTAACAGGTAGGGGTGTACAAAACTACCTATTTTCAAAATTGCCTAGTCAGCTTTGTTGTCTCAGATATTAGTCAGAATCTGCAGAATGACTCCTGAACAATACTCACCACAACACCTCACAAATACACCTGTGGATATGCATAATAACAGGAACATTATCCACAGCAGAGGATTTAACATCTGACAGTGAACAAGCGCTTTGATGGCTGTAAAATATATTAGTATATTAATCTCAACATGTCTTTTTCCCCCACCCATAACAGTTCGGGTCAGGCATATTTACATTCAGTCATATTTTTCAAACGGAGCTCTCTGAGCTACTGTATCTAGCCTCACAGCTCTCTATGCATCTCTCAGGCATATAAAAAATACAATGACAAACATCAGCTGCATTCTATTCATTCCTCCCCCGGAGTCTCTATTCTGTAAACTTCCTATGCTCTTTTCCAGTGCAGTCTCTTCCTCTCTATATCTCCCTCCCCTCCCATGCAGTTATGTGTCATGGGAGAGGAAAAACATCCAGCTGTTGTGCTGTTATGTGCATTAATGTTTCACAGATTGATGTGACTGTGATTGATTGTAAGTGTGGGAGAGAGATGAAGGGAGCAAAACAGACAAGACCAGAGAAGATATGAGTGAATGTGACTGTATATTCATACCTTTATAGACAGGAACTCTGTGATGAGGGGGAGGAAGACCATCTCCTCACTGTCCCACACTTGCTTGCCATTGATCTCAATCCGACCTCGCAGCTTCCACCGCTGGCGACCATACTTCATAAATATCTGTGGTGGAATGTATATATATGGTATAAAACGATATACGGTTAAAATAGCCCAATTAGTTAGTTGGTAGATATCATAACCACACAATCTGTCTGCAAAAAGCACATTTATTTATTGACGACAATTCAAATGTTGCCGTGTTTGAAATAAATGCATATAAAATGCAACAGGCAACATATAAAATCGCAAATATTTAAATACATTATGTTATACCCGTGTCCAATTTTTGAGGGGTCTTAAAAGCAAGAGCAGACTTGTATTTTTCACTATCTGCTATCTTTGACGTCGCAGAACATTCTTGTGGTGCCTTCAGGCAATCAGAGTTGTCATGGCAATTTTCCTGTGATTCAGAGTAATTTAGTCATACAGCATTTACAGCTCAGGTTATTTCCTTGAAAAAACCTGGCCAGCGGAACCGATTGGCCATGAGCAAATATGGCAGATTTTAAATGAGTATTATAGATATTCTGTTAACACATATCACATACAAGGTCACAGAGACTGACTGAATCCTGAAGAGCATTCAAACAAGTTATTAAAATACTTGTCTAAGGAGGACAAAACCTGCAAAAATATTAAATAAATACATAAATAAATGTAATAAGAAAATAAAGGAATAAATGTCTTGATAAAACAAATATAATTAGTTTATAATGAAAGTTATTCCAAAATGTATTTGTGGAGTGGAGGGGGGCGGGGGCGGGGCCGGGCCGGGCCGGGCCGGAATGTCGCACGCCCGGTCCCCAATCGGCCTGATGGGGCGCGCGAGGGCTAAAGGCGGCCGGTGACGACAGTTCGAGAGAGAGAGCTCAACCACGGACATGTCCGTTGTGTGTTTGTTTACCTTTTCATTAAAATATTATTTATATTGACAAGCCGGTTCTCGCCTCCTCCTTGCCCATCCTAACCCCGTGCTACAGTATTTTTGTGGACTTTTTTTCTTTATTTATTTTTTTCTCTTTTTATTTTTATTCTTTAAAACTTTTTTTTATTATTATTTATGTATGCATTCATTTATTTTTATATTTATTTATTCCCACCTGTATTTATTTCCATATTTAAATATTCCCACATGTATTTATTTTTATATTTATTCTAACATTTCTGTCTCTTGTATGATAATTATGTGGTCTGGTCCTGCTTACCATTGGTTTATCATAGATTGAAGCATGTGCTTGATAACTCTTAACTTGTTTTGATGTGACCTTAGGTCATTGCCTTATCATGTAAACTATAGCTATTTGTTGGGCTAAAAACATAAGATCTTAAGTCAATCCAAGATTTATTGTTTATAGTACAATCACAAAATAAATGGGGAACTGTTTCTTCAACAAAACCACAAAATGAGCAAGTTTCACAAATGACATGATTTAACTTTATGCTTTTCTTTTTTTTCCTGTGTATATAACTTCATATTTTGATATTCTGTTGTTATGATTGTTCATTGTAAAAAATACAACCATGCTTCATTTCCCTGATCGTTTATGTATGCATGTGTATATACAAGTTCTGCAATAAAAAAAAAAACTATAGCTGATGCTTCACATATACCTAGAGAGTTGCGCAACTTGCGAATGAAGTCTATGACTGTGTTTCATTTAGAGTAGAGGTGCTTATTGACGGTTTAAGAGAGCTGTAGGCCGCTATGAATGTCGAAGCACATCCTGGATTGTTAGACTCTCTGCAAAACTTTTCCCTGCATATTCTAAATCTGTGCGAGTAAGGGGGTGCTAAGGTGGGACGTCCATCTTATTTGCTTCCGATAAGTACTATTGAACTCTCAACCAATGATGCACTGGAGCTACGGAAGGACCGCCTCCCTCATTTCCATGTTGCACACAGAAAAGTAAAAATAAATACATGTAGAAATAAATAAATATATATGGGAATATATAAATATGGAAATAAATATATGTGGGAACAAATAAATATTTAAAAAAAATGAACACAAATAATAAAAAAAATTAAATAAAGTTACAAATAAATATAGAAAATAATAAAGGAATAAAGTCATACAATAATAAATTCAGGAATACATTTTATTAAAAACTAATTATATTTGTTTTATCAAGACATTTATTCCTTTATTTAATTTGTATTATTACATTTATTTATTTATTATTTTTGCAGGTTTGTGCCTCCATACTTGTCAAGTCGAGCTTTTAAACATGAAACAGACCATCCATTCAAGTAGGTGGAGAGGTGGAAGAAAATTGCTTTTGTGTGCATTTGTACAGTAAAGGCAAAGAACAAAGTGAGCATAACAGATGGGCTGTAAAAAAAACAAGTCTTTGCCACCCACTCTCTCATCCATCTCTAGAATCTCGAGTCAATTTCTTCTTTTTCGCACCACCTCACTGCTGTCAAATGTCTGTGGGTTCTTGCTGAGCAGACTGTGCTGACTCACGGCATTGATTGGCCTGTCAGTCACTCTGAAGCCCCTGCATGTTAAACAGGTGGAGGTGTGGCTGACATTAACATTTGCCCCTCTTTAATTATCCTCAGCCTCCCCAAATCTGTTCTTCACAGCCCAAGAGCAGATGCCTAAAGGAGCACACCAGGAAGCAGTGCTAATGCAGTACCTTTCTGTCTCTAAAGGCTCTAACTGTCTCTTTCTCTCTCTATCTCTAGTAAAGTAAGGAGTCATTTAGCAGATACTTTTAGACAAAGCTTGCTTAAAAGCACACTTGTTTTGACTCTTGGATCACCTCTTGCGAGTTCGAATGAACAACCTTGTGTTAACCATTCCAGATCTTTTAACCACTAAGCCACACCACCCCTATAAAAGTCATAACGGTCCATGACAACAGCATCTGTGACAATAGGTTCCTGTAACTTGACTGGTAGGGTATAGAGATAGCAATTTAAAGGTCATGGGTTCGATTTTCAGGGAACACACACACACACACTAATAAAATGTAATGCAAAGTCGCTTTGGATAAAAGCACATACAAATGCATGAATCTAAATGTTAATTATATCAAGACTTTTATCTTAATCTTAATCAAATGAATCATGGGGAGTTGATGAACCTATTACACAAGAAAGAGCAGAAGCAGCTCACCTCATACTGATCTCCTGCACAGAGTCGTGCAAAACCAGCCAGGCCTGAAACAGAGTGAACAATTTGTTGCTGAAGTACTGCAGAAAAATCACATGAAGGAATGGTTCACCAAAAATGAAAATGTTGTTATTATTTACTCACCATGATGTCACTTTAAACCTGTACAACTTTCTTCATTGGAACACAAAAGATAATTTTTTAAGTCTTGACATGGTTTATTCACCATAATGTAAGTGAATAGTGACCCTGTCACTCATTTAGTAACAGGACACAAGAAGAATAATAAGGTTTGATGTTATCGACATCATATTTGACTTGATTTGTGAGTGAATAACGACTTTGTAACAATTTAGTTTTGTTCAACATACAAAGTGATTGTATCCCTGCAGAACATTTGGAATATTGTGCATGAGTTGTGTTGATTACCATGGTTGGTAAAAAAAAAAAATCAAATTTAAGACTTTTTAAGACCTTTTTCAAGACCTGAACAAATAAGATGACTACCACATCCCCATAAGTTTGATAATCACATTAGTAATCACGATTCCTGTCTTTCCACCCCCAAATTTAAGACCTCTTTAAATAAAAATTAACACTTATGTTATATCATTTAAGACTTTTTATGACCTTCAATTTTGGAAAACTGAAATTAAGACATTTTAAGACTTTAAGGAACCCTGGTTACTTTTATTGTGGTTCTGTTTCATTCCTCCGAACCACCAGAGACGGTGCTATAGTAGTGAATAATCGAAACGCCAGCCAGATGGGTCAAAAACACTAACCAACGAAGTCACGTAGTGATGCAAGCCAAGCTGAGGGAAATATAATCCACTGCGGCTCGGCACCCCGCCTCTTTCACTTTAGGCCATGGGGTATTTTCCTGTGTAACTTTCTCGAAGCAGCGAATATTCAGCCTCCCAAGTTGTGATGATATGTGTTTGCATTAAATTGGATTGGATTATTTTTCTTCTTTACCACCAGGTCGTTTTTTTTCCACATACGAATTTCATATTTATATGTCATGTCACTGTGCCTCAGGGTTCTATCTAGGGGGTATCATCTGCGCTATTGGGTGATTATTTTCATTAGCCCATTTTTTAATTTTTTTTTATTGTTGGTGTTCTTGTTGTGTTTACGGGTTTTTGCACAATACTTTTTTTATGCGCTGTCAACTTAATTAGCCGTTAGATTGGAACAGCTAATTTCTCATAATGCATACAAGGTGAATACTTATCCTCAGTCAGTGATGATTCGTTTTTTGCATTGGTTTGGAATACTTTTCTTTATCGTGGCTTGGTCGATATGTTGATTTCTCATATTTATAAACATCGGTGTCACTTTACCTTATGGATCAATCTGGGGGCATGTCATCTGTGCTACTGGGTTAGTTACTGAGTTATTTGTATTAAGCCTGTCGGTCCTAACCATGGAGTTTTTTAGCCTATAGGAGCCAGTGCACTCCCTCTTCTCTGCCCCTCGCAGTTCATCCGAAGGTAGTGATGGCATATTTGCATTTTTATTAATCTTTCTCATGTTTCATCTGGAGGTAGAAGAATATATACATATTTAGCAATTCATATTTTGCATCGTCCCATTGATAGTCCCATCCCCTGCTGTAACCCAGGGGGAAGATTGGTTTACATGTGTTGACCTGACGGATGCATATTTTCATATGCTGATTGCAGTGCATCACAGGAAGTTCCTACGGTTCAGTTTCAGAAACCAGACTTATCTGTACAGGGTTCTGCCCTTTGGTCTTTCCCTAGCACCTCAAGTGTTCACAAGTTGCATGATGGCTTCACTTTCACCCCTATCGTCCCAGGGGTTGTGAATCCTTCCATACCTGGACGACTGGTTACTTTGTGCTCAGATAAAAGTTCAGGCTGTGCAGGATCCCCTGCTGCTGCTGGATAATGTTGCCAGGTTGGGCATCTCAGTGAACAGGGAAGAGAGTTATCTGTCTCCCGTGCATTGAATCACGTACTTTGGAATGCCAACCAATTCTATCACTATGCATGCCTCTCTGTCTCAGTCCCAGATGGCAGACATCCTGAAGCTTCTTGCTCAGTTTTGTCTGGGCGCATATCTCAAGTATGGGGTGTTACTGAGGTTGATCGGGATGCTGACAGCGGCCACTCTTGTGAGTCGCCTGGGGCTACTTTAACGGAGACCCCTGCATGTATGGAACAACAGCCTTCGGTTGGTCCTATCCCAACATCGTTGTCGAAGGATTGTAGTGCCTCACCGTTGCATACATGTCCTTCAGCAGTGGACCCAGAGGGAACCTTCTAATCCGTTGAGACAAGACGCACTCACACAACTGGCCGGATTGTCTCCTGCATGCCTTTCCCCCAATAATTTTGTTGTGGGAAAAGCTTCACAGAATTGCTCAAGGCAGACATATGGGGCTTTTGGTGGCTGCCCAGACTATGGTTTCCCCTGCTTCTAACGTTGTTGGTGGGCAGACCAATGCAGCTTCCCCCAGGAAGCACCTGTTATCCCAACTGGTTTGCCGTATTTGGCACCAAGAACCAGGCTGCCTACAGTTATGCATTTGGACTCTGGGACCAAATCTTCCTTAGCAGACTGTTAGCCCTTGGTTGTTCACACTGTTTTCAATGCATGGGCTGCTTCTCCATGACTGCTTTATCGCTGGAAATGTTTCTGCTTGTGGTGTGAGGGTCGTGATTTTGATCCTGTCACACAATTTCAGCAGTTTTGAGTTTCTTACAAAGTCTCTTGGACAGTAGCATGGTGGCTTCCACTGTAAAGGTTTATGTGGCAGCCATTTCTGTGCACATTTCGCCTGTTGACGGTTTTTTCTCTGGGCTCCCACAGTCTTTCAGCTTATAAAAGGGAGCATCTTAATCCTGCTTGTACTACCCATTCTCCAGTCTGGGACTTTTTGTCTACCTCCTTTTGAGACATTAGAGTATGCAGACCTTATGTGTAAGTCATTGAAAGCGCTTTCCATCTAGCTGTTGCTTCTGCAAAAAGAGTTAGTGAGCTTCAAGCATTGTCCGTCAGTCAGTTCTGCATGAGGTGGAAGCCAGAGGCCACTGGTGTCACCTTTTGGCCCAACTCAACTTTCCTTCCTAAGGTGATCCTTCAACAGTTTATTAAATCAGTCCATTCCACAGTTCTTTTCAAACAACAGTTCTTGAATCCAATATTGAGCGGCAGTTTCTGTTCTTATGTTCTGTGCAAGCTTTGAGGTGTTATGTAGAGGCTACTGCACAGTTGAGACGATCTGATCAGTTGTTTGTTTGTTATGGTGGTGTTAAGAAGGGTGACCCTCAATCCAAACAGAGGCAGTCACGCTGGGATGTTGAGGTTATTCCATTGGCATACAGGAAGACTCATCAACCCTTACCTGGGGCAGTCACTTGCCATTCCACCAGGGCTGTTTCCGCTTCGTGGGCTGCCTTCAGGGGTGTTTCCCTTACTGACATCTGTGCTGCAGCCATCTGGTCCTCTCCCTGTACCTTCGCAAATTTTACAATGTCAACGTCACCACATCCCACAATGTGAGCTCTTCTGTGCTCTGGCAATAACCCATGTATTTTTGGGTGAGTTATTCCCTGTGACTTTGTTGGTATTGTTCATCCACTACTATAGCACCATCTCTGGCGGTCAGGAGGGATGAATCAGAATGCTGGTTACGGATTTAACCATGGTTCTGTGAATTCCGGATAACTGCCAGAGTTTCCTGTCTCTCGGAAGACATTCCGAGCCGGAGTACCAAGCTGCAGTGACAGCTTAGCTTACGTCACTAAGTGACTTCGTTGGTATATGTATTCAATCTATCTGGCTGGCACTGTGAATATCCACTACTATAGGACTATCTCTTGTGGTCATCTGGAATTCACAGAACGATGGTTACATCCGTAACCAGCATTTCATAATGTTTTTTGTTTTTTGTCCTTTTTCAAACCTGATATTACGGCATATATAAACCCTGTGAAGAACTTTTAAAAATGTGCCTTTTGTGTTCTACATAAGAAAGTCATATGGAATATAAAGCAACATTAGTGTGAGTAAATGACAGCATTTTCATTTTTTGGCAAACTATATCTTTAAAGTTTGTAAGAATCCCAAAAAACATCATGATTTTGAGTGGACCATTATGACCCCAGTATATAGAGACAGGCTGACAGTAGTGTTGTCTTACCCTTCATTTTGACATGAAACTCCCCCAGCTGGTTCTCCAGCTCACTCTCAAGCATGCACATATTCTACAAAGATATAGAGACAGAGACAGTGAGTAAATATATGGAGGAAAAGCATTTTATGGAGAATTCTATTCCAAAAGCTGATAGGTCTTGCAGTGCCCATTATAGTAATGAAAAGCACTTGACTGGCAAAGGCCAACCACTCTTACTCCTATTGCCTTCCAGCATTATTTCCACCAGCATATCGAATGAGTCTGGTTTTACTCTCTCTAGGCTATGCATCCATCTGACTGGATGTGAAAAAATCCTTTGGCCCAAGCCATAATCAACAGAGAATAAGCTTTAACTTCCTGACAGTAACATAAAACTAATAACATTTTTTGAGAGTCTTATCTTTACCAGAACTATATATTACTACTTCATTTATATATTTACCTCTGGATCTTACCACTGAAAATGAAGAACAGTTCATTGATTATACGCAACACCTGTCCTTCACACCACTGTACTGCACCATTTTGTTGCTCTATGAATACACACTTCAAACCTTTAACAAACACTAACTGATAAACAAAAGTTGCGTTCAGTTCTGACGTTAATTCAGTTTACTAACACTAAACTGAAGTGTATTTCAGTTCTGAAATGGATTCAGTTTATTAACATTAAACTAAAGTGGATTTCAATTCTAAAGTTTTAGTTTTCTTATACTTAAAGTAGCTTTCAGTTCTGAAGTGAATTAATTTTTCTAATACTTAACTGAAGCAGATTTCAGTTCTGAATTAGATTCTGTTTATTGGCACAAAACAGAAGTGGATTTTAATTCCGAATTGGATTCTGTTTTCTAAAGACTGTCACACACCGAACAAGAAGCATCATGCCACGCATCCTTGCGGCTAGGAAACGGCACAGGTATCAAACACAGGGCATGTCGATGCGGTTCAGGTGGCAGACAGTACACACAAGTGTTACCAAGGTTTTCCCTTCTTCAAGAATGAACAAGGCTAGGGTAAATACTATATGTCCTTTGATAATGATTTGTTTACTAATACTGAACTGAAGCTAATTCTAAATTGGATTTAGTATATTAACATTACACTAAAGTGGATTCCAGTTCTTAAGTGGTTTCAGATTACCAACATTAAAGTGGATTTGGTTTCAGATTACCAACATTAAAGTGGATTTCAGTTTTGAATTAGTTACTAACACTACAGTATATTTTTGTTTTGAAGAGGATTCAGTACTAACACTAATGTTGATTTAGGTTCTGAATTGTATTTAGTATACAAACACTAAAGTGGGTTTCAGTGAATTGGTTACTAACACTACAGTGAATTTCAGTTCAAAAGGGAACTCAGTTTACTAAAACTGAAGTGACAATCAGTTCTGAAATGGAATCGGTTTACCAATACTAAACTGAAGTGGAGTTCTCAAGCCTCTTAAATCCCATCTATACTGTAAAATCCTCTTAACTTCTTGTCAATGTACAACTATTTCTTCCTGCTTTACTCTCATCTGCCCACACACCCTTATCTTACCTCTGTGTACTCTTTGAAGCTCTTGTTGGCTTCAGACAGACTCTCTCTGGCCTCTCTGCTGCCTGGAGAAGCCGTGTAAGCCTTCACCATCTTATTGGCTCCATCTCTCAATCTGCGCTGCATACAATAGGCCTCATAGAGCTCATCAATCTGTACAAACACACAAAAACACCCCAGTGTTTATGAAAATCAATGGAACATTAATTACGTTTCCATTCAAGGATGTTTTGCTAAAAAAGTTTTAGCGCATCAAAATTAAGCTGATGGAAACGCAAAACTCCATTTAACTCTAGCACATAAACTCTATGTCGATACTTCAAATGTTGTGAAAAAATGGTTTGGAAACACTTTTTGTCAAGAAAATTGGCATTCACGCAAAAATGTAGTGTCACATGAATTTACCCCAATCGTTAGCCTGTGTTAATCATAACGACAAGGTACATATCCTTGAATGCCAATGTATTGTATGTGATTATGGATTGATCTTAAATGGCAAACAGATCCGATGCTGCAAACATGACACTTCCAGGACTGCCTACACAAATATCTTGCATCATGCACATCGACAAGTGCACGGAGAATAAATTAATCGCCATGGTTTGTGATTAATTTCAATTTCTTTAGACATCCATTTATTTATTAAAGTTGATTTTTCCACACTATTAAAAATAATAGACGGCAGTCATGGAATTAGCCCAGAATACAAAAAAAAAAACCATTTCTGTGCACAAAGATGTTTTAAATGAAAAATAAATACACAATGCTAGGAGAAAAGCTTAAGTGTGATTTTTGGAACACCAACATGCAGCATAGCCCAAATCTATAAAATTATTGTTTAGCTTACTTTTGGAAAAAATACCAGCAAAATCACCTGTATTAAATGAATTACCAAATGAATAAAGCATTCAATTAAATAATTACCAAAGGAAATTTTTTAATTTTTTTTTAAACCTAGGCCTATATATGCCTTTTCTTTACACAAACTTAAATTAGCCTTACCCTGTTCTGTAGATGAAAAAAGTCGGCTGGATGACATTCTCAGAATGTTCTACAATTTTTTCAAGTATAAAATATCAGAACTATTTGTCCAATGCGGAGTTCACTTTCAGAAAATGAGCATTTGAACATTTTAAATATTTTAAATCTAACCCTCTTTACATCGGATCACATTTGCTGAGCTTCTTCAGAAAATGTAAATTGCATGATGATGCTAAAATTAATTTGAGATGACAATCAAGTTCAGTTGGTCATTAAAAGTTGTGGGACAAATATGCGGGATATAATGCAGTTGTGATGGCAGTGCTTTAGATTAGATGATTGTTTAAAATAGCCTATTGAATATCAGAAATGTATCATATGTAAACCCTGATATTACACTGCATAGTTTTTTCTTTAATAGCTATGCACACAGCATATACACATCGATGGATGGTCCTTTATACCAAGACCGAAATTTTCCCCCACTACTTGGTGCAGGTTGCAAGCTTGAACAGGGCCATGACATTCGCTTTCGGGTCAGAACCGGTGGCAACCTGCGATAGGCGCAACATCAGGACCAATATATCAGAAGGGCAACAGTTCCTTTTTGATTGCAATTCCTCATCTTCTGGTTGCATTTATTTAAGAAATTAAAATGACAGTAAGCTGGCTAATTTCAATGAATTGTCTCAATACTTAATACCAAAACTTCGGGAATTAGGGACATCTGGGAAGCGAAAGGTACACAATTAGCGATAAACACATTTCTGTATGGAAACAGCTTAAGGGCACTTCCTTTGCGATAAACCAAAACTTATGCGACAAAGTATTTTTTTAGGCATGACATCATCAAGGCCATTTGAATGGAAACAGGAAGCCAGCAAATTTCCCAAACTTTGTTTTACATATTTTCACTTTGGCAACAATAATAGTGTGAACAGTGGATGGAAACTAGGCTTATGTTATGCGTGTTGAAAAGGAATGTCTTGAGTAGCATTCAGTATTTTTATGACTTAATGAGTTTGCTGCAGTTCAGTCAACATCCAAAAGATGACACTGCTGGTGACACTGACATGATTAACCACCTACACACACACACACACACACACACACACACACACACAAAAACACAACTTCTTTTTTGTCTTTTATTGCCCAAGTTCTTCCTGTAGGGCCTTATTGTCCCAAATATAAGTAAATTAGATTTTATTGATCTGTCCACAGGACCATGTGCAGGTCTGCAAATATGGAAGTCGGTAATGGAGACAGGAAACAGTTAAATAATGCCAACAATCTTACAGACAGCCTAAAGTAAGTTTAGAGAAACACAAATACTGTGAAAGATTGTCAGAATAAAAGATTCTAGCAACAAAGTCCCAACAAAAACAGTATGAATGTTACATTTATTCCACGCAACATGTTTAACAAAAAAGAAGTTAGAAGTTAGAAGTTATCTAACAAAAAGCTTACTTTTTGGGACATTCAAGGATATCCTCATTTGGAAAAAGTTATCATAAATTAAATAATTATTAATAAATTAGTTTTTTGTAAAAGTTCAAAAACTTTTGTTTAGGTATGCTTGGGGGCTGTTCACATCAAACACACTGTTGCGTCAGTGTGCACATTGAAAAATTGTAAGCATGCGTTAGATGGACGTCTTTGACCATTGTGCTGAATTTTGCAGATTTTTTTTTTTGAGTCTTGCACAGAAGCACCTTGTTTTTAGACGCTGTGTCAATTAAAAGAACTTGAACTGTTCACCTGCATTCTGTTCTATTCGTTGCATTGCATCTTGCTTTTGAACCACTACTTAGTGTGTGTGATAGGGTTAAATGATGGGCATTCAAATTAACTTATAACAACAGTTACATCAATGACTGGTCCTCATTTGGATTGCTAAGGAAAAGTGCATGCGTGTGTGTGTGTGTGTGTGTGTGTGTGTGAAAAATCCAAGGATGTTGATGATCCAAATCCTCTGCAATGCAGAAGCAGCAGTATGGTGAAGAATTAAACAGTCAACACAGCAGGGGTACCTCATACTGGGGCAAACACACAGACATACACACATGCACGCTATGGGATAAACACACAAGTGTGACCCAGACAGCACGAAGACACATATGCACCATTCAAACATACATAATATGATTGAAGATGAGATCAAGAGGAACACAATCTGCAACCCTTACAAGGTTTCCTGCAGTAACTAAAAGAGGGAATGGAAGAAAGAAAGGCAGAACGTAAGAGAGGGGAAAATATTAATCTGTCTGTCCATCTGGAAGTTGTTAGGAGGAACCGTCCAGCAAGCATGTTCCAGCATACTGGCAGGACTGATGTTATGACAGCGCCTCTCCTGCTAATATACACTACAAAGCTGATAAAAACATGCCTCTTCATTCACATTTATTTTAGGCCATAGCAAATACACAACTGAAAATATCACTATAAAGAATCTGGAAGTTTGGTTGAACTATCATTGGAATGACAGCTCAGCAAAGGTGCTTAAAGGGATAGTTCACCCAAAAATGAAATTTGTCATCATTTACTCTCTCATGTTCCAAACCTATATTACTTTCTTTATTCAGTGGGACACAGAAAGAGATATTAGGCAGAATGTGAGTGACAGATAGCCTTAGTCACCATTCACTTCCACATCCTTTTTTTTCCCATACAGACCAACGAAAGAAAATGGTAACAGGGTGTCAGTCCCTACATTTCTGCCTAAAACATCCTTTTCTGTTCCAATGGAAGAATTAGTTATACCGGTAAGAACAACAAGAGGGTAAATGAAGATGGATTTTTATATTGGGTGAACTTTCAATTTAAAATATGGGCATTTAACTTTTTCCTACCTCCCCTTTAAAATCCATAACAGGAGGCCCTACATATCTCACCCTACTAAAGAACTCTGGCTCCATGCAGTGCTCATGACTCATAAAACATACACTAGTCACACAAGAAATAGAGATATGACATAAAGAGGAGGATAGATGAAGTCATTTTCCTGTAGTGCAGCTGGCTTAGTTTTGTTTAGGCTGTTAGTTCAGACTCCAACAGGTCCAGCAGAGGGTTTAACCGCTCCCCAAACAAGCGAGGAATGCGAGCAGGCCCTGGAGCTGTCCTCTGCTTGTGACCCGTGTCCCCTGCAGTGTGTGAGTGTCTATGTGGTGGGGGTACTGCAGAGAAATATCTTTGGTTGTGTACTATAAGGTTGTGAGGAAGGGTTTTGCTGTATATCTTGTAGGTGAATATCAATCACAAAATAAATTTCATTGTTTAGATACTGTTGTACAAGCATGAATGCATTCAAGGCTTCGAGGCCATGCAACATTTGAGTAAGAACAGACCTGCAGTGCTCTTTTAACTATGGAACCAAGATACATGCATATACAGTCATATCTAACAAGTGTCACATCCTGTTGTCAGCACACATATAAATCATCATATTTCAATTTGACAAACAAAATAACTACATGAACACTCAGATCTGATTATTTCATAAAAAACAAACATTCAACACGTAACCAAAACTAAAGTTATAGTAAACTAAAGTGAGTTATCGCCACTACCGTCCACCCCAATGAAGCAGCCGCAGCCATTTGCCTGGGGACGAGGAGCCCAGCCGCCTGAAAGCGGATCAATGACCGCCGACCGCAAGGGGAGAAGGGGCTCCTGGCCAACCGCCTGGAGCGAGGAGACCCCTTCCGAGTCTCCAAAAACGCGGGGGGCGTTTCATCCACCAGGGGCTGGAGAGCTACCTCAGATCCATCCGGAGGGGCGCGGCTGCCGTTCGGTAGAGGGTGGAGGAGTGGCCGAGTAACAAGCTACAGCATATCGGAGAACCGGCGAGTAAGTGTCTTTTTTTTTTCCATCTCTCTCTCCTCTCTCACTGTCACTCTGCGTTGGCCTTTTCCCTCTCTTTTAAATTGTAGTGTTTTTTGGGGGGGTACTACACTGTTACAGGAAGTAGCCCCCCCCCCCCCCACTGTCCCCTCCCTCGTCCAGGTAGACGAGGTCCAAGCCGGTTTCTCGCCTCTTCCTTGCTCATGAGCGCGAACTTCTTTACAATAATCAATCTTTTAATTAATGAAAATCAAATGTACTTGGGGTTCTACCTTGTAACCAAAAAAAAGTAACGTCATCTTCCCTAAAATATTTGCATATTTCAACATTTAATTTGCATATTTCAGTTAAACGACAGGCTTACCTTACTGAGATGAAACTCCAGCCGTCTCATAAATCTCTCAATCACTTTCACTTGCTGAGAGGAAAGAGAATAACAATCACAATATGATTTTGATAGTCAGTAACTATTTAATAATAATAAATAAGATCCCACTAGGCCTTTACAGAATATACAGATTCTAAACACAAGATGGAAGAAAACTTAGAAGTTTCCACTCACCTTGTCAAGTTCATACAGAAAGCCCTGAAGCAGAACAACAGATAGATGTCATTTTAATATTGAACAGTTCAGCAGCCCAGACATTGGTATTGGTATCTGTTATGTGATTCTCTCTCAGATGTGTATACTTACCAAGCGAGAGTTTCTCTTGGATTCTTTCATTTGTCTATTCAGACTGTCCAGCTCCATCTGATGGACCTGCAGGTAAGATCTGTAATGTACAGCAGACATCAGTATCTGTCTCACTATCAGTGATTAATGTATTCTGCAAGTCACATTTTTTTTTTTTTTTTTTTTTTTAATAATAGCTCCCTGTGAGGTGTGATTGACTGATAACATCCACTGCATTATGTGGCAAAATTAACTGTAATGCCTGGTACATGCATTTAAAGTTTGTACGGTGCATACAATCTGAACTCCATCCTATAAACCTTTAACATCTCATATTCCTGCTGCTCAGACATCAAGGCTAAAAGAACAAAGGCATAAAATCACATTGAATCAGCAGTTCTCATTGTGTAATGGTGTAAAAAAAAAAAAAAATTGAAATGACTTACGATGCCTTGTGTCTCCAAATTAAGTCATGTTTTGCCCAACAAAATGAGTTAAGGGAGCCTCTTCAAACAAACAAAAGTGAGACCTCTTTCATTTGACCCAAAACTGCACTGAGCACAAAAGAAACCTGCTCTTCGCTATAGTTTAAGGACAAAATTGTCCACAAAAGCTAAATCTGACAAAACCTATTTTGGAGACATTCACCGGCATCCTCAAAAAAAAAAAAAAAATGCCAAAAGTTTTCTTTTAGGGTTAAGGTTAGTCTGTAGTAGTAATATTTAGCTTTATATAAAAATAATACATGTCTATTGTGTCCCCATTTAGTAAGTACCAAGTGTGTGTACAGTTTTGACTGTAATTTTGAGGCCCAATTCTTTTTAAGTTCTCACTAATGTAGTAAAACTAACTTGTAAGGACATTTCACTTAAGTCTTCACTTAAATCTTCCAAATTATCTTTTCTTTGAAATCTACTGATGTTAACAGCCATTTGTGAGGATTAAAGGGATAATAGTTCACCATAAATTAATTTCCTCACCCTCATGCCATCCCAGATGTATGACTTTCTTCTGCAGAACACAAATAAAGATTTTTAGAAGAATATTTCAGCTCTGAATGTCTATACAATGCAAGTGAATGGTGACCAAAACTTTAAAGTTCCAAAAAAACAAACAAAGGCAAAATAAAAGTAATCTATCAGACTCCAGTGGTTTAATCAATGTCTTCTGAAGCGATCCAATCGGTTTTGGGTGAGAACAGACCAAAATATAACTCCTTTTTCAATGCACATCTTGACAGCAGTCCCCTTAGCAATCATGGTTTCAAGCTTGATTACACTTCCTAGCACCAAGTGTAATCGAGCTTGAAATCATGATTGTGCCTAGAGAATGCAATGGCAAGATGTACAGTGAAAAAGGAGTTATATTTTGGTCTGTTCTCACCCAAATACAATTAGATCACTTCAGAAGACATTGATTTAACCACTGGAGTCATATGGATTACTTGCATGATGCCTTTGTGTTTTTTGGAGCTTCAAAGTTTAGGTCACCATTCACTTGCATTGTATGGACCTACAGAGCTGAAATATTCTTCTAAAATTATTTCTGCAGAAGAAAGTCATACACATCTGGGATAGCATGAGGTTGAGTAAATGATGAGATAATTTTAGGGTAAACTATTCCTTTAAGTACAGTACAGGGTATTGAAAATACCTCTGTATAAATACCACAGCATCTATGAGATGTCCTCAATAATATAGTGAAACAAACATGAACATATGTGTACATACTGCAGTCCTCTCTTCAGGGCCTCATACACCTCGTCCAGCCTCTCGGGCTGGGGAACCTTTGGAGGAGGTGATTTAGTGGAGAGTGTGAACATCCTGCTTGCCCTAGAGGGAGTCTTCCTTAAACACGCGGGGGTGCTGAACACAGAGAGGTTCCTAGGAAAAATACAAATTACACACACATCATTACACTCATTATATGAGAGACATAATACCATACATCAGATACAAGGCATTATGGCTAGCTGGGGAAACATAAACAATCTCTTTTTTAAATCAATAGTGCTTTAAAATAACACCAGTGCTGATCGATTCAAGCTGCAACCGTTTATTCAAGTAACAGGCAGCTTAATAAATGGTGAGAAACGAGTTGCGTGCTTTGACAGAATATACTCTTGTAAAGCTGTATAAGGTAAATGCAGGTAAGTACAACACGATTAAAGGCGAAGTGTGTAACTTTTTTGGTATTAAAATATTTTCTCCTATCCATGCTTAAGATACAGAAACAACTATAGGACATTTGTAGGTTAATTTTCTTGAAAACTGTGAACAGTTTCATTGGTGCTATAAAAATTTCTGTTTGTTTTGAGCGACTCATCCAGCCTGGCACAACAACAGTGACACAATAGTAGCTAGGGGCAGAACTATCTGTTAGCTTGATGAATGGCGACAAGGGGTGTAATTTGGAAGTCTGTTTTTAAAAACAGTTTATTTTTGCAATTCAGTTTGGTGATGCAGACATTTCACAGTTCAGCTTTGAGGAAGTTACAGTAACAAACAAAGCCAGACAAATTTTTTGAAAAACACAGAATAATATTCATTAAAGGAATAGTTAAAAATTTTTTTATATATATTTATATATATAAATATATATAAATATATATATCATCAGACGTCTGCTGATTAAGCTCTCTCTCCCGATCGCCGTCTGCGAGTGGCCTTTTAACCCTCTTGCCGGCTCAATCAGCCAGATACGGGACCGGGCGTGCGCAATCACGCGCCGGTCCCGCCCTCCACCGTGCCACACCTAGAAATGGTTGTGCGTGAAAATCCCAGTAACTGAGCAGATTGTGAAATACTCAGACCGGCCCGACTGGCACCAACAACCATGCCACGCTCAAAATTGCTTAAATCACCTTTCTTTCCCATTCTGACATTCAGTTTGGAGTTCAGGAGATTGTCTTGACCAGGACCACACCCCTAAATGCATTGAAGCAACTGCCATGTGATTGGTTGATTAGATAATTGCATTAATGAGAAATTGAACAGGTGTTCCTAATAATCCTTTAGGTGAGTGTATATATATATATATATATATATATATATATATATATATATATATATATATATATATATATATATATATATATATATATATATATATATATACATATATACATATATACATACACACACACAGAAAGAAAGACCAGGAATGATGGAGAAATATGTCAGCAGTCTAAATCTTTTCCAAGCTTATGAATTACTGATTCTCATATTTTTCCTCTCTCTTTCTGTTTCTGTCTCTACTCCTGTTATCCTTCCTATCAGTTAGTTCTGTTTTCCTCTCTGTTGTCCTAATAGTGCTCTTCTTTAATTTTTCATGCTTTCTCTGTCTCTGCTCAATTTCAACAGCAGGGGTTTGGAGAGAGCTGTACATGCTTTTGAGACAAACTACATGAACACTCAAGTTCCACTCTGCCCCTCTGAAAAATTAACATGGAGCCACATACTTAACTTTACAACACAGCACACACATACACTTGCACAAAAATGATGTGAAAGTTAAGCTTATTTCGAGAAAGAAAAATATTGGATAAACCTGAAAATCTGTGTGGAGGCAAAGCAAGATCCACACAGATTTCCACTATAATTTGTCTCCTATTTTGTTGGAGTGTAGTTTCTTTGAAGTCAGTAAAAAAATGGACAAGCATTCCTGCTACCTGCAGTCATGAGGATGTATGCTGGCCCCACAGGACATCCTGTCAGCTGTGACTTCCCTTTATGTTGACTGCCTTCGGCCATAACTGAATTGGGGCGGTACTGGATGTGTGCTTGCACGTTTGAGAGTATTGCTTTTGGTGTCCTTTGTTTATGCATCTGTTGCATTTGTTCATGAAAGTGTATGTTAAATAAGGATGTGTAAAACTACATATTTTCAAAATCGACTAGTCGCTGGTTTGTCTGAATAACTAATGAACTAATCGGTCTTATAACTAATCATGTATAAATAGGTAGGGGTGTAACAATTCATCAACAATCCAATGTTATTGATACAATGCGTAAATATTGATAGACTTTTTTTTAAGATGTAAATTTATTTTAATACTCTGATGTCAGCCACATCCGTACGCATTTCCATCAGATGATGAAGCAACCTTATTACATTCATTTCACTTTATGAGCACAAAATATGCTTTTCATGTGGGACACGGATGTGCACGGGGCCTTTGAAGCCAAATTTTGCTCTGGGCTTCCCGTGAAACGCAAACTCCAGCGATAGGATCAGTGTGAGCACGTCAACAAGGCGCTCCTTAAAGTCTGAGCTCTCGTGACAAATGCAGAGCAGCTCACATGCATGATTAATTCTGGCTTCCATCGATATCGTTGCACATGCGACCCATCTGAATTTTACATGAGAATTTGCTATTTTATATTGTCATGGAGCATTTCAACCGTCATGTGAAATGTCTTGACAATGCCGACATTATAATGCACATAAACAGCACTAATGAGGGAAAGAGAAACACCTGCTCAGCACAAGCAACAGTTATAAGACTTTATACATCTACACATCAACACCCTTACTAATATTTATATTAAGTTAACTGTAACAGAATTTTTCATTACAACAGTGGAAGTTGTAGCCAAGAAAACAGATAGTTGGAAACAAGTCAAGGGAATGGAAGTACTTTGAATTGGATTATACTGAAAAATAATCAAACGATTTGTGATCATTTGTGTGACATTATTATTTATATTATTATCTGTATAATTTTTTTCAACATCTGAAAAATGCCTTATTTTTTTGTGGATGTCCCAATGTGGATACTAAATTTGCACTTTCCAATAAAACATTCAAATTATATTTTGGTTGCATTTGAGGGCAAAAAAACATTTATTGTTTGTGTAAAATAAGCATATAATATCGGGATATTGATAGCAGGGCCCTGAATTGAATCAAAATGAAATCGTATTGTGGCAGACTTTGAAGTATTGGAAAATATCGGATCGCAGGCCAAGAGAATCAATATAAAATCATATCGTGATGAAACGTCATAAAAAGGATGGTTTCGGATTCACCTGACCCCTATAGGACACTTTTCTTGTGGGAACCTTTAAATGTGTTATTGCGTTAAAAAAACTAGAAAGAGCACAACATAATTTAACAGAAGTTTGTAAAACTTCACAAACCATCTTAACAGAATTCTCTTAGTGGGCCCAAAAAAAGTTGCGACGGAACAGATGAAGATGTCTGTTTGCATGTGTATGGCTGTAGTGGTGGTGTTTAAAGGGTATTAATTTAAAGGCACATCGTTTCCAAGAGAGTTTTACCATAAAAACCATCAAACAGCAAAGCATGATGTCAGCACACTAATTAACGCACCTCTTTTACAAATATTAAAAACTAATATCCGACCCATCTCTACTGTTAAAACCGACCTGTAGGACTTATCGTAGGAGTTGACCCCGGCGAAGGACTGGCTCCTAGTGATGGATCTGGCAACGACCCTGCGCGAGGGCCGCACAGAGAGGGACATGGTGGACACAGCTTTGGAGGGACTCCCTGCAAAAAAACAGATAAAAGATGGTCAAAAACATGGGGAAAATGAACACAGAATAAAACAGGGCATGAGTTTTCAATTTAAGCCATTTTCCAGAGGCGCTGTCTTCGCATATTGCATCTTAAATTTAATTGTTCAAGAATTAGGCAATTCAAATCTCATTTTTAACTTTTGGTTGAGTGCACCTCGGGATTTGAATGAATCAGCAGAATGTTTAATTTATTTAACAGGATATTGCGGTTCTATAAGGGCAAACTCTGACCGCCTGAGATAAAAGCATTTTAGACATAAATTAATGGAATTCCAGAAAACACTGTCAAACAAAACAGATGTTTTTACTTTTTGATTCCTTGCAAACATTCTTGACTCATATGACTTTCTTAACTCCTATTTCTTGTGTATCTCAAGAACAAAAGATTAAAAGAAAGTATTTTCCCACTTGCTAAAGAAACTACCAAAACTAGTCTGGTTTCACACAAAACTATTCAGAAAGATTCACATGTGCTTGAGGTAAACCAAAGCTAGGTAATGTTTCAGCTGTATGTTCTTCATTTATTAAAAAATTAGATCCACAACCGGGAAAAATGTCAACCCATCAGCCAAAATACATTCAAACTCACTCAGTAGATCTATCTCTCTTAAACATGTAATGGAATTCATAGCTAATTTTACTTCTGTAACGTGACAAGAGAAAAAAAAATTAGGGCAGGCCTTTGTTTTATCCATCGGTAATTGATTGGATTGTGAAAATTGGGCATTGGGCAGCTTGGTTGTCTGAAAAGAGGAGTTGAAAAATAAGTAATTTGCAAATTAAGTGTCTACTGAACAACGTGTCTATGATACTTTGTCTCTTTGTCTTTGTGATCAGACTGATTAGAGTTGGGAAAGCAACTGTAAATGGACACGGGCAATCTGGGACATTATCCCAGGCCCTGTGAATTTTAGTGGTAGACCCACATGGAGTTAATGAGAGTCACACTGGAAAACCACCCCCACACAACGATTGACAAAAACAGAGAGAGTGAAAGAGAAAGTAATCATGCTCATCCAGCCCTGATAACCAGCCTCTAGATTAGCCATACTTGGAGTTCCTTCTATATAATCAGTGAGGTTTCATATCCTTGTTTCTTATCATTGGCATGACCGTTTCATGGCCTATCAGACATCACAGCCACAAAAACACTCTGTGGACACGATGTGGGAGGATAGAGCCGTCAAGATTGCACTTAACACCACACCAATCATTGATGATTTTAGCCAGGACAGGAACATGCACCATTTCACAAACATGACAATCAAGATACAAGAACAAACAAACACAACCAAAGAACCAAGTAAGAACAAAGATAAGGGGCAATATTGGCCTTGGAGATATATCGGTCGACCACTAGAAATGACTAGTCTTTTTTTTTTTTTCTTTTTTTTTTACTTATGTATTATTTTCTTTGAAATAATGTCGAGTTACTTATAAAAATCAAAAAGCTAATTTTAATCCCTGTAAATGAGCTAATGTGGTATTGCTTAAAGACACAGTAGCTGACAGGCTTGTAGTTGCAGTGGAATTATAGAAATTAGCTACACTGAAGAAAATGCAGTGCCCATGACCAGTTCGAATGACGAAGATATCGTCGACAAGAAAGGTCACTCAATTTCATTAGGTTGGAGATACTTTGGCTATTTACAATCTGACAAAAAAACAGAACAGTATGCACTGCAAACTGTGCCAAAGATCCGTGCCATGCAGGCAACACCACAAAGCAGTTTCATCATTTAAAACATCATCCGTTAGAATAAGCAGAAAGTAAGAAATTACAGTCCCAAACAAGTGTTGTTAGTGGCACCAGGCCTGTACTCAGTGCGACTACCCAGCAGCAAACTTTCGTAGCATCATTTTCAAGCACCGTGCTTTACGACAAAATAACAAAATGACCATCAGGATGCGGAGTGTAGGGAGATGGTAGAGCGGCAGCTGCAAACTGTGCCACTCTTTGCCTCTACTTCTGATATGTGCATGAATAAAAGTGCATCCTCCATTATGTGGAATTGGTTTGGCTTTAGAAAAAGTGATAACGAGCAGAAAAGAAACGTTTTTTTTTTTAATTTACGAGGTTTGCATATTGTGTATATCGTACAGTACAGTGGAAAGAAAAAGTATGTGAACCCTTGGGAATTTGCACGTTTCCTGCATTAATTGGTCATAAAATGTGATCTCATCTTCATCAAAGTCACAAGTATAAACAAACACAATGTGCTTAAAGTCCCCCTGAATTGCCTTGAAAAACAAAGCGTTGTTTAGACTGTTGATGTATTTCCAACATGAAGTTGGGGCAGGACTTGTCAAACAGCATGTGCCTTTTTAAAAACCACCAATAGGCATTAGTTATACATTGCAGCCCCTCACAATGCAAGACACACACCTAATGCTTTGCATGTCGGAGAGAGCCCGTGTTCAGCCGGGGAAGCGATCTACCAAAGTCTGACCGCTTTTCCACTGTCATGTGCTAACAATTATGTTTAATGTGTCTTTTAAAATATGCATCACTCTAATTCAAATTCATGTTGAATGATTTTAGATATTAGGAAACAAATCAGCCATGTTTACCCTCAGATATTCATATATTCTCTATAATAGTGACTAGTGGTCGACCGATTAATGGGTTTTTTAATGGCCGATGCCAATATCAGGAGTAGGGAGGCCGATACAATGCTAATATATCACACAATTTTATAAAGTAAATAACATAAAATGGTTTTAAAAAAAAATGTATAAACTCTTATTTAGCACTATATTTACTCAATTTCACATAAAACTTTGTAAAAAATAATCTCTGTAATAATGATTTCTGTTTAGTCAACATATTTTTGTAATTTATTTGCACATGAAGAAATTATTAATATATTAGGGAGGAAATAACAGTACACACAGCAGGCCAGGAACCATGGATTGCATGTCCATGTTAGCAATCGCATTTTCTAAAAAAAAAATACAGAATCGAACCAACTGTACATACAGTGCATAGTGAATAATACATTTACTTATAGCACACATTAAACGCTTTTACTTTGAAGTTGCACCAGATTATTTAGCAGAGATGGGCCAATTCTATTAAAATGAATGGGAGAAATTGGAATGCTCAACCAAGAAGCTCTTGCACCCAATGGTCAACAGATGTAGAAAGGAAGTTCCGCCTTACAGGTGAAAGAGCCTTTTAGATACAGACATCGCCTCTCAATCAACTTGAGAACGCACATGCGCATTAGCTATAAATGCTGGGAATTTTTTTTTTTTTTTTTTAGCAAAATCTGAGGTAAAGCACCACCATTTATGATACCAGTGTTGTCAGATTTTACTGCTGATTTGAAATATGTTCTTTGATCGTAATTTTGACCAACCATTCAAGTAGATAGGAGTTGCACTGTCATGACTTCGAGAGCGTTCCAAACATGGCCGTCAGTAAACTGACTTGCTAGAAAGACTTTGGTTGCACTCACGTGCACGTGCAGATCCAGCAAACAGCAGCAATCTCCTGACAGTTTAAACAGCCTGGATCGCCTGCTTCAAATCAAATCACTTTATTGTCACACTACTGTGTACACGAGTGTAGCAGTAGGTGAAAGTCTTGTGTGCAGTTCCGAGCAACATTGCAGTAATGACAGTGACGAGACATAAACCACTTTACAATAAACAACATATTTACACAACACAATTTACATAACAAATGTACACAATACACACAATGTAGAATACACATACACTAGATAAGGGTATAAATATATATATACACTTATTGAATTGGGGAGAATATATTTGACAGAATGAAGATTGTGAATGAAGAATGCAGATGCTTGGATTGTGACCACTGACCATTATGATTTGTGAATCAGAGGAACTTTTGATCCTGAAGTTTTGATTCTGGCTGATAGAAGGAAGACAGAGGAAGATATAGATGAACACCCGACTGGAAGAAAATGCTGGATTTTTGTGAGGTTTGTGAATTACATCTGTTTAAACGCATATTTGCAAATGGTATTTAATAGAAGTTTAATTGATATTTCCCATTTATCATTAGAAACTAAAGTTAAAAGTGACAGGGAACTGCTGAGGAGAGGCTGACAGAATACATGGTACAAGTACAGAATACAAGTAAATAAATGAGCTCTCCACAGTATGCTGCATCTGCTCAAGTTATGAGATTGGTTTATTACATCTGTTTAAACGAGAAATGTGCATATTTGCAGATGGTATATCATATTAGTTTTATTTATATTTGCTTTTTATTATTAGACAAGTCAGTTAAAAGTTACAGGGAATTGTTGAGGAGAGAGAGAGAGGGAGAATGAAACAGATGAGCACATTAACTTTATGAGCTCAGCATCTGACATGGCTCTGATATGTAGACAGTTTAAATTACACTGTGCACATGTCTCAGTCGCTTTACATGCAAGCTGGCGATTTTCGGCACCTTCAAAAAAAAAATCGTCCAAACAGGAAAATGTATTGGCCAATGCCGGTAATTAAAAAAAAGTCAGAATATATATATACCAACAAACAATTGCGGTAAGTCATGGCACCCACTCATGTTATTTCTTCATGCATTACATGACACATGTTTACTATAGCTTCTTTCATCCGCAGTGAGGGATGCACATGTGTTAAATGTAAGGCATTAGTCAGGCTGACGGAGAAGTTTAATGAGTTAGAGACACGCATCCGAACGCTACTGGAGTTCAATGAGAAAGAGAAGTCGTAGATATTGATTCAGATGTGGATAGAACAGCGAGCAACACACACACTTTGGTTACAGCTCTAGCTCCTGCACAGCAGGGCGTTTGGGTGACATCTCTGTGTCTGTTCCCCAAACTACCAAACACAAAACTCTCATTAAATCATTACGAAAAAATTTGATTACGGTAAAACTAAAAATTAAGGTAAAAATTAAAAACATATTAAAGATAAACATAATTTGAAGGTAGGGCTACAAAACATTAGATCTCTACCAAAGCACTAATTGTAAATGAAAATATTAATGATCATAGTTTGGATGTGCTCCGTTTAACCGAAACCTGGCTTAAACCAGATGAATTTATAAGTTTAAATGAACCTACTCCCCCAGATTATTGTTATGAATATGAGCCTCGTCTGAAGGGTCAGCAAAGAGGTGTTGCTACAATTTACAGGGAAGTTTTTGGTGTTACTCAGAGGACACGATATAAGATTAAGTCTTTTGAACTAATAATGCTTATTTCTGATTTTCTTGGTGAATTTGCTCATTTTTATCAGATCTTGTGGTTACTGCAGATAGAGCTTTAATTGTTGGTGACTTCAACATACACAAAGATAATAACCATGACACATTGGGATTAGCATTTATCGATATTCTCAACTCTCTTGGAGTCAGACAAAATGTGACAGGACCAACTCATCGCCATAATCATATGATATATTTCATTCTGTCATATGAATTTGATGTTGATACTGTAGAAATTCTTCCGCAGAGCGATTACATCTCGGATCATTACCTCATCTCTTGTATGCCGCAATCAGCGAATGTTACTCAATCTACACAATGCTATCGTTCAGGTACAACTATTCTTTCGACCACTAAAGATAGCTTCACTAATAATCTTCCAAATCTCTCTCATACCTCAATAAGCCCCAAAGCCTGGAAGAACTTGATGAAATAACAGAAAATATAAATACAGTCTTCTCTAACACTCTTATTGTCACACCTCTTTGATTAAAGAAAATTAAAGAAAAAAGCCCTGCACCATGGTACAATGATCACACTCATGCTCTAAAGAGAGTATGTTGGAAAATGACGAGCAAATGGAAGAATACATTTTTTTTAGATATTTCACAGTGCAGGGAAGGATAGTGTCTGTAGCTACTAGGGTGCAACAATACAGTTAGCCCACGGTTCAATACATTTTCTCGATTTTTTTAACCACGGTTTTCGGTTCGATTCTGATGGCTTGGCACATCAGTGAGTTTATTTGTTATTCTATGCTTAGGCGACAGGAACAGTAAGAGGTTAAGGAGAAAAAAAAAATACTATTTTTTTTATTGCAATACTCTTTTACTTAAAAGCATAATAAATAAAATACCAAAAAAATGCACTTGTGCAAATTAGTGAATTGTATAGTATAAAATAAATATATATAATATATTAACACTGGCAGCTCACAGCTGCTGGTAGCCTATATAAAAACTGGGGAACACATTAATTCCTAAATTTTAAAAATAAACATACATGTAAAAATAAATTGACCATTTCAGATAAACATAGCTGTACTTCAGTAAACATTAACCATCTCAATTAAACTACCAGTACTCCAGTACAGTAACCTTAATTCAGAATGTAAAGTGCAATATCCCTTAGGTCTGCTACCTTTTCCTATTATGTTAAAGTGTGAAATCTGCACCAGCATTGCAAGCATGGTTAAGTGCCCCCTAAATTTAGAAAATAGTGATTGGATATTTACTAGAGATGCACCGATCGACCGGCCAGGGACCGGAATCAGCCGGTTTTCCGCATGCCTGGCTCAGACCGGTGACATTGGCGTGGAAGATCTTCACTGTGAGTGAAAAATACATAAAGTTCGCGATTTGTAATATTTGTAAGGCTAAAGTAAACCGTGGGGGAACCACCACGATAACGTTCGGAACAACAAACCAAATTGGACACTTAAAACACCATCACCCAGCTGAAAATACCACTTAAGCTAGCCAGAGCTCAGAGCCAGCCAGAAGTCAACAGCCTCTCCTATCTTTCCTTGGTATGAGAAGTGAAAAGACCAAAGGAATTACGAGGAAAATTATGGAATTCATGGTCCTGGATGACCAGCCGTTCTCCATAGTGGAGTCTCCGTAGTGTCATGTCACACACGCAGCCTGTTACCTGTCAACATTTGGGTACACAAATCCGGGAGGTTCGATTAAAATCAGTGCGACACACTTTGCAAAAGGCGTGGGTATTGTTGATATGGGTTCGGGATATGAAATTAAATGCTTCCGTCCAGCTGTTGTTAAATTTCTCTCTCTCTCTCTCTCTCTCTCTCTCTCTCTCTCTCTCTCTCTCTCTCTCTCTCTCTCTCTCTCTATATATATATATATTGATGTGATTATTCATATAACGTGGTTTTGCCATACAAATTACAGGAGTTTCCCCGGGAGAAATAACAAAACGGGAGGGGGGTGGGAGATGGGTGTAAAATGCGGGAGACTCCCGGGAAAAACGGGGTGAGTGACGAAAGGTGTGGTTACAAGCCGATCCCGAAGCAGTAACTTTATTTGGGGGAAATCGTAATGTTTAATAATTTATTTTATTATGTAAATATGAAGAAAGGTAGATTTTGTTTGTATATGCAGTCAATAGTTCTTAGAAAGAAAATCGGGGGGAGAAGAAGAAAAAAAAATAAATAAATAAAAAAAATAATCGGAAATTGGAATCGGCCAAGAAAATTGCAATCGGTGCATCTCTAATATTTACTCGTGGGGAGACGTTTCCTCGTCTCAGCGCAGAGACTGACGGGTACACAAACGGAGCCAATTTGGAGAGAAATGAAACACACGGAAATTACTTAAACCCAAATCTGATTTATGGATGTCATACCAAACTGTTCAATATTACATTTAGAATTGTGGCATCCCTAGTAGCCATAGACAGGCACTAAAAGCTGCCAGGACAGCATAGTTTAGCAAACTCACAGAAAATAACCACAACAATCCTAGGTGTTTATTCAGTACTGTGGCTAATTATAGACCGATTTCAAATCCCCCGTGTATGTCGAAAATACTAGAAAAAGTAGTGTACTCCCAACTATGTTCTACAGACAAATAGTATATATGAACAATTTCAGTCAGGATTTAGGCCCCATCACAGTACAAAGATTGCACTTATCAGTTACAAATGACTTGCTCTTATCAGCTGATCATGGCTGCATTTCACTTCTGGTGCTTTTTTATCTTAGTGCTGCCTTCATTCTCTTGCATAGGCTAGAGAATTATGTTGGCATTTGTGGAGTTGCATTAGCATGGTTTAGGTCCAATTAGGCAGACCGCTACTACTTTGTCCATGTAAATGAGGAATTGAAAAAACAAACAAAAGTTAAGTACGGAGTGCCCCAGGGATCAGTTTTAGGAACTCTGCATTTCTCCTTGTATGCGTTTCCCCTGGGAGATATTATCAGGAATCCTGGAATAAATTTCCACTGTTATGCCGACGATACACAACTTTATATTTCTTCAAAACTGACGAAATTTCACAATTCTCAAAATTAGCAGTGTTTCAGTGAAATCAAAGATTGGATGACCAGAAATTTCCTTCTACTCAATTTCGACAAAACAGAGGTACTAATTATTGGACCAAAAACCTCTAAAAACTAAAATGTAATTTGACTCACGATGGGTGTACAGTTACATTCGTCTTCAACAGCAGCTCGAGCATTGTCTGTATGAATGATTAGCCGAATTTTTAAACACAATTCACAATCGTATTTGATCAAACTACACAATGATGACACCAAGACGTCATAGATATTACAGTTTAATTTTCTGTTAATGCCTGATTTTCAGTAAAGCTGCTTTGAAACGATGTGTTTCACAAGAAAGGCGCTATACAAATAAAATGAATTGACTTGACAACAACATCAGACTGAAATATGGCATAATGTGAAATTTAGCATTATGGTAAGGTTGACTAAAAACCAAATTGTATTTGTTTGTTTGTTTTTCCTTTGACTACGTTTGTTAAGTTCCAAATAAAAACTTTAGTTTAGTAGTTTTCATTTATAAAAGTATTTAATTCACTGATTGGATAATTCAAAAATAGGCATTACAATATGGTTATTTAATATATATAAACCAATTTCTATTGATTTCTTTTAGAGAAATGTAACTATATTGTGATATATTGTAATTGTGATGTAAAATTACTAATTTCATGATATAAGATGTAGGACATAGCGCCTACCCCTAACACCAGCATAACCGAATCCCATGCTGGAGACAAGCATCTAAAACATAGCATACGCTGGTCTTTTGAATATGGAAGGAACAGCAACTTTAAGCTGACAGTTTTTTTTAGCAAAAACCTCAATGCCTTCAAAAAGATGTGGTATTATGTAACTGCTTACAATTAAAACAACATTCACCATGGCTCCGCTAGAGCAGATGTGATGTGACTAGTTTCATTTAAAATTAAATTAAGATTTTATCTTTGCCAGTTAAAAAAGAGGGCAGGGTGAAACAGCCTTAATAAAAAGCTACTTTGAAGTCACACAGCTAATTACTCCAAGGTGAAATTCTGAAGTGTGAGCCAGCATTTGTTGGTTCATGAAATCATTTTAGCAGTGACATATCAGCACAAAAGTGTCCAAACTGACGGACAGCGCTTCAGTGTTTTGCTCAACAGAAATAGGCAGATGCCTGGATATAGCAATGCATCGATGCAACTGCATTGAGGAAGGAAGCTGGAGTTTATTTAAAACCTAAAGGAGGGGACAAAGGAAATGCCCCAGTGTTAACTTGTAAACTACATAGAGCTTCAGCTTGGCATAATTCATGTCATTGTGCACTAATGATGGCCCTGAATCCCACCTGTGATTCTTTGCACTGGCCAAAGCATTTCAGCTATGTACAATTAATTTAGAAGCCACCCTGATGAAGGAAGAATTCCTTGTTCTGTGCCCAGCAAGAGAGTGTCACAGCTGGGATACTGAGAGGGACAGTTTCTGCCTTCCAGCCCTACATCTACTTAGAGGCAAGGCTCCAGATTGTCTAACTGGGGAAAGGCATTAAAGGATGGATCCAGGTTGTGAAGAGAAGTGTAAAGACTTTTGCTCTTGGGGCAGATCTAGTTTTTATGATATATTTTTACACATACACATAAATTTATGCTTTATGAAGTAAATAATGAACTCGAAGCCAATTGAGAAATAGTTTCTAAACAGAAGGAAATATTTAAATATTTCAAAAATATTAAAAATTCTGATTATCAAGGTTTTTTGTTTGTTTGCTTGTTTGTTGATCAGTGAGGAGAGTAAACAAAGTCAGGAATGTTGATGCTAATAAAAAAACAATTGTGCTAACAATGAGCAAAGCATGGAGGAGGGAAAATCGTTCTTTTGAATGGTATTTCTTCATTCCCCACAGGATATTCCACTGTCTGACAGAGAAAAGTCAAATAATAAAATCTGTAGTTAACCATCAGTAGAGATCCTCTAATCCCTTGATCTCTCTCTTGATATAACAGTCAATTTCCATTTCTTGAAGAATCACATACAATAATGAAATAAAACATTTACTACAGGTAACAAAACCATATGTATTTTGAATTAAACTATGTGTTTTAAATTATCTTCATCATCCCTATAACATTAGCCACTTCTAGCCTACTGTGACAGAAAATGTCATTTGCTTAAAGGTGAAGTGTGCAAATTGTGCCACCAGTGTCACCAAATGAAATGGCAAAAACAGTGATTGTTTTCAAAAAGGTTTCCTGAACGTTCCCTCCATCTTCCATTGGTCGATCAAACAGATAGTTCCGCCCCAAACTCGCAACATTGGTTGAGTCGATGTTGCTGTGTCAGAAGCTCAAACAAACACTGCAATGTTTTGATAGCGCCATAAAGCCCCTCAGGGGAAATCAATTTAAAAATTGCTTACTTATAGTAGTCTCTACTTATTAAGCTGAGATAGAGAAAAGTAGTTTAACATTGAAAACATTGCAATCTTCAGGTTTAAAAGTTTGGTTTGTAACAAACTCCACTTCAGATCAACAGCATAAGAAAGAATACTGGCAAATCTTATAACAAATACCAACACAAAACAAAAATGCAAACACACACCTTTTGGTGGGCCTCTTTTCTCTTGTGTGTAAGCAGGTAAGCAAGGCAAGTGAAACATTTAGCCTCTTCAACATGGCTTGTGTAAGAATCAAAACTCTATTTATTTATATTTATACACTGGAATCTACGACACAAATAAATCTTCTAGAACAAATAAACATCATCAAAGCACCATCCTTTAGCCAACTGTTGCTCTGTGCTGGGTTTCCATCTGAACACTCCAAGTGCATGTCATCTGTTTTCATGGTAATCAAAGCTGGTCAGGCTCTGGGATTCTAAAGCATGTGGATCAGAGTGACTATGTTATTCTGGCGGCCTGGCTTAGCTCCAGGACTACTCCAGAACAACAAAGCACCTGGGGGCCCCCCCACCCACCACAAACTAATTGGTATCCAACATAAACACCCTCACACACTCTCTCAAGCCCACCCAAATTAATGTGTTGATTTACCAGGATCAGTTTCACAAATGCATTTTTAATTTGAAGCTCCAGTCACAGTTAACATTTATCGAATTTCATTTACAGTGATTCTCAACTGGTGGGTCAAGATTAAGGTCAGTAATTAACAATTTTATTAAAGGGTTAGTTCACCCAAAAATTATAATTCTCATTATTTACTTACCATTATACCACACCAGATGTTTATGCATTTCCTTCTTCAGCAGAATCGAATTGGAGATTTTTACAAGTACATTTCAGCTCTGTTTGTCCATACACTGAAAGTGAATGGGTGCCATGACACTGCTGGCAGTTTGACGGTCCAAACTGCCAGGCAGTAAAAAAAAATCCATGTGACTCCAGTCGATCAATGAATGTCTTCTGAAGCAAATTGATAGGATTGTTTAAAAAAATTAATTGATAAATTAAACTTTATTAACCTGTTGATTCGCACCCCCTTTTTGAACACAAACAATGAAAATGACATACCTAAACTTAAATGGTTGTATTTACTGGACCCTTTGGAGTATGGACACAGTTGTAGTATCTTTTGAAAGAAGGCACTTTGGGCTTTATTTCCCAAGTTAATTAATATACGTTGTTATTTTTTTAAGTTAGAGAAGCTGAAGTTTATAGTAATGGAAATATTTTGTGCTGAGAATGTAATTATAATCTAAAAAAAACAACAATAAAAGTGCCAAGACAATCCAGAAATACAATGTTCTCAAAGCCACAAGTCTAAAGAAGTTACGTTTCAAATTTGAAAATCATCTAACAAAAAAAATTAGGTTCCTGCCAGCTTTTATTCTCTGAAAATCGCTGCCGGTGTACAGAGTAAAATTAAAGCTCCGCCTTTCAAGACGACACAAAATCTGACTGCACTGCTTGGCTATTCTGAATAAAACTATGCTACATTTAAAAAAAAAAAAAAAAAAGACTTTGGAGACATGCTCATTTTGTTTACAGGACTCTAATATATAAGATAATATACAGATTTACAACATGAATGCTGCTCAGATTGCATAGTTTGTTGAAGAACGATGACGAAGGGTAAATCTTTCAGGTGAGATCTCAGGTAAACAATGGAAAATATATCAATATTTCTCAGATTTATCACTTTTATGGACAAAAAGTGCTTTTGGATGTTTTTCAATGAACGCTTGACATGGACAATTGACCCATGAAGTGCGGTGAACTGGATTCATCTGGCGATCATGTTTTCATAACAAAGGTATGAAGTCCCGTTTTGATATTGCATATTTTAATTTGTGCTCTTGGCAAAAATAACTGAATTGCTGTTTCTGGAGCATTGCCATCGTGAAACAGAGATCGGATATCAATGTTGAAACCTTAGAGCTTTGAAAAGATGTATAATTTGTTAACATTAATTACATTTATAGATGGTACATTATATTGTAAATGTAAGCAGAGTGAAGTCAATCCCGAGTGTGGGGTAAAAAAAAAATTCTTCCTGCTACCAGTCAACCCATCACAGAGCTGTCGCGTGACGCAAGTGCACTGGCATGAGAAGTCGGATTTAAAGATAAAAACATTTTAATTATCGATTTGTTTCTTATACAAACCTTTTGATTTGCTTCAGAAGAAATTAAATGATTGTCTAGAGTCATGTGGGTTACTTTTATGCTGCCTAAATGTGCCTTCTGGACCGTCAAACAGCCAGCAGCCTCACGGCATCCATTCACTTTTATTGTATGGACAAACAGAGCTGAAATGTGCTTATAAAAATCTTAATTTCGGTTCTGCTGAAGAAGGAAAGACATACACATCTGGGATGGCTTAAAGGTGAGTAAATCATTAAATACATTTTGGGTAAATAGATTTTAGGGGCATTTCTTAAAGTTAAATCAGCATGTTTTCAGAGCTGGTTTAATTGATACAACTTTCCTATATCAAAACATCTTGTCCACAGAGGCATTAAATCCAACACCTAGAATGTACTATTATGAAATGTAAAATGTTCGATACCAGAAATTGACTATTTTTGCCAATAGATTAAAATTTTCTGGGGCATACTGGTCACTTTTAATGCTTTTTCAGCCCAGCCAAAAATGGGTTGCAGACCTGTTCTGGTCACAGACAGCAGGAAAAAGACAATGCTAAATGCAAATGTAATGAAATTAATCTTTTAATTGTCTATAGTTAGATGGCAAAATAGGCTTTGGTGCAAATTGATCTGTAACTGAGTAATATGGCTAATACAAATACAATATTAATTTAGCCCAGATTTGCTATAAATGATAAACTTTTGATACAATATACTTGGATCTCCGCTTGATGCTCAATGTTGAATCTGGATGTGTAGAAAAAAATAAATGAGAATCACTGATCTACACATTGTGAGTGGTTGGGGATGAGCACCTGTAAAATAAAAGCAAGTTTCCATTGCTTTCCACCAACAGTCCGTGATGATAGCACATCCATTATGTTGGAGCCTTTAGCTCCTCTCTTGTGTACACATTCCAGTCATATCAGAGCTAACCAGGGCAGGTCCTGGTGTCTGTCAAACAAACACTAGTAGGCCACAGAATTGCACAGTCAGAGGGGACCTAATGCTCTCTGGGAAAAACCAGAGGGTCCCAAAACAACAAAGCATTATATCTGTGGTTAATATTGCACACTTCCAACCCCACTTAGCACCCTGGCCCCCGTAACCTGACCCATGCCTAGGTAAAAACAAACAAAACAAAAAGCTGTAACTTCTTTGTGCAGCTGCTCATAAAAAATATTAGCACATGTGATTAAAAGAGGAATATATGCAATTACAGCTAAGGAATCAAATAATCAAAATAATTATTGTAGTCTACCAATATGGGGGGGTTTTAATTGCTGATAGGATATCTACAGAGCAGAGTGGACAATGGTCAATATAACGTCTATAAATATCACATGCTTTCCATGATACCATCACTGCCGAGCATTGAATTTTTTTCACACCTCGTTCAAAAAGTACCCACCTTTTGGCTAGTTTTTATACTCTGGTTGCAAGTAAAAGAAGAGCATACAGTCGTCTGCATCTTGAAATATGTACTGTTAGATGGAGGTTCGTCGTGTTACTTGGTACTTTAGTTTTGCATGATTTGGATATTGCAAACTGCCAGGTTTAGGCAAAAAACCAAAATGCATATATATTTTAGATTTAGTTTTACTGACTGCAGTCTCATCCAATTGTAATGTAGTGGTCTACTACTTCTAAGGTGATTGAAAGCCAACTTGCATTGTGCGATAGATGTGATCTACACCCTACACTCTGGCATTCAGCGTGCTACATAATATTGATACAAACACAGCTTCATCGTTATTCGCATTGGCAAGGAGAAAATGATGATGTATTGGCATATCGATATTATGAACACAGCCCTAATATAACATATACACTCACCTAAAGGATTATTAGGAACACCTGTTCAATTTCTCATTAATGCAATTATCTAATCAACCAATCACATGGCAGTTGCTTCAATGCATTTAGGGGTGTGGTCCTGGTCAAGACAATCTCCTGAACTCCAAACTGTGTGTGTGTGTGTGTGTGTGTATATATATATATATATATATTCTATTTGTATTCGTTTCTATTATTTGCAAAAGGAATATTGGGAGTATAAAATGTATATTTCCTATTGACACTAAAGTAACAGATATATATAGCCATCTTAAGACATGTGTTTTTGTGAAACATCTTATGTCCTTAAGACCTTTTCACAGTACTGTTTATTGGTTTACGTATTGGTTTATCAGCAGTAAATAATATTTTAGTTTATGCCAACCATTGACTTTAAAAATATCATATTGAAGGCTGCTACTCAAACCTTTCTTCACCTCCAGGATGTGACCAACGAGCACCTTGAGAGTTAATAGTAGTCATGTGACTTTTCAAAATCCCTTAGCACTTAACATTCGCCCCACATGTTGTATCCTTCCTTCCATTTTCTGAGCCAAGCCCTGAAACCAGAAACTCACTCTGTTTCCCTTTTCCTCCCCCACCAACAGCAAATCTTCTTTGGATTATATCAAGTTAAGAGATATCACTAATGACCCATTACCTTCAACACCCAGATGAAGTTCTCAGTAAAGTTTGGCCCAGCCTGTGGTCTGGAACTGTGAGGATAATCTAAATGAGTGTTTACAGTTTCTGCATCAACAGGCCTTAAGTAAACCAGAGGTACAGCCCAGGAGAGATCAGCTAAACTTACTGACCCCCCTGTGTGTTTGTTCTAGATGACCCTGAGGTGCAGGCTAAACCATAGCCCAAAGTAAACACACTTTTGAGTGTCCACTCTCTCTCTCCAATCACCAACACAGAAACATCACATGAGGGCCTATTGGACATCTCTCCCAGGAGGACCTTAATGGTTCCACCAAAAACAGAAACAGTGCTGGACAATGACAAAACCAACAAATTCACTGTCATTCCCTTCCAAGCTAACTTAAGGCCTGAGAAACATACACAACTCCTGGTGTGAGGAACTGTATCATGTATCTTTTCAGTACAATTCACGTAACTCCAGCTCGCCATGCTAGTGAGACCAAGTATCTATATCAAATTTCATACCGTAATTCTGTATACACTTTAAACTCAACGTTTTGTTGTGTACTTAAACTATGATTGTCAGCGAACTTGGCAAGCGACAACAAAATTATGCTAAGCCTAGCCAATGTTGATGATTTTTAACTTGGAGCAAGAGAGAGCAAGGATAACTTTTGTACAAAAGAAAAACTTGATTGAACATCTAAAGTATTTCAGCCAAAACCTAAACCATTTAAAACACCTACTGTACCACAGTAAACATACCCAAACCTGTCAGTCTGAACAACATGAGAACATTTCACCTTGCCTGAACAATACTTCACTCTATTGGATGGAAAATACAAAGAGCATAGTTCACAAAAAAACATAATTCTCTAAAAGAGTCTGACACTCTCACAGAAGTTTAAGAGTTACAGAGTACCTCTATATCCACTGTACATGTTTGGCAGTGTGGTCTTCTGATATATGAAGAATCAAAACAAGGTGTTTTCCACAGGCTTTTCAGAAACTCTTCAAAGCAAACTAGTAGTAGAAGGGGGAAACAAAATCACAGTTCCAGCTGTGGTGGCCTTCTCGGAGCCCTCATCTTCTAATCATACTCTCAGAGCACTGGTAGAAAGAGAAAAAGGCTGCTGCCAGGAAATGGGAAGGACGTCGCCCTCCCCGCATCCCACTCAATCCCCTCCTTTTATTTCCCGTTTGCTTCCCTGTCTGACATCACACTCTTCCTGCCTCTCCCATTTCCAGTATTGGGTCTGCGCCTTGTTTCTTAATAGTAAAAAAAAACAAAAAAAAACACTATAGACTCATTTCAGATGTTTCAAGCTCTCCAACAGTTGAATGAAAGAACGAATCTTATGGTATCAGTGTATTTTACATATTTAAGTGGCTCTTAATATGAAGTCATGGCAAATAGCAAAAAACAAGGAACATGAATAGAGTCGTAACACATTTCAAAAGCTAAATCACTTTTTCAAGCCTGTCATACCCTTGGGGGGGGGGGGGGGGGGGGGGGGGGCTGTTATGCTCAAGTGAAGTGTGTACTTTCTGTGCCACTAGCAGCACTAATTAGGTCAACCAATGGCTTGAGTTTTGGGCGGGACTGTTCGAGTGATGGCCAAAGTGGGGGCGTGTCTCAAATTTGTTTGAAAACAACATTACAAGTCATCATTTGTTTCATAATGTTTCGCAATATTTATCATTTTGTTCTCACTGAAAGAATCCCAAACACATTTCAAAGCAAAACTTTCTAGTGTTTAGTCACACATTCCATGCAATTACAATCTTCCTGAAGTCATAAACCATGAGGTAAATCAGATAACTCAGATAACTATCTAAAACAAAAACATGGCAGTAGAGTTTTGCCTTTGGCTACAGCCTCATCAAAGATGACTTTCTTTTAAGACATTCCAAGTTAGTCATTATAGTAAGGTGACTAGAATAACTAATTGCTAACTGGCCCATAATGGCCCAGACACTGAGGCCTGGATCTAAAGTGACATAAGCTTTGTCATATGCTATCGTTTTCAAATACATTTTCACAAGACTTGTCAAAATGTAAATTAACTTAATCTACAGTGTCAAGAAAAAGAATGTGAACCCTTTGGAATTATCTGGGTTTCTGCATTAATTGGTCATAAAATACGATCTCATCTACATCAGTTACAGGTATAGACAAACACAATTGTTATATTTTACGTCTTTATTAAACACCTCCCATTAAACATTCACAGTCCTGTGGAAAATGTAAGTGAACCTTTGGATTTAATAACTGGTCTATACTCCTTTGAGAGCAATAACCCCAACCAAGCGTTTTCAGTATCTGCGTATTAGAACTACTCAATGCGCAGAATGAATTTTGGACCATTCTTCCTTCCAGGACTGGTTTAGCTCAGCCAAAAGTCTTGTGTGAACAGCTCTCAAGGTCAATCCACAGCATTTCTACTAGGTTAAGGTCTGGGCCACTCCAAAAGGTGGATTTTATTTTTTGAAGACTAAGCATACTCAAATCTGTACGCTTCCTCCACCTTCAACATTTTGATAATGTTTTCATGTGGTGACTGTTCTTCACAAACATTTTCCCAGTAGAATTGTGGTGTCAAGGTGGTCATTGGCAAACATTAGGCACGCAGCAATGTTTTTGTTGGAAATCAATGGCTTCTTTTGTGGTGTCCTGCCATGGACACCATCCCTGTTTTATGTTTTTTGTATAGTAAACTCACTAACGGAGATGTTAACCAGTTCCAATGATTCCTTCACAATCTTGGCTCGACAGCCATTTCTAAGGAGAGTAGCCACAGTAATAAATCATCTCCATTTATGGACAATTTGTTTAACTGTGGATATATGAATTTCTAAGCTCTTCGAGGTAACTTTACAACCCTTTCCCGCTTTCTGCAAAGCAACAATTCTTGATTGTCGGTCTTCTGAGATCTCTTTCAAAACATTCTCTACGCAAGTACATGAACGCAGACGCATCTTGCAACTCAAACTCGATTTCACCTGTTGCTGCATTCTGAAATGTATCAGAATGTAATTCGTAACCCAACGCAAGTGCACGTTGCATTCTCAGCATTTCTGCAATTGGAGCTATAGCGAGAAAATTGTGAACTGTCCGCTTCTAGGGTGAGTTTTCAATTTTAAGTCAACTACTGTCATGGCTGAGCAATTACCTGAATAATGACATCCTGTTTAATGGCACAGATGTTTGAAGGTAACTCTATTGCCACCCTTGTGTACTGAGTAAAGTTATCAAAAATCAGGTTTATGCTTTGACATTATAGGGTAGGAGTGTAGATGTGATGAGATAAATATAAATAAAGCATTTTCACAAATGTATCACCCAAATAATGACATTTTTGTATTACTTTCATTATTTACTCACCCTCATGTCATTCCAAACCTGTATACTGTTATTTTTACAAGACACACAACAGGCAATTTTGAACTATCTCCATGCAGATAGGTTCTGACTCAGTGAGTTGAAGATAACCAGATCAGTCATAACAAATCATTCTTTTGAGCAACATGAGTGTAATTATGCACAGGGTAAAAAGGACAGTATTTTCATTTTTGTTTGAAATATTCCTTTAATACACACAATATGGTGCATACCTATTAGAACATGTCTCTCTGGATGAACTACTCAGCAGGACAGAGTATTATCTGTAACATGTAGATTTATAATTTCCTCATACAATTTGTTTATTACTCATTTCATGTTGTATGGTGAGCTTGACTGGGGTTTATCGCAACATGACTTCATTGACAGTGACAAGTGTTATGGTTGCACAGATCATGCTCAGTCTGACTAGATGATAATAATAAACAAAGTGATTCTATTAATCTTTCGAGCTGTATAGTCATAATCTCACTCTTGGTCTTCCATGGATCACACTAATGAGCTCTGATCCTTTCAGGGTGTCACTAAATTGTAAATTCTGAATGTGCAAGAAAATATAACATATCAAAAGGAAATCACACGGTCATAATCTAAGATTTTAATTTGTCTTTTGATAATTCTTTCAGATATTCAGGTGCTTGGTCACATGCAGTTTGGGCAAGACTGAAAAATTTCATAAGTACTTAATTTTATCCGTCATTGGATGACACATTTATATTGTTTTTATACAACTACTACAAGACACTAACAAATGACTAATGGCATTGTGGTTTATGGTAAGTACCGTACCTTACCATAAGGTAAAGCCAGATGCTAAGGCTAAAAGTCATGTCCCAAAGGTGCTTAGATTGATCCTACAATGAGTCACAACAAGTGGCACCTGGACCAACACACATGAACAACAGGTGGAATATGCCCTCTGCATAGGGCTGCACAATGATTTTAAATAAAATCAAAATCACGTTAGGACCTTGTGCGATTATTAAACTGCAAAGGACTGTGATTTAACGGAAGATTTCAAAGTTTATGCGAGTTGCTCTGCCCTGTCTGTATTGTGAATTATTACAGTGTTTTCAGGGTGGTTCTGAGCCTCACAACTCCATCTAGAGCTCAGAGTAACAGATGTGCTCCAATTTTGATTCTGTTACATGTGCTGAGCATGTCATTTTTAAAGCGCATCAGATTCAATTTAATTTCACTTTAGTGTAATTCCAAATATATTTGCCTGCAACAAATACAAAAAAGAGCCTTAAAATGAGGAGTAGATTATACAAATGCTGTGAATTTGAACTCCGCTGCGCACAAACTCTTCACGAAGATGTCGGCAAAATAAAAGCTTGACTGTTCGGAACCGCATAGCAATGGTCTTAGTTTTGTTCTTTTTATGAGGACTCAAGTGTGAACACTAAAAGAGTTTTTTATTGGCAGTAGAACATGGGAAAAACATTATAAAATTTTGTTCAAAAGGAATACTATATACTAGTTTTTTGTTGTTTTTCATCATATCGCAGTTCAAATTGCAATATTTTCAAAATAATCAATATATCATTTTGTCCAAATCATGCATCCCTATCTCTGGCTTAAGAGTTTGGCAGAGGTCCCATTTAAGGTTGTCTGGAAACATATTTGAAATTAACCATTATTTAGCAGTATTGGGGCACAAATCATCCAATCAAAATAGCCTCTCAGATAGTTTTGTCATCCTCAATTCAATTAGCAAACAGAAGATTGACCCTTTCAGTGTTCTCTAGATCAGAGGTTCTCAAACTTTTAAATGCCAAGGACCCCCAAATATGATGATCCCTTTCCAAGGACCCCTGTTCACAATATATATATATATATATTGAAATAATTTGCTATAAAATAAATATTCAAATTGTATTAAGTTTCTAGTTTTTTTCTTCCCATCTTATTTTCACTATAATTGTTTGTAAATAAATTTGTATAGCACTTTCACAATAAATACTATTCCAAAGCAGCTTTTCTGAGAATATGGCATACAACAACCACTGAGCAGGCTAAAAGGGACAGCTAAATGTTCAAGAAATATTTTCTAACAAACTTAAGCTGATTTTTATTCTTATAATTTCTTACAGTTAGTTAAAACTAGGGCTGTCAATATAGAATAAAATAATCATATATTATATGAGATATTTGCCTAATTAATTTGGCTTCACATCCCTCTGATGCAGTCTTTCTCTGACCTTGTTGACCACCATCTTCTTCCTAAACTCTCTCTCTCAACATCCACTGATTGAGAGTCTACCAATAAGGCCCCAATTTCCTCCAGTGCCTGCCTGCCTGCAGAATGATAACATGACAATGAGGAAGGCAAAGGATAAAAAAAAATCTTTAGTTATTGGCAATTTTTAAGAGTTGTTGTGGCTTATGTAGGAAGTGTGCTGTTGTTCCCCTGACTCTGCATTCTCAACGAGAGAGTGATCGTCCTTGCTAACTTGTGTTCTGATTGTTTTACATCAGCATACCAAAAAATCCACGCTTCCAATGTCTGAAAATAAACTTGTATTTTCCAAACAATAAAATTCAGGACAAGGACAAAGGTTTTAAAAGACAAGGGCTTGGAACACCACAAGGATGAATAACTAATGACAAAATTTCCATTTTCGGGTGAAAAGCTGTTTCCACTGAAACTCCTGGAGGAAACAAATGAGAGTAATAACTTTACAATTTTGAAAGAGACCAAATTTTCTCAAGCATCAAGTTATTTTTTAATCTCATGTTGTATCTGAGTAATCACTTCATCCAATCCGTCCCGCATTTCTCTGGGTTATTATTTAAACTGATGGATCCTCCATACCGTCTCCACACATGACTGAACCTGAACACAGGAAATGGTAAACTTCCATTACCTTAAAACAAATCATTCTAGTGAAGATTACGAAAAATCCTACGTTACATATTATCCTTTTCCCACACTGCATAGACCATGCTAGTACTGACACAATATAGTGAGCTTGTAAGACAAGATGCAACAAGCTCAAAAAGTCATGGTATTCTGACCCTGATCTTGTGTGCAACTCAACTTTCCACCTTAATATAATTTCCCCACATTTTATAAAAACATACAGCTCTATCCGATAAGAAGTTGGTCAATAGTCCAGCAGATCATTCTAGCTGCAAGTGAACAGGCAAGTTTCAGGACCCCATGAATACAAGACTTTCTGTTTAATCCCAAACTGGGCGTTAAGAGGCTTATGGGTCACTCTATGCTGTAGAATAACAGTCAGCCAGTGGCCTCACCCAATATATTACAATACAGTGCCATAGAAAAGATCATGCTCTGATATATTTATAATATTCACACATTTATACTTCTAGTGATTCAATTATAAATCTTTCATTAAAATGTACAAATTTGCTCTATATAATACAAACCAAATTTTCTTGATTACTGGGGTTTTCAAAATATACAATATGTCTCAAGCATTTCTACCAGTCTTCATATTAGAGACAGGTAGATGAGAAATAACATGGTCGACCAAAAGTACTGGTTGACCAAAATGGGTTTTAAAATGGCCAAAGTCAACACTGATAACTAGTGAGCAAGGTGGTCAATTACCAAAATAAATTCACAAAACATTTTATAGAATATTTTGAAAGAAAATGAGCATAATCCATTGACAAGGCTTGATTCTGGAACTGCTACAAGGTAAGAGTTTCTGTTTCTGTTCCTTGTGGGTAAGGTTATATTCTGATCATCTCAAAACGGCAAAAATACTGGACAATATAGTAGTCTTTCACTAGACTGATGATTAGACCATTTTGATGATGAATAAGATTTATAATTAAAAGTGTTGGTCATCATTTCTATTAAAATTCGCACCATTTTAAAACTCCTTTTATCATTTTATTCAGTTCACCTCAAAACTCCTGCAGTGTAACATATATTAATTGAAATATTAATGAAGGTAATAAAATAGGTGATTAGAAAAATGTTGTCTTAAATAGTTTTAGATCACACTTCTGTCTGCTTGACATGTCCTGTCAAGTACTCAGATTCAATCTAGGGTTTTTACTTCCTCCAAAAGACCTCAGCAGATGTCTACTTTGCAACAAAATTCCAAAAAAATGTCATGCATGTAGCTGGTGTTGCAATAATTAACTTGAATTGGTACTACCGGTACGGTTTTTACAGTACCGGTAGTACCAAGCACTGACTCAATTCGGTCCCTGCATGCTGTCTGACTGACAGATGGTTGCTTACAAATGCTCTCTCACACACACACACACACACACACACACACACACACACACGCTCTTTTTTTTTTTCTTTTTTTTTTTTACACAGAAACGGACAATTAATAAATTAAAATTGTAATGTGCTTGTTAAACATTAAATAAAATGTACAGTCTGTATCTGCTTTGCATTGCAAAGTGAAGTTACTCATGCTGAAAACACAGACTGATCAAAACACCACATTTTATGAGCATCGCTCACTGTGCTTATTGTAGTAGATGACAGAGAGAGAGCCCTCATTCAACATGACGAGCAGCTTCCGCAGACTATGTATTCATATTTTAAAAATTGCAGCATTTTCCGTTTCAATAATCACACTGGGACATATAACCAACGTCTTGTTAGTTTGCGTGAAACTACCGACTTCACATCAAAATAAATGTTTGATTCAAAATAAAAGCTTGGTGCGCAAAATGTAAGAAATTGCAACAGAAAAATATTACTAGTGTTTAGTAAAATGTATTTTATTATTATTATTATTATTATTATTATTATTATTATTATTACCATGTTGAACCTGCGGTAAATCTCACAAGCAAGAGTGATGTTGTACTGAATAGTAGTTTTCACAAATGTTTTTATTTTTAAAGTGATGCTCTGTTGTGCAGAACTTTATTTGTCAAAATAGGACAAATGCTGTATTTTTGAATATGTTGTGAGGATCTATACTAAAGCACTTAATTAAAAAAAAAATTGTTTTGTTGAAAAGTAACTGTTCTAATTTCATTCGATTTAAGTTTGGATTCATATGATTAGACCATTTTGATGATGAAATTGAATTAAACTTTAAAACAAGAAATTGGAAAATGTTAAGAAAAAATAAAACAGATTTTATAAGGTCTTACTTAAAAAACCTGAAGCAATTTATTATTTACACTGAAATGTAACATTTTAATAGGCTAAAGGGGTTTGCTCAATAGCATATTACCTATATACAGCTTACAAGTGACTAAAGAACGAACGACACGGACAAGAAGATTCTAGAGGTGAACTAATCTTTCTGTTTCTCATAGTTTGTTCTTGGCTGCATTATCATTTTTTCCTTATTGGGACTATAATCAAATTTTGCAAAGTAGATGTGTTGGGGGTAGTGTTAATTTGGTTAACGAAAACTATGACGAAAAATGTTCGTCAATGACCTTTTTTCCATGACTAAGATGAGACAATAATGAGACAGCACCGATGTCATTAAACACTAACTGTGACTATATCAACATGCAATATTACTGAGACGAGACTAAAATGTAGTTTAAAAAATAAAATCTCTCTTTATTTCTGTCAGAGGAAAAAAAACGAGGAGACCAAATATTTTTTATATATATATAAAACCATGCGGGCTGGTGTGTTGGCCACGAAATGTGCCAAATGGGCCACGATAAGCAAAAATGAGCCGCCGCATTATGCAGAAAGTGAACCACAAAACGGCGCCGCGATAAAATAATGACAGCAACAGATGGACTTGGGAGAAATTGACGATGGTATGAAGGCTAACCACAAAGAAATTGAGGTATAGGTTAACATCTTGGTGGTAATGTTAGGTTGTTTTTTTAAGTTATATTAAGACAACTAGTGACAACTATATTAGACAACTTAATACGCTATATTAAGACAATGCGGTGGTGTTACATTGTGTAGGCTGTGTTTAATAGCTAAACCAAACTCATTAAGCTAATAGGCTAGCAAATTGTTGTGAAGTAGCTGAAAATGAGCGACAAAGATAATGTAAGATTGAGTATAGACCAATGACTTATGTATTTGGCATGGTGACAATTCTGTGTTTATTTGTCCTTCACATTACCATCAAAATGAATTTGATTTGGCATCAAAATATGATATAAAAACTAATTCCCTACAAAAACATACCTCAAAAAGGTGTCTGCAGTAATATGCCTGCATAACCCGCATAATGTACCACCTTTTGATTGTGTCGAGTTTTCTTTTTCTGGATACTCAGGGTTTGTGTTAAGTTAAAATAATTGCAATGATTTACTTATAGTGCAACACTTAGATTTCTTGATGTTTCACCTATCTAAACATGACAAAAATATGACTAAAATGTCAACAGTTTTCATTGACTAAAACTTGACAAAAAAACAGAATAAGCTTGACTAAATATGATAAAAACTAACAAGGACATTTGACACAGGACTAAGACTAAATTAAAACAAATGCTGACAAAATTAACAATAGTTGGGGGGGATTTGGCTATTGAAAATGCAACAAATTTTTATTTAATTCTGCTCAAATGAATGAAATGACGAATAAAGATTTGTTAATTTTGCTGAATGAGATTCAAAGATCCAAGTCAGTAAAATTATCCGATCTTCCCATCACTAAATCACCTGTGGCTCTGTGCGCACCACCCAATATACTGTATATCCTTGGGTGATGTCAGTGTCAATAGCTAATCAAATATAGATGTATTACCAGTATACAGCATTCACGTCGAGCAATGTCTGCAAACACTGCCTGTTTTGTAAAGTTTTTTTTGAACATCGCTGTTGTAATTGACTGCATAAAGAAAAAATTCCCAGACAGGAGACTTAAAAGACGCAGGGGATTCTCTCTTGAAGCTTGTTTTCTCCACTTGCCATTTTGCCAACTAGTGGGTGCAGAACTTTGATGTCATCAATTGATTTAACATACTAACAGATAATAGAACAGCTTCTCGCTGTAGAAAGTTGACCCACGTGAAACACAGGTGGAGTGTGTCCATCTACAGTGCCATAAAGGTGCATTAGCAGAGGTTACAACTACGCATGTCCATTTGAGATGATCCACAGAGCAAATGCTTACCAAACTGTACGGTTTGTTTTTTTATCAAGAACCATTACACCCCTAGAGTAGACACGTAAAAAATCTTAAGGAAAACAAGGTGAAGGGGGTTGGTTTTCCCCCTCCCCAGTCACATTTCATAAACAATCAAGTGATCATCTTAAAGCCGAGAGGCTCAGAGCACCACTGGAGAGGAAAAAAAGATCAGACATAGAAACCTTCACTTCCCGTTTGTTTAAACCCATCAGACACAGGCAGAGCTCTCAGTTCTCCATTTGGTCATGACTGAACTCCTATAATTTAAAGTCCCCTTGAAGTGCACTCACAGTGTAGTTCGATTTGGTGTTTTGAAGTATTTCCTATTGAAACAGGAAGTGGGGCCAGGACATGTCGAACGACTCCATTTTTTAAAAAAAATAGCTAATAAGCTTTAGTTCACAGCCACACACACATACCCCTTTCCTCCATGCTTACAGGGAAACTTGAAAAGCGATCTCAATTTCAACCATCTTTTCCAAAGATTGAGAACTGAACAATGATGTCACATACAACATTAACCCACAAATGCACACAGCACATCACAATCTTTGCTTACGACAATGCTCTTAGGACACAGCCAGATGCGCTGAACAGTTGTACAGGAGGGTGCGTTCTCGTTCTAGAAAGCTTTTGGACAATGTTTCTCAACCTCTATGAAGACGCCATGGATGTTTCAGAGTCTTTTTAGCTGAAAGAGACTGATGATTTTAAATGCTTATATCTTCAAAAAACACATTTTTTAAATGTTTAGAAGTACACTAGCATATACTGTACAATAGATGACCTTCAACACCATCTAATCTAGCAATATCTAGCAGACTAGGAAAAGGTATGTGGAGATTCCTGAATACACGCACGCATTCCCCATCACCATAAGTTCTGTAGGATTTCTGAGATCCTTAGACTTTCTGGTCGCTCCACTGGGAGAACAGCAAACAAGATTATTATGGATGAAGACACTCCAGCTTGCAAGAGTGCAAGAGAATGCAAGAGCATCTCTGTACACCTTGTTCCTACCATATTAGGGTCTGTATAGCATCAAAAGTAACTGAACAGGCTTATCAAAAGGTTGCTGCATTCTCTCATTAATAAAGCACTCCAAAAATATCAACAGTAATTCCAAAGAGTAGGCGTATTTGGACACTTGAGCCACACTTATGGATGCTTGTCACATCATTACATATATCAAAACAAGCCTTTTTTATTTTTTATTGCTATTTTTGCATTTTTTAGTCATTCATGTTAGTTCCCCTTAAAGGGATAGTTCACCCAAAAGTGAAAATTCACTCATAATTTATGCAACCTCGTGCCATCCCAGATTTTTTCTTCATCTGAACACAAAAAAAGATTTTTAGAAGAACATTCCAACTCTGTAGGTACATGCAATGCAAGTACCTGGTGACCAAAATTTTTAAGTTCCAAAAAGCACATAAAGGCAGTATGTATTAATTCATAAGACTCCAGTGGTTAAATCTATACCTTCAGAACCTATATGATAAGTGTGGGTGAGAAACAGATCAATATTGGAGTCCTTTTTTACTATAAATTCTTTTTTACCTTCCTGCCTTGTAGGTGGCAATATGCACAAAGAATAATGAGTGAAACCAAAAGTGGAGATTGACAGTAAAAAAATGACAATCCGTTTCTCAACCAAACTTGTCATATCGCTTCTCAAGATATGGATTTAACCACTGGAGTCTTTTGGATTACTTTTATGCTATCTTTATATGCTTTGAGCTTCAAAGTTTAGGTCACCATTTAATTACATACAAAACAGTGTGTGTGCTATTTTTCTTTAAACTAAATGACACTTGGTTTGATATTTTGATACCTAATACAATGACATTCATGCATTTATAAGTGTCTAAAAAAGTTTTTTTGAGGCCACTGTAAAAAGCTCTGAAAACTGGCTGTTAAAGTGTCAATCCTGAAGCAAAAATTTGGCTTTAATAAATCACTAAATTTCACACTCTACAATTAAAGCAGTTAGCTCTTGTTCTCAGGATAAGTACTTGACCTTGGTCACAATCTCCGTCTACCCAAAGGCACTGATCTAAGATCTAACTGAATTAAGACATAATTAGCCAGATTTGCCAAAACGGGCTACTTCTGAAAAACACCTGGATGTGAGAACTGTGGAATTTCAGCTTCAACATATTCCTAGGTAGTGTGAGCCTGTTTATCTGCAATTATGTGGGCCTGGGGGAGTTTTGAAAATAGTGTTGAAGCCCTTTTGTACAAACACATACCTCCAGTACAGTGTTTTCAAACCACACTAGTATGCCATGAACACTTATCAGGTGTGCCATGGAAAATAATCAGATTTCACAAAATAAATAAATGCATGGAGAGAAAAAAATTCAGTGATCCAAACTTCTCATCTTTCTGAGAAATTCGCAGTTTTGAAAGCATAATCGGACACTTTTGTGATTGTGAAGAGCAATGATTAATGAGTGAGTGATATTTAACGCATTAAGGGTCTTTCACATGACTCGCATCAACACTGCAGAATACATTGAAATCTATGAAGTGACGCCACTTTACACCAAAGTGTTTTTCACTCAAACGTTTTTGCTTCACCAACAAAGACTGTCCAAATTTGTGAAGAGACATTGAATGTCTCAATTTCTTTTAATAAAATATTACCTTATCGTTTACGAATATCAGAGACCCCAGTTATTTAACTAATTTAAATTCACAATAATTTAAATACATAGACCTAAACATAAACGAGTACTTTTATTACTTTCTGCTATCAAAGCAACTGCAATCTTTTTTCTCTCTTCCAAATACATGTTTTCATTGTTTATTGTGCACACCTCCAGCTTTTTCACATGGCAAACTCGTAAATTCACCCCTCTGTGATGCTTTCTGCAACTCTTGTCACGAGGAGGGCAATGTGGCGCTTGACGCTGCCGTTGAATGGATTGTTGACGCCTCGACTCAACTCATGTGAAATGCGCATTACAGTGACGAAAGTACATTTTTGAAACTCAAAATTATTATTATTTGTCTATTATTGTGGTCTTTTCTGATAAATGCCATGTTCAGCAGTTTAAATAGGCTACTGATACCGTAGATCTGCGTTGTGATTATAATTCTTATACTGAAGTCAGTAGATTTGTTGCCATGCAAGTTTTAATAGAGAAGGTAAGGATGTTATTGAAACTCACTATTATTAGACTATTGTTGTCTTTTTGGATGAAAAATAATGCTCAGACTGAAGGAAGACTATAGATCTGCTTTGTTGTTTTAATGCAAAAACACTATAAAGTCTCTTGGTAGATTTCGGTCATGAACGACTCAAAATGATTCACTGACTCGCAGCACATAAGATGCTCATTTGTCACCAACTAGTGACATTTCCAGAAGGGGTCACTGAACTAATCAGTTAATAAAATTGAACAAATTTGTGAAACAGAATCAAGCTTCACCAAAATACTCTTTATTTTGTAGCCAATTCTGCACAATTGAAAACTTGAATAAACTTGAAATCACTAAAATAGCTAGAATTGGTGATTTTAGCTTATTCTTAAAAAAAAAAATATGGACCAGAGATTGTCTCACCTTTTGCATCCCTGTAATTTGTTGTGGCATTGTAAGAACAAATTTACAAATTAGAAAAGAAGCAAATTTGTTGCTTTTTTATTACCCATTTAGTGCTCTTGCCACCTGTGACCTCACACAGCGTAGCCTACCTATGTGACTTGTTTGTTTTTTGCATAGCGAATATCAAACATTATAAGTAAACATGCTACTAAGACGGACAGAAAACATGGACAAGTTTTTGAAAAAGAAAAATGTTGATGATGTTAGCTTATGTAGGATAGTGGTGTGCCGTAGAATTTTTTTAGTCGTAAAAAGGTTGGAAAACACTGCTCCAGCAGATCATAAGTGCTGAGCTAATCAACGACTCAGTGAACAAGGAGTCACAAGGCACTGAAGTCATTTTGGCTTTGGGGTAAACACAGTCATCAGCTCAAAGAACAGTACAAAACCAAAGAGTGTGTGTTAGACTGTGTGTTTCTGGCAAACCACACAGCTGCCTCCAAAGATGACTAGCGCAAGCTGATTAACTAAAAGAGCAGACTGGCAAGGTGTAAGTGACCTTTCACAACACACAGCTCTGTGAGGGTGGTATCATCCTGAACTGGTTATATAGTCAAGAGGATCACAGTACACATTAGGGGTTGCACGACAACTGATTTTTAAAAGTCAACTAGTTAAGCCCATTAGTCGAGTCTGATTCGATTAGCGTGAAATCGTTCCACCCCAAAACCACCACACACACACACACACACACACACACACACACACACACACACACACACACACACACACACCACCACCCCCCCCCCCCCCTCACAGAAATCCCACTCCCCTACATGTAAAATGCTACAGTACACAACAGATTCACAACAGTGTAATGGGTTTTAGTAGTGGTGCACCAATCAGGAAATTTGAGGCTGACACTGATCTCTGATTTAACACGAAGATCGGTCAATATCGATTTTTCTTAAAGTGTCCTTGCCACACTTTTGCAAGTTATATGCTGCAGTTATATGTTTATGCCCCACATAGTAAAATTACGACAACACTTTAAAAAAAGTTTCCATTTGTTAACAATATTTAACAACATTACTGTAGTTAACAAGAGCTAATGAACTTAATGTTAGTTACAACATATACGAATATATTTTTAAAAACAAAAGTTGTATTAGTTAACTTTAATGCACTATGAACCAACAATGAACAACTGTATTTTTATTAACTAACATTATGATTAATAAATGCTTTACAAATATATTTTTCATTGTTCATGATACCTAATGCATTAACTAATGTTCAAGAAATGAAACCTTTTATTATGTGTTAACAAAATTATATTAAAATTACATTAATTGTGAATTTCTAAAATGTATTTGCATTGAAAACAGTTATTAATAGTTATATTGTCAATATCAATACAAAGCCCCTTCCCCCAAACACTGAATTAGCAGGGAGTAATACACTGATGCCGCATGACCTTTTCCAAAAGCAGTAATCACCTCTCCCAAAGTATCTGCCACTTTAGGGGTGTGTGTGTAACTCCCAATAACAATACAGAGCAGGTGGCGCAGCTGTAAATACCTATAAAACTGAGATCTGGGAATCACAAATTGATTAACCAAATTCTCAAAAGATCTCAACACTCCACTCTCATACAGTTAACCGAGTGTAGTAACGCCCATCACAATCCACTCTGACCAACAGAAAGGGGACTTATTAATATACATAATTTAGAGTTCAGCCATATGCTTGAGGCAACATTTAAATAAATGTCAGAATTAAACACTTATACATGTGCAAATGAGAGATAACAGGGTGTGACTTAACTACTCTGGTTAGTTTAATAGAAAGGCTTTGCAATGTCAAAATAGGGGAAATGACTTCATGTTCAATATGAAACCAGGGAGAGGCTCTCTCAGGTGGAAGTGACCACTGAGCCAAATGCCTGAGACATTGCATAATAATGAAACAATATCTTGGGTAGGCCTAGTCAACCTTTGTCAATCTGCCTATGTAATTTATTGAAATGTAATCTGGGACGTTTACCATTCCAAATGAAGGACTTCACTATGCCATCAAATTGTTTGAAATACGAGAGGGGGAATATCTACAGGGAGAGATTGTAGTAGGCAGATGAATTTTGGAATACAATTAAATGCCCAAATACTTAATTCCCTGTTTGGGCCACTGGAAGCTGCTTGGCTGAAAATCCATTACTGGGCAGTACGCTGTCAGAGCCAAAGCTTCGGATTTAGACCAATTGACTGTGTATCATGAGAACTTAGAGAAGGAACTAATAATCCTGTGGACTCGGAAAGCTTATGCGCCAAACCTCCCGCCATCACCGTTGTACCGCCGCTACTGGATGTCTATAAAGTAAATGAATCCATTCAATAAAAGTATTCCCAAACCTGTACATTTCCAAAATCTTAAAAAGATAATCCCATTCTACCATATCAAATGCCTTTTCGGCATCAAGTGATATGGCAGCGATCGTAGTCTGATCATTCGCCACTGACCGCATGATATTGATGAAATGCCTTATGTTATCAAAAGAACTTCGGCCCCAAATAAACCCAACCTGATCTTTATGTATAATAGATGTCATAACTTACATAATCGTTTAGCCAGAATATTTGACAATTTTGATGTCAAGCAGGATCAGGAAAATTGGACAGTAACTCTTACACTTGCTTGGATCTTAAGTTGAAGTGTTTTTCCTGAAGTAGCGAAACACATCCAAGTCAGAATAACACTAGTATTTTGTTATATTTGAAGGCAAATTTACATATATATTGCAGGTTACTGTTGCATGTGTCATTTTTATCAGAATAGCCAAAGGAAAGTTGATATACACGAGCATGTGCAATACAGATACAGAGAATCCATAAGATTGTTGTTGATATCTTTATGCGTTGTGTTGCAGAGCGACAGTAAAAAAAAAACAGTTCTAAAGTGTATTCTGTGTGTGCGTTTTAATGAAAACATCGCAGCCTATATTTGGAGACATATTTTCAGAGCCACCGGGCTTCACACCCACTATATTTCCTACAGATGCATTTTATAAATCATGTGGTGAGTCACTAGTCGACTTCAGGCAGTCTGAATCAACTACATTAGTTGTAGTCGACTAGTGTTTGCAACCCCTAGTATACACACCTGTCACAAACTGTTAAATAGGAGGAATTTTACGTACGAAGACTATAGAGCAATCTATAACTAATGAACCCTTTTTACAGCCAGTGATTAGATGTTTCTGCCTTATTTAGATTAATTGGCAACATTTTTACATTTTCAATATTTTTTATTATTTAGTGTAACTTATTAACATTATTCTTCATGTTTAATTACCCTGGCATTTATTTACAAAAACAAAGCTGTTGAGGGAGCGACAGTAAATTTGGCATCTTCCTCTCTTCTGACTGTCATAATCCACCTCTCCCTATTTTTTCCTCTTTTAGAAAGTCATGGAAACTTCATAGTGGGTTTTGTCGTTTGCTGTTGGACCAAACAGGAATGTAACAAAAATATTTGCAGTGGTCTCCCATTCACTGCATTAGAAGTGTACCCCGCTATAGTTTACTTCTACTTCCAAACCCAGAAATGTGAAAAGGGTCTATAGAAACCAAGAGGGCAAATGTGGCTTCACGTATGTAAACATCTAGTCGTTTGTCTTCATTCCACAACTACAGGTGACATTATAAAAGCATGTGAATTTTCATTGCATGCTATGCTAAATGTGTAATGTTAATGTCTTGAGTGAGCACATAGATGTTTTTCTAATCTTGAAAACTGCACTTTTAGGTTTTCTGCAACACAATAGATCATAATAAATATAATGACACCTTCACACACTTGCCCATGGAGCCAACCGTTCAGGCCTATGCGTGTGACACATCTTGGAAGAGAGTGAGTCACCCCATCCAGATGTTCCGTCTCTCCTGTACTGACTCAATAATAACACTCCGCTCACTTAGTGCATAATGATACACTCCAGAAATACACGCCGTACTATAATACATAGCCTACCCAATTACACAGTGACATAAGTGTCCACTCCAAATACTTTGTACATGTAGCCACAGTACATGTTTTGTAAATGTGAAAACAAATTTAATGCATAAATATGTTGCAACACCAACAGTCTTTTCTGCCATTACGGTGTTAACTGGTTCAGTATACTGTACTCCACTCATACTGACTATGTAACTGAACTGCACTTATACAGGTTAACAACGTAGGTGATCAACCAATCTCCACACAGGCAAAGAGCTCAGCTTTAAAAGAGGTGCTGGATTGATGAATAGGTAGGAGCTCTGCATGATGTGGGGAATGAGAGGGAGAAAAGTGAAGAGTGAAATGAGGATTTAATGACAAAACCATGTTGAAAAATTTATCTTGGCTGGAAGATATACAGCAATGTGTGGTAACAGAACCACATTACGAATTCAAAGTCAAGGAGAAGGAAGAAAATGCAGGATGAAAAAACAGTATGGTTTACAATAATACACTAGAGAGTTGATATAGCTTGTATCACAGTTCAAAATAACTTCCCACTCTGAGAAGTACGAAAATCTTTGTTGCGTGTTGATGGAACTTTCATACACTGTTTCAGTGCTATATGCTACGTTTCCAAACACAAGAGGGTTAATGCGCATGTGGTTAACTGCAGGAGTGGGCTTTCATAATGCTGTCATACTTCATAGACATCACAGTCCCAAATGCACAGCTCTGTAGTTTAAGCAGCTTCCTGTTTATCCAAGAGATAGGACTGACACAGCTATGCAAGAGTTGCCCGGGATGCTTCTGCACCACATATATCAGAGCACTGGCCATACGTTACGGCTGGCAGATCATTTAATTTTTAAGATAGTGTGTCAAACTAAAAATAGTGTCAAGTAAAAAAAAAATACAAATTAAAAAAAATATATATATTTGAAAAAGCACTTGCATTTTAATTCTTCTGTAAAAACTTCTGTATTATTTTGAACTGTAAATATGTTTAAATTGTAATTTTCAGTCATTTTAGGTTTATGGGGTTTGTTGACATCATCTTGTCCTGGCAACGAAGTTGTTAAATTGGCTATAACTTTACACAGAAATAGTAAGCAATTTTATCAAATTTTACCTAAAATCACATTATAGCACACATATTTTATCGTTTACAACTTGGCTTCCATTGTAAGCGACTCACTGGAACCCAGACTCAGTAGCTGGGTAGCTCAGTGAGTAAAAACGCTGACTACCACCCCTGGAGTTCACGAGTTTGAATCCCAGGGTGTGCTGAGTGACTCCAGCCAGGTCTCCTAAGCAACCAAATTGCCCCGGTTGGGAGGGTAGAGTCACATGGGGTAACCTCCTCATGGTTGCTATATGTGGTTCTCGCTCTCGGTGGAGCTAGAGCAAGTAACACGCTAGACAAGCCATGTGATAAGATGTGGCTTGACGGTCTCAGAAGCGGAGGCAACTGAGAATCTTCCTTCGCCACCCGGATTGAGGCTATGCCACCATTAGGATTTAGAGTGAATTGCGTATTCCAAATTGGGATAAAAATAAGTCATGAAATAAATAAATGCTGTTGATTGAGCTGAACTTGTATTGAACACCGAATATTCCTTCATGACTGACTAGTTGTTCAGTCAACCCACATACTAATCGATTGCAAAAATATATTGTTTTGCGAATCCCTAGTTCAGTCCACTATAGCGGTTTTTGAGGCGTGTACTCAAAGTAGCTGCTCAAGAGGATTAGTGTAAAAATGCAGCACTACCCACTGTGCAGACACACACTGCAATAAAAAAAAATAGCCATTGCTAATAACATGTTACACAAACTACAGTGGGAGGCCTTGTGTGCTATGTGTCTATACAAGGAGAAAAGTGTCTATTATTAGACACAGTAAAAGTATGACACAGAATGAGACATTTATATGCTTAAATTCGGCAACTTTTTGTGTCTTGGACTCTTGGATTAGCACAAGTGTCAATGACTGAAAGTAAGAGGACCATCCAGATTTCAGGCAACGGTCACATTTCCATTCACTGTTCCTATAAAATGGCATGCAGCCAGGTGCAGAAGACTGGAGAATCATTTGTAACCTCCTACACATATCTAGACGATTATTTCAAGGCATGTTTGCTTCCTCTGAAACTAGTTGCCATCTTACCAACACGTAGAAAATCTAATGAACTATCTGCTTTCCCGAAGGTGGAAGAGGAAGCATTATAAAAGATAAAAGCCTAAACAGATACTGGCAGCTAACCTACATCCATTTCTGAGAAACAGAATCCCACAATAAAGAAAATTAGGAATAAATACTGATTGTGGATTGACTAGACTTTTGGATTCAATGACACTTCTGGATTCTTGGTTGTCTCGAAGAGTTTGAAGCAGCGTTTGAATTTTAGTGACTGTAAGGTTAAATTTTTTAACCAGTAACAGACGACTGGTCTCCCCTCAAGACATGTCTATTTTCAGAACGCTCAGACAGGACAAACTTCTGGGGGGGGTGGGAAAGAGGAAGGAAAAATTGCCTACTATGGATTGGTTTCTGACATGTGTGTGTGAGACATCACAGAACCGAATTGGCTTATGGCAAAAAGAAAACTTATGTTTGGTTACATTTAAATCTGTTACCTAAACAAGCGAGCTCTAGAATTACAGAACACGTTTGACACACTCTGTTTGGATGAGCTACGGAGATGTGTGCACATTGGAATGACTCATGTGGGTAAGTAACCAAAAAGACCAGATAATGTAAACAATGGTCAAACATACCATCTAACATTTTCTGTTAACACCTCTTTTTAAATGACCCAGTAAATTTATTTTAAAGACTGGATGTATTGTGATTCTTGAAGAAAAAAATACATAACTAGGATATGTCCAGCAGCACTTTCTTTTGCTTATCACTTTCATCGTTATTTTTGATCAAATCATTAGCTAAATTAGACTCCTTTATATCAGTCCAGCACAGCACAAAGGACAGATTGTGTGGCCCGTGGTGCTGCCCACAAGGCTCTAAGTTTTCCAAAAGGAGTGTTCCCACACTCTTCTCAGAAAGTAGTCTGTACAACACAGCCTCACGTTTAATAGACAGTCACAAGATTCACAGCAAACCTCAAATCCAAGTTCAGAAATACAGTCGCACACCACATAAAGAATTGGAAGTGAACCCTGAGACATGTCTGTGTTAAAAGAAAAAAGGCATTTTGGATTTTTTGGTTTTTCCATGCCATGTGATGCAAGCCTATCAACATATAGGGCAGGCTGTACTGTGTTCTGTATACCATCTAAAATGGTCCTAGTGGCCTCATAGATGTTCATCTCATGTGAAGAATTGACAGTGCACCGCTCCCATTTCACACCAAATTAAATGTGTCGGTTTGCATTGATCAGTGTTTCTTATGATTCATTGACAAAAAGGATGCCTGAGATGATAAAAATTTGAAATCTTTAATAAATCTAGTTTAAAACACCTGTATCAAGTACAGGTAGACTGATTTATCAGTTTTAGCAATTAATCAGGGCTGATAGTTGCTTTTATAAATTATCGTTAATCTGCTGATCGTTGCTGATATTTTTCACCCCCCATAAGTTTTTTTATTTTTTTTTATTTATTTATGCATTTGGCAGACGCTTTTATCAAAAGCAACTTACAGAGCCCTTATTACAGGGACAATCCCCCCCGGAGCAACCTGGAGTTAAGTGCCTTGCTCAAGGACACATTGGTGGTGGCTGTGGGGATCGAACCAGCGACCTTCTGATTAACAGTTTAGTGCTTTAGACCATATAGGCTATAAAAGGATTAACTTGGTAAATACTAGGCTTGGGATCGATGCCTTTTTTATGCATCGATAATCTGAAGAATTTCCAGATAATTATCGATATACACCAGTGGCTAAAAGTTTGGAATAATGTACAGATTTTGCTGTTTCAGAAGGAAATTGGTACTTTAATTCACTGAATTAGCATTCAACCGATCACAAAGTATAGTCAGGACATTACTGATGTAAAAACAGCACCATCACTATTTGAAAAAAGTTATTTGTGATTAAATCTAGACAGGCCCCATTTCCAACAGCCATCACTCCAACATCTTATCCTTGAGATATCATGCTAAATTGCTTATTCGGTACTAGAAAATCACTTGCCATTATATCAAACACAATTGAAAGCTGTTTGGTTTGTTAAATGAAGCTTAACATTGTCTTTGTGTTTGTTTTTGAGCTGCCACAGTATGCAATAGACTGGCAAAGGTCAATATTAGGTCAAAAATTGCATAAGAGAAACAGCTTTCTCTAGAAACTCATCATTCAATCATTGTTTTGAGGAATGAAGGCTATAACAATGCTTGAAACTGCCCCAAAAAAACTGAAGATTTCAAACAAAGGTGTACACTACAGTCTTCAAAGACAAAGGACAACTGGCTCTAACAAGAACAGGAAGAGATGTGGAAGGCCAGATGTACAACTAAACAAGAGGATAAGTACATCAGAGTCTCTAGTTTGAGAAATAGACGACTCACATGTCCTCAGCTGACAGCTTCATTGAATGAAACAGTAAAGAGGAGACTTGGTGGTGCAGGTTTTGTGGGAATAATTGCAAGGAAAAAGACACTTTTGAAACAGAAGATCAAAAGAAAAAGGTTTGAGTGGGCAAAGAAACGCAGACATTTGACAAAAGATAATTGAAATAGCCTAGTGTGTTATGGATCATAACCCCATTGAGCTTTTGTGGGATCAGCTAGACTGTAAGGTGCGTGAGAAGTGCCTGACAAGACAGCCACATCTAGGGCAACTGCTACAGGAAGCGTGGAGTGAAATGTCACCCGAGTATCTGGACAAACTGACAGCTAGAATGCCAAGGATCTGCAAAGCTGCCATTGTTGCACATGGAGGATTTTTTGATGAGAACTCTTTGAAGTAGTTTAAGAAGTTCTGAAAATGTTTTTCAAATTGTAATACAAATTTTTCACATTATTAATGTCCTGACTATACATTGTGATCAATCGAATGTCGCTTTGGTGAATAAAAGTACCAGTTTCTTTCCATAAGAGCAAAATCTGTACATTATTACAAACTTTTGGCAACCAGTATATTGTGATTTTATCATATATAAATAGGGCTGCTTGTTGCTCAATATTCTTTGTCTCTTCAGATATATTTCTCAACACAACTTTAGTAAAGTGTGAGTGGCAGGGTAAATCAAAGGGCATGGACATATCTGGCAGATGACATGGCGTATTTTAAAATTTGAACATTTATTTACTTTCTACAAAAGGTACACACACGCAGCGTCAACATTCTAAAGTGCCTCGGAGCGCAACTCGCATAGTTTCCCATTAAATTCGACCCAAATCATTATCAAAGGACAAAGATTATTTACTCTAGCCATCACTGGATGATATATTGTGAACATGTACCTTTCATATAGCCTATTTTCAAGTATGTTGTTTTGTGGTTTGACAGTTTGAAGCCCTATTTAAGGCTACATACAGAGAAATTGCATAATAAACATTGCCATTTCTAATCATTCAGTTTTCACAGTTTCACCACTTGTACTAACCTGCAAAAAACTCAATGTTACTTTGTTCATTCTTGAAGAAGTACAAAACCCTTCATAACTTTGGACTACCATCTCCTGCGTCGCTTCAACTCATCCTGACTGTGTGGTGCGTGTGTGTGAGTGTCTGAGATACATGTTATTTTACCATCTTGTGGTCTCCCAATGCTATTAAGCCAAACTATTAAACAGAGGCCAACAAAGACAACTGGACAGCATGCAAATTGGGCTTCTGATTTAAATGTCGGCTAATTTATAAACATCAATGCCTCAAAAATATATCAATAAAATAGCATGACGATCAATAATATAATCAATATTTTATGACACCCCAAGTAAATATGCATAAAATAAATCTACAAATTATTGTAATGTAGCCAAGTCTCTGTCATTTCAAAGTAAGATTCACTGGTGTATTTTGGGCTTTTTTGTAGTTAAAAGTCTCGCATAATGCACCAACTTTTATTTTTTTCTGGTTATTATGAGGATTTTGATTGCACAATCAACTGCTTTTAGGATTTTATTAATTTGGACTCTTGTAGACTCAATATCTGTGCCCTTCATAGTAAGGAAAGACAAAGCTAATATTTTTTTATTATTCTTTAAACCGAGTTTCTTTTCTTTTTTTAAACTATCAGCCAATTAATTGGTTAATCAGCACCATTTTCGGTATCGGCAGAACCCACTATCAGTCGACCTCTAGTATCAAGTTTGTGGAAAATTTATCTTTGTGTTCATGTTGATATATAGAAATAAACATTTATTGTATTTTCTACAAAAAAGAAGACTTAATGGGGCCTGGGTAGCTCAGCGAGTATTGACGCTGACTACCACCCCTGGAGTCGCGAGTTCGAATCCAGGGCATGCTGAGTGAATCCAGCCAGGTCTCCAAAGCAAACAAATTGGCCCGGTTGCTAGGGAGGGTAGAGTCACGTGGGATAACCTCCTCATGGTCACTATAATGTGGTTCTCGCGGTCACTATAATGTGGTTCTCGCAGTCACTATAATGTGGTTCTCGCTCACAGTGGGGCATGTGGCGAGTTGAGCGTGGATGCCGCGGAAAATAGCGTGGGCCTCAAAGATTCGTTCTCCGCCACTATGAGTCACTATGCCACCACGAGGACTTAGAGCTCACTGGAAATTGGGCATTTCAAATTGGGGTGAAAAGAGGAGAAAATAAAAAAATTAAAAAAAGGAGACTTAATGACTTAAGAAACGTCAAGTGGCGTAACCATCAAGTAAAAGGTATTGTCTATTTTAATATACAATAGTAGTGTACACAACTTAATCATTATAAAAATCATAATCATTAGTTAAAATAAAGTTAGGTAAAAATCATGTATGCTGAGTCACAAATATAAAGGGTTACTCCATTTGACCTAAACAAAATATCTTTTTTTTTTTTTTTAAATGTTCAAACAGTCATGAAGATCTAAAATGGTCCTACGTGTTTTATGTCACAAGTTAGCAGAATAGTTACCTGGATATTACACCACCTGACTGGTAGACAAAAAAAAAAAAAAAAGTATTTAATTCTTTTTACTTTCTCCAGACGGTCACAACACATTTTTACTTTATGCCCCAGAAAAATGTATAAAAATGACAATTTTCATCACAGAAGGTGTATTCAATTAATAATGGTACACGTATCAATCAGGCTAACAAATTCAGAGATTCTTCAGAGATTCTCCAGAGTAACACAAGTAGGTTATTATTGCCTGCATTTCCTTGCATGCACTGGGGGGAATCAGTGGAATTAGGTTGTGAAGGATTAGCTCCATGGGATATTCTCTAAAGCAACTGAGTGACTATGACCAAAGGGGTGCAAAGAAAAGGGCTTCAAAGCAATAACACAGTGCTGAGTTCTAAAAATGGAACGTATACTGGGGAAAACGTCATCCAAACACAATCTGGCCCCACAACACGAGTCTGACTTACTCGAAATCACAAGGGAAACGCTTGACAATTTATTTCCGCTATGTAATTCCTATGTATTAATATCCGAGGTTACGAGACTCTTCTGTCACCTCCATTACACACATATACACCAAACAAAGCGTTCTTTGTCATCAAAACCGAGCGGACTAAGCTCTCTACTGCCCGTCTCCTCCATGCCAACCTCTGGGCTCTGAGAAAGTCTACCACACTGCCATGCACATATTTCATAATACTTGCAAAATGCCAATCATTACAATAATACAATACGTAGCCTACACTCTGCTTTGTCAAGTAGCTTAAAATACGTTTGTATTTAGTTTTTGTATGCACTATACTTTACTGTCTATTGTATCTTGTGTTTCCTTGGGAACACTTCGAAATGTTCCCATATTATGTACTAAGTAAATGTAACGCTTCAAATATTAACCGAAACACTCAATATAATTCGAATCAAATACACACCGTTAAAACTGAATGACCGAACAATGAAAGTACATACATGTCTGTCGCCAGGGTAGGTCTCATCGATGTTTAAAATCCAAATCCGCGCGCTTGAGTTGATGCTTTCAACTGAACAGAACGAAATAAGTTTCTTGTGAAAAGGCGTAGAATCTCGGCAAGGTAGCCTTGATATATCTGTACACACAACGTATCCTCAGTTCGCTGCGTGCACGAGGCTCGCCTGTGTCACTTTCTCCCTCTGAAGAAGACAAGACCGTGGGCTTGGTCCGCAAGGGGTGTGGACAAAACACATGCAAATGAAAAGACGTCCATCCCCAGCGTGTCCACCTCACACCCCGGCCAGCGTGTATCGGGGGTCCTTGTTTTGACTCAAGGGGAATTGAGAGATAAAGTTGGACAAGAAGACTGTGTAAATATCATGTCCTCTGAACGGGTATGTGCAATCTCCTTTACGGAACGTTAACGTCTATCCAACTGCACACATTTACTGACTTAAAAATGCACTTAATGCACGAGTCTTGTTCAAAACAGAGAGGGGGAAGGGAGAATGGGAGGGACAAAGATTTGAGCTTTTTTGGCCTCTTTCAGTGAACCTCTAAGATGTGTAATACACAAAAAAACGTGTCCACCCAAACACCCCCCACCCTAGCACAACCATCAAAACCATATTGGCATCAGGGATAGTTAGCACAAAAAAATTAATTTATGTAATCCTTTAATCACCCTCATGCTGTTCAAAACCAATATGACGTTCTTTCCTCTGTGGAACCCAAAAGGTGATATTATACTCAATGTAAGGGACTGAAACTTTTTTCTATCTATACAATGAAAGTGAATGGTGACTTAAGGCCAATGTATACTTTGCACGTCTGCGTTGTGGATTGCTCCACGCACAGTATGCGTGACGTAAATTTAGCAATAATCCAGTCCGTCAGTGCGCATCGTCTGTGCATGTGCCGGCCATTGATTCTACTAAAAGAGTATCGCAAAGAGGTTTTAGTGGACATGCGTCAAACACGTTCGTATTCTCTCACGGTCAGAGGAGTATACTCACAAAGGCAACGCGGTCGACCAGGCACGAGCCAATCCGGAAAGTTCAAAATCTTAGTATACTTTAGTAACTAACTATACTTTGTTTTTCTGCGTTCCGGATCAGACCACACCCAGCCGACCGTGTTACCTTCCAAAGTGTACTTTTCTGATCACGAGCGAATACGAGCGCGTTTGATGCATGCGCACTATGGTTTGTGATGCTCTTTTAGAGTGGTGCGTAGTCAGGCTGGACGGCTGTGCTGATGACAACATTTACATCACACATACTGTCAGTTCCTATTCCTAACATTCTACCTCACATTTCCTTTTGTGTTCCACCGAATAAAGGAAGTCATACAAGTTTGTAACAAAATAAGGGTAAGTAAATGACGACAGAACTCAGCCTTGAATGACGGATGTGCAAAAACCTTGCCCCACACAACACTCACAATGCTTTATACAGTGTGGTGAACCACATGCCAGGCCATAAAGTAACACAAATGAGTCATTAAGAGGAATGTTATTTACTATCACCAAATAAAAGCGTGTTTTGGCAAACACCTTTATATAAATAGGCCACATAGTAGATAGCCTCTTGATGAGGAATGTAGCTACAGGTTAAATTACTGGCTGAAGTTGTTGCATGGAAATTAGCACACCAGGCTATAGATAGAAACTGTGTAAGGGCAGAGTATGAGAAATGGAGATTAATCTAGGACACAAAGCTGAGGAGGCACCGTTTTCTAAACGATCGAGGGCAAAGTTTAACCACTAGTAGCATGTTAATATTACACAAACCTATTCAAAGATTCTACTGTGAGCCTAGTGTGGCACTAGAATTCTCTACCTTAAAAAACAAACATAAACTGTTGTTGCGTAACTGTACATGCTACAAGCTTACCAATAAACCAATAGTTTAAAAGGGGAGATAGGGAGTATGTGGCTTTGGAGTGTAAACAAGATAGACAGGGGAAAGGGCCTAAATCTGAATCAGAATCAGAATGAGCTTTATTGCCAAGTATGCTTACACATACAAGGTATTTGACTTGGTGACAGAAGCTTGCAGTGCACAAACAATACAACAAGACAGACATAATAAAAAATAGAATAAAGAATAAAAATAAGTGCATAGAATATAAAGTATATATAAAAATACAGAGTAAGACAAAAATATATGTCTATTCAAATACAATATGTCATATACAGTGCAAGGAAAATTAATGGCACCAGAGGTAGGATATGTTAAATAAGTATAATTGACTAAACTGTGTATTGCACATAATTATTGCTCAGTGGGGCAGATTTAACTGTTCATGAAGCCTGGGGGAAAAAGCTGTTCCTGTGCCTGGCTGTTCTGGTGCCCAGTGCTCTGTAGCCCAGCCAGAGGGCAACAGTTAAAAAAGAGGTAGTGGGCTGGGTGAGTGGGGTCCAGAGTGATTTTTCCAGCCCTTTTCCTCACTCTGGAAGTGTACAGTTCTTGAAGGGAGTGCAGGGGCAACCAATAATCCTCTCAGCAGTCTGAACTGTCCTTTCTAGTCTTCTGATATCCGATTTTGTAGCTGCACCAAACCAGACAGTTATTGAAGTGCAGAGGACAGACTCAATGTCTGCTGAGTAGAACTGCTGAGTAGAACTGTATCAGCAGCGCCTGTGGCGGGTTGAACTTCCTCAACTGATGAAGGAAGTACAACCACTGCTGGGCCATTCTCACAATGGAGTCAATGTAGGTCTCCCAATTCAGGTCTTGTGAGATGGTGGAGGGTAATGCTGGGGTGTTTCTATTGAAGTATACAGTCACCTCCACTGTTTTGAGCATGTTCAGCTCCAGGTTGTTTTGACAGCACCAGACAGCCAGCTGTTCAACATCCCTTCTATATGCAGACCCATTGGCATCTTGGATGAGACCGATGACTGTAGTGTCGTCAGCAAACTTCAGGAGCTTGACAGAGGGGTCCTTGGCGATGCAGTTGTTGGTGTACAGGGAGAAGAGTAGTGGGGAAAGCACACATCTCTGGGGAACACCAGTGATGATTGAACAGGTGCTGGAAGTGAATTTCCAGTCTCACTAGCTGCTGCCTGTCTGTCAGAAAGCTGGTGATCCACTGACAGATAGAGGTTGGAACAGAGAGTTGGTTTAATTTAGTCTGGAGAATAGCTGGGATGATGGTGTTGAAAGCCGAACTGATGTCCACAAAAATAATCATGGCATATCCTTGCATATACTGTAACCAGCAAGAAATATTATATTATACTTACACAAAATACACATCATGCATGTGTGACACATGTCCCAAACCTCTCCCAGAGGAGATGTGGCTGGACACATAGGCCTTGGCCAGTTGATGCTGTGGAAATACCCCAGGCAGTACCAAAGGTGATGCTATGTATTTGAAGAGAGGGTAGATGTGGCCACCTGCCAGCAAAAGATAGGCCCAGAGACTGAATAGAGGGGTCAATGCATCCTTCCCATAGTCTCCTCTTTACCCCTGTTTGCCCCCTATTCAAACCCAGCCGGCCATTATCCTGCCATCTGAATTCTAATTTCACTTCCCTAAATTAGTGTTGCACACACACCCACTACCATTCATCCCAATGTGGGTAAGTCCAGGCAAACACACTACAGTGTACCCACTGCCCAAGGCTAAATCTTGGCACCTAAATTATGTAATTAGGACGCAGAATGCAGGGCAAAATCCAGGCCATGTGCTGACAGTGCAAGAGATGTGTGAGTTCTTCATCAAATAGACTTTAATGGCCTTCTTCATCCACAGACACTTAAAGATTTAACAATATAATCATGGGATTTATTATTGTGGAGATTCCTACCTTTCATAACACTACACTAGTCTTGGGGGTTTTAATCCATACATGTCTTATGTCTTTGTTATCTCTGGTTTCATGCATACACTCTTAGAATAAAAGGTTCCATTTAAATTAGAACCCTAAATGGTTCTATCGCTCGCTTCATTTCTGGAACCACTGAAAGGTACTATATAGAACCCTTTTTTATGGGTTCTATCAAAATAACCCTAAAGTGTTCGGGCTATGTGGGTTCTATATTTTCTATATTTTTTATTTATTTTTTTTATTTCCAAAAGAATGTTTAATGATATGCGAATTGAATAGTTCATATACTATATCACTAAGAAAGTGAAATAACCATATAAAAGACATTTAAGTATCATTAAGTGAAGCATTCTTAATAGTTTGTATTTAGAACAACACATGCAATAATTAACACAATTAAAGAATTTTAGCACTGGGACAGATGCAGAATCATTTTGTTGCCACTGGTCTGACAAACTGAGTGAGGTCTTGTGGATACAACAAATTAAACTTCACTTCAGCCATCTCCATGTCATCAGTTTGATGCCCACTCTCTTCACTCTTTGAGGAGATTTGACACCATATGAAAGATCAGGTTGAGGATGGATGTGCTGATCCCTGTAAGTATGTGAAACATTTAATAGACCTGTTGTCAATATGTGGAGTAATTAAAAACACAAATTGATATATCTATAAATTACATATTAAAACATACATGAATAGGAGAGTTGTGTTTTATCTATGAAGATGGTCAAACTGCTGCACTACGGAGCCACTGCAAACAGAAATTAACCATTATTTAGTATCATAAAAACCTTGATATAATGCAAAATAATGAGAAATAATATAAAAATATATACCTTTTATGACATTGATTATGTCATTGTTTTGAAGTCAAATGTCCCCTTTGAATTGTCATGTCTCTGATGATGTTGATGGCCAGAACTTCAGAAGTGTTCTGAGTTTAGTGAAGCTCTTTGCTAAAAACCCATGTTCAATTAATATGGCATCTTCAATAAAACAAAATAATTAGGCCCTAATTATCATATTTTTGTACATGACAGTAAAACTATAAACAACAAATACTCACAAGTTGAGAAATTGAAACATTTCCATCCCTTCCTCTCTTTGACTTTTTTGACATATTCCTATAGCTATTGAATAGAGATGGAGCTTGACTAATTTCTTCATATCAGTGCAGTTGGCTTAATTCAATACTCTTATGTGCTCATGGAAACTTGTTTTGTTTTTCACATGTTTTCTAGATGCAAAGAAAATTGAATTGTAACATAACCTGGTACCAGGATTACTAGTCAACCCACAAGAGATTTTAGTGATTTAAGTTTAAAATGATTTACCTCCTGGCGGAGAATATCGCAGGTCTGGATGAAACAGTTTTGTCAACATTTATTCTTTGTGCTTGCTGAAATAAATGTATAAGTCATAAATGACAAGGTGTTAGGTCAAAATAAATACAAATAACATAAAATTTATCAACAAATTAATTTATATGTCTTACCAAGGTAAAGTCGCCCTTAAGATACCTGCTCAACCGAATTTCCGTGACTGTTAAAATTTGAAATAGGATCCTCGCACATTTTGATCACTCGCTTTAAATGTGCCTTTGCACTGTGTAGATACGAGGAGAAAAAAAGCGCTACATGTTCAAATTGTTTGCTGTTTACAATAAACACATTTGTTTTGCATCTTTTGTTGAATTATGATTCAAGAATAGACTATAGACTGTATATTGACACTAAGATAAACCTGTCCTCTAAAAGAGAGAGGACATTGTATCTGATCATCTGTAATTTATTATTTTCTAATCAAACCCAAATCTGTAGAAGTACATTGAAAAAAGTTATTTTTCTGCTGTATGAAATGCAACAGTAATGTAGTGTAGTGTTCAAAACTATTTATAAACAAAACTTTCAATAGTGTAATTTATGCATATATACATACATATATACTCACATTAAGCAATTGTCAACCCAAAAACCCTTTTGAGCAAAAAGGGTTATTTTTTCTGTAATTTTTTGTAAATAGAACCTTTTTGGCATAAAGGGTTCTTTGGAGCAAAGAACCCAAGGGTTCTAAATAGAACCCTAAAGAACCTTTTTTCTAAGAGTGTACAATGGCTCAAAAAAAGGATATTATACACTTATGTGTCCAAATGTGTCCTGTGTGAAAAACTCAGGATTTAACAGCGTTACGGTGTTTACCAGATTACACTGTTTAATCACACTAAAGTCCTGTTAACACATATAATGTTAACATTTTGTGGCTATACATTTGAATCAGTTTTTATTTTAATGTTTATTGACTGGCCCCTTTCACTTTCACTGTGACTTACCGTAACAATGTTTTTTAATTAAAAAACAAAACAAGGGATCGTTCCAAATTATTGTTTGTGGTAATCAACATTATGACACAAATGCTGTCAACTGAGCTTAACTTGTGTTTAACCCAAAACATTTCTGTAGGTCACATTTAAAAACAACATAAACCAAATGGCATATATTTTAATATGATAGTACAAGCATCCTTTTTAAGCCAAGCATTTCACAAAAAAAAAGTTTGGTACAGTAGGTTCCAAATGATAAGACAATAGATACAGTATATTGATACAAATCAAGAGAGAAAGCATTTGGACACTTGTTTTATCATACATATCATATATATTTTGGGTTCAACACAAGTTAAGCTCAATCGACAACACTTGATTCATAATATTGATTACCATAAAAATTATTTGGACTTTTCCTCCCTTTTCTTTAAAAAAAGCACAAATCTGGATTTCAGTGAGACACTTCAGAGGAAGTGAATGGGGCTGTAAATGTTAAACTTCTCAGTTTCAAAAGTATAACCACAAGACATAAACAATATGCGTGTTAACATGATTTTAGTGTGATAAAATCACTAACCTTTTCTGTGTAAATTTTATATCCAATATTACAACTTCGTTGCCAAACCCTAACATGACTGTAAAAATGACAATATAAACAAATTTACATCTTAAATAATCCATGAGTTTTGACAGAAAAATGTATGTAAATGCTTTTATACAATTGTAAGCTTCACATTTCTGTCATTTAACCCTCCAAAATGGGCCCCATTCTCTTCAATTGTAAATGCCACAATGTAACTTTGATTTTTGCTTTTTTTTAAAGAAAAGGATGGACGAGTCAAATTTTTTGTTTTCAGAGAACACTGACAAAATTTTGCCAACTTCAAGATTAAAACAAGAAAACAATCTGCCAATGGGGTAAAAAAAATTAAATAAAATTCTATTATTTTCCTTTTGAATCAAGTTTATTTTTCTTACCCCTCTGGCAAATAGCATATGGTTTTAAGCATAAACCTCACTAAATTTAGTTAGATTTTTCTCTAAAATGTCAGGTACAATATATATATATATCCTGTTTTAAGAATGTTTCAATATTTTTACTGAAGACAATAATACTAATTAATACTTTTTTTTCTGTTTGTTTGCACATGACACTTGCTTTTATATTTTGTTCTTGAATGCAATGACATTCAGACATTTTTATGTGGGATTCATTCTAAATCATTCTTAAGTCCAAAAGTGTCAGAATACGTTTTTGGGCTACTGTATTCCTCCTCTTACATTTGTTTTTGTGATACTCATGTCATAGACAAGGTCTTCTAGCGTGGCTCAGCCCTGCTTTAAGATTGTTGCTATCAGGCTGTCAATCTCATTTTGAACTCAAACCCCCTCCCTGCTCCTCCTCCATGCTCATTAACCTCTGAACTCCAGTGCGTGCAACCTGCCTGTCAGACTCCCAGTGGGAATGCCCAATGTTTAAGGAGGGAGGCTGCATTTGATCATTACTTTCTGTCCTTCTTTACTGTCTTACCTCTCTGTTTTATTGGCTCTTAAGTTCTATAAAGATTCCATGTTTGTAGGATGATGATGCACTGGTTTACTTCTCAAAGAAGCCTGAACCAAAATTATAATGCAAGTCTCTCTTGCCATTTCTCTGCATCCCCTTTTGGCTGAAAGCAATGCTCAAGGATTTCCTTTTGAAAGACACAGCACACCAATTGTGTCTATAAAGCTACAAAAAAATAAAGTAAAAGTTAAATGAAAGACACACAGAATGTCAGTAAAAAGCAAGCATAGAGCTGCTGTACACAAATTAAGATTTATAGAAGAATATTTCATCTTTGTTGGTCCTTTCAATGCAAGTGAATGATGGCTAGAAATAAGAAGGTCCAAAAATCTGATAAAAGTAATCCCTAAAACTCCAGTGGTTTAATCCATGTGTTCTGAAGTGATATGATAAGTGTGGGTAAGAAACAGATCAATAATTAAGTACTTTTATGTACTATCTCCACTTTTACTTTTACATCTGAAAATCACATGTGGCGCTTGTTTAGTTGCACTTTCATGCCTAAAAGTGAAAGTGAAAGTGGAGATTCACACTCAGAGACCATTCACTTGCATCGGAAGGACCAGCACGGCTGAGATAAATCTTCGTTTGTGTTCAGCAGAAGAAAGAAAGTCATACACATCTGGATGGCATGAGTACAAGTAAATGATGAGAGAAGTTTTATTTTGGGTGAACGATCCCTTTAAAGAGAGCTCAGAGATCTCACGACATTAATGTCTCGGTAGTCCACTCCTTTCTTTTAAAACCAGGATCAAACCAGGACATAAAAAAGACATGTCATGACATCAGTTTGTAGGTCAACCCATAAGGCTAATTCTTCATGTGTTCAGCTAAAAAAATAGCTGCCTAAACTGACAACAAGTTGCTAAAAAAGGTCAACAACACAGATACGCTTGACAAATCATTTAAACATTATTAGTAAAAAGCCCAAAATGGTTTCAAAATTCACATTTGAACAATGACTATCCATTATGTTGTAGAACAACAGAAACATCAGAAAGTTTCTATAGTAATGTTAACCACGGCTGTTAACCAACTTTATCTTACTCATCATAAATTGACAATCACTGTTCTAAAATCCCATTAGCAATTCCTAAAGGAACTCAGTGCTTGAAAATACTAATTCTCATCCAGGTTTTAGCTGAACAGCTCTGTCGTATGAAGCCTTGTTTAGTCTTCTGTTTAGCCTCTTTATTGTTTAGCCTTCTCGGGAACCTTTTCAACATATGTCAACTACCCTCATAGAACCAACCCACTCACACACTCACTCACTCACCATAACATGCTGACCCACGCAAAAGAAAAAAAATGTGTACTAACACAAACACACTGCATGCCACCTGTTCACTCTGCTACTTTGGTTTTTCATAACTTGCACACACAAGCATATCACACTAAACAATCACACAGACATATTATACTTCATACTTCAAGCCAGTCCATAAAACTACATATAGTTTTGAGAGCTGGAGAAAATCTCAGATGAAAAAGGTGTGATAAACTCGCACCCTGAGGCACGGGGTGGTCTATTTGGGTCAGGCATCACCAAAGCCCTCATTTCAGGGCTAGAGGCATCTGTGTATACACTTGCCATAGACTCAAGTCAGAGTAGTGAACAATGTTAGCATTGAGATATAATATCAGAAGAATGGTTATTGTCCAAACAGAGCATAAATCTAGAAGAACGTTTTTATGACTATATATGCTAGCACTCTGTGAATTGACCTTTGAAGATTTGGTATTTTAGACTAGGCTGACCATTTGGTACACCAACTGTTTGTTTAGAACAGACAAATCTAATTAACAGCACTGAAGACACGAACAGGTGGCTCAAGTACCTTCCTTTGAAAATCTATTCCGCTTTCTCCCAACATGATCACACGGGAAGCCGGCATGTGTATCCGAGAGTTCCAGTACCCTAGGGTCAGACACATTAAGCTGACTCACTGACAGTCGCCATATCCCATCAGAAATTTTTCATCAGCTCAACTGTGTTTACCTTCTCCTGTGGCACAACTGGAAATGTGTTCCATTAACAGCGTGGGAGACCTGTGTTCACATCCAGCAATGAAAGCAAGAAGTAATCGCTTCACATAATTAGTGACAAGCATGATTTGGAGGTTGCATTTTTCCCTCTAACATTACATATTTACTCCACTTATGGTTAGGTTTAGGTTTGGGGTTTCGCTTGGGCGTTTTCAGTTCCTCTTTATTATAACAGACTGTATAGCTGAAAACAACTGTGAACATTTCACCCAGAAAATGGATTTCATATGTGCACATACTCCCAACAACACTAACCGCTTTGGCCACAGGGGCAGTGTTTCTAATTTCGGTAAGCACATGCCGATTTTAGCTAAAGAAAATTCAACCTACTGTTTCCAATTTCACTATGAGATCAGTCTGTTTCTACTCAGGCCCAGTGTCACTAGACTTGGCCATATTAAAAAAAAAAACTTTCATATTGTGGAAGCAAAACTTCCTTGATCTTTTGAAATAAAAGAGTTAATTATACTATGAAAACTCTGTAACATTTAGAAAAAGAGCATCTATTGAAACTAAGTAACAATATCAACTTGTTCTGCAACTTTCTAACATAAGACAGATAATGTCTGCACACATTTACACATTAACAACATTTTACACATTAACACAGGATTCAGAAATTTGACCCAGTCATGAAGAGGTAATATTTGTACCCCAAAATAATTCTGTGTTTCTTTCAAAGTTGAAAAGTCATAGGGGTTTGGAACAACATTAGGGTGAGTAAATGATGACAGAATTTTCGATTCTGAGTGAACTGCAAAGACAGTATTGCAAAGATGCTGCTATGTATGGCAACTGAAACTGTATGGCCCATTTAATTCTAATAGTCATAGAATTTGTGGGAAATTATCCTGAAAACAATTATATATATGATTGCACAAAAACATTAGAAGTGCACCTCAGGGAAAAAGTTAAATGATTAAAAAATGTGTGATATGATCCCTGTAATACAGTAACCAATGGAAAACTCAGTCATACCAGTCAGTCATTTTACACTGAGCCACTGTGCAGACTTGGGCTGCACGATTTGAGGAAAATGTCATATTGCGATTATTGAGGTTAATATTGCGATTGCGACATAGTAAATAAATGGTAACATGACTCAACTTGCTTGGTTATCAAGGAAAATGGACAAATAGATTATTGATAATACGGAAATGTATATTTTTCAACTCAAACATACAAACTAGCAACAACAACAACTATAAATGCACAGTGTTTTCAAATTAAAATATTTTTACAAAATTAAATAATATCTTTGCATTACTGCAAACTTGTTATTTTTTTTAATTTTTAATTATTTTTTTTTAAATGATTTGGTATTTCCAAATCCTCTTTCTAAAAAGTTCTACTTATCGCTGGTACCTCTTGTCCAGTGTGTGGATCATTTTCTGAAATCCCACTTTTCTACTTTTCTCTGTGCTGTTTCAGGTGCTGATATAAATTTGTCACCACGTGATGTAGGACTTTAATTTTTCACAGTACCTCTCTCTCTGCTCAGTGTCGGTTATCTTAAAGCCAAAATATCGCCATATAACCAAGGTTTTTCCTGGCTCAAAATGAGGCGGAGGTGGTACCATACTGATCAAAAAGTGACGTTAAAAACATGTAAACATTGGCATCGCATTAATACACTCCTAATGACCTGGCAACTGAATACTAGTGTTAATTCTGTCAACTGTTTTTATTATTTAATCTTAGTCTTCATCCTGTGTCAAATGTCCTTTTTAGTATTTATCATATTTAGTCAACCTTATCCTATTTCTATTTATTCTTTTTAGTTGTTTTGTTTGACAAAATATGGGCATTTTTTATGTAGGTTTAGTCAGTGAAAAATGTTGACATTTTAGTCATATTTTAGTAACATTTAGTCATATTGATATTTTAGCCACTGAACACTGTAAACATTTTAGCCATAAGAGTATTGATAAGCATTTGTCAATCTTGTCTATCCAAAACCTATATATATATATATATATATATATATATATATATACACTCACCTAAAGGATTATTAGGAACACCTGTTCAATTTCTCATTAATGCAATTATCTAATCAACCAATCACATGGCAGTTGCTTCAATGCATTTAGGGATGTGGTCCTGGTCAAGACAATCTCCTGAACTCCAAACTGAATGTCAGAATGGGAAAGAAAGGTGATTTAAGCAATTTTGAGCGTGGCATGGTTGTTGGTGCCAGACGGGCCGGTCTGAGTATTTCACAATCTGCTCAGTTACTGGGATTTTCACGCACAACCATTTCTAGGGTTTACAAAGAATGGTGTGAAAAGGGAAAAACCTCCAGTATGCGGCAGTCCTGTGGGCGAAAATGCCTTGTTGATGGTAGAGGTCAGAGGAGAATGGGCCGACTGATTCAAGCTGATAGAAGAGCAACTTTGACTGAAATAACCACTCGTTACAACCGAGGTATGCAGCAAAGCATTTGTGAAGCCACAACACGCACAACCTTGAGGCGGATGGGCTACAACAGCAGAAGACCCCACCGGGTACCACTCATCTCCACTACAAATAGGAAAAAGAGGCTACAATTTGCAAGAGCTCACCAAAATTGGACAGTTGAAGACTGGAAAAATGTTGCCTGGTCTGATGAGTCTCGATTTCTGTTGAGACATTCAGATGGTAGAGTCAGAATTTGGCGTAAACAGAATGAGAACATGGATCCATCATGCCTTGTTACCACTGTGCAGGCTGGTGGTGGTGGTGTAATGGTGTGGGGGATGTTTTCTTGGCACACTTTAGGCCCCATAGTGCCAATTGGGTATCGTTTAAATGCCACGGCCTACCTGAGCATTGTTTCTGACCATGTCCATTCCTTTATGGCCACCATGTACCCATCCTCTGATGGATACTTCCAGCAGGATAATGCACCATGTCACAAAGCTCGAATCATTTCAAATTGGTTTCTTGAACATGACAATGAGTTCACTGTACTAAAATGGCCCCCACAGTCACCAGATCTCAACCCAATAGAGCATCTTTGGGATGTGGTAGAACGGGAGCTTCGTGCCCTGGATGTGCATCCCACAAATCTCCATCAACTGCAAGATGCTATCCTATCAATATGGGCCAACATTTCTAAAGAATGCTTTCAGCACCTTGTTGAATCAATGCCACGTAGAATTAAGGCAGTTCTGAAGGTGAAAGGGGGGTCAAACACAGTATTAGTATGGTGTTCCTAATAATCCTTTAGGTGAGTGTGTATATATATATATATATATATATATATATATATATATATAGCTTAATTAAGGATGAAATAAAGATATATCGAAGTCCAGAATATCCATCCATCCATCCATCCATCTTCAACCGCTTATCCGAAGTCGGGTCGCGGGGGCAGCAGCTCCAGCAGGGGGCCCCAAACTTCCCTATCCCGAGCCACATTAACCAGCTCTGACTGGGGGACCCCGAGGCGTTCCCAGGCCAGTGTGGAGATGTAATCTCTCCACCTAGTCCTTGGTCTTCCCCGAGGCCTCCTCCCAGCTGGACGTGCCTGAAACACCTCCCTAGGGAGGCGCCCAGGGGGCATCCTTACCAGATGCCCAAACCACCTCAACTGACTCCTTTCCACGCAAAGGAGCAGCGGCTCTACTCCGAGCTCCTCGCGGATGACTGAGCTCCTCACCCTATCTCTAAGGGAGAAGCCCGCCACCCTTCTGAGGAAGCCCATTTTGGCCGCTTGTACTCGCGACCTAGTTCTTTCGGTCATGACCCAACCTTCATGACCATAGGTGAGGGTAGGAACAAAAATTGACCGGTAGATCGAGAGCTTTGCCTTCCGGCTCAGCTCTCTTTTCATGAAAACGGTGCGATAGAGCGAATGCAATACCGCCCCCGCTGCCCCGATTCTCCGGCCAACCTCCCGCTCCATTGTCCCCTCACTCGTGAACAACACCCCGAGGTACTTGAACTCCTTCACTTGGGGCAATACCTCCTTCCCCACCCGGAGTACGCACTCCATCGGTTTCCTGCTGAGAACCATGGCCTCAGATTTAGAGGTGCTAATCCTCATCCCAGCCGCTTCACACTCGACTGCCAAGCGGTCCAGTGAGAGCTGAAGGTCACGGACCGATGATGACATGAAGACCACATCACCTGCAAAAAGTAGAGATGAGATCCCCAGCTCACCGAACCGCATACCTTCCCCACCCTGACTACGTCTCGATATCCTGTCCATGAATACCACAAACAGGATTGGTGACAAAGCGCAGCCTTGGCGGAGACCAACCCCCACATAGAACGAGCTCAACTTCGTGCCGAGGACCCGGACACAGCTCTCGCTTCGGACGTACAGAGATTGGATCGCCCTAAGAAGGGACCCCCCCACCCCATACTCCCGAAGCACCTCCCACAGTCTCTCCCGGGGGACCCGGTCATACGCCTTCTCCAGATCCACAAAACACATGTAGACCGGATGGGCATACTCCCAGGCCCCCTCCAGAATCCTTGCGAGAGTAAAGATCTGGTTCGTCGTTCCACGGCCAGGACGGAACCCGCATTGTTCCTCTTCAATCTGAGGTTCGACAATCGTCGAAAAGTCCAGAATAGTGATTGTCAATTTATGATGAGTAAGATAAAGTTGGTTAACAGCCGTGGTTAACATTACTAAAGAAACTTTCTGATGTTTCTGTTGTTCTACAACATAAAGGATAGTTATTGTTCAAATGTGAATTTTGAAACCATTTTGGGCTTTTTACTAACAAGTTGCTGCTTCATATGGACTTCAATAAGCTGTGATCTGTGTTTCTATCAGAAACTCGAGCTGCAGTGCTACTCTCCTCTCGCATGTCATCATTATAGACTGTGACTGTCATCATTATTAGCTGTGTAGAAAATGGGCAAACAACTCTCAGAGAGAAGGGGCTGTCACGTCCACACATGCACTTATTTATTTAATAAAATCGCAGCATTTTGCCGTCATATAATCGGCAAAATGTCAGCACAGGCTGACATCGTGATTGCGATATGATTAATCGTGCAGCACTAGTGCAGACTCTGCAATCTATCCCTGTTTGGGCAGTTAATGTCTGGTGGCACTCTTTAAATGTCTCCATAAATGACACTGGTCCTCTAACCCCCATCATTCTTAAGACCTTCAGGCAGGAAGAAGACCCAGGGGCGGATCTCTGACCCTTCAGCCCAGTTAATCTTTCCAGCCTGATTTCCTGTTATAGATTAAAGCAGGGTGGAACCTTGCCGACCAGGCCATAATAACCTGCTGATTGGTCTCTTCCCCTAGGCATGCTGCTCAGCAGGCTGAAAGGAAGTGCGAGTGATGGCATCTTGTGTGACCCGGCCATTGAGGACATCGTCAGCACGTAAAGGAGTATGTCCTGGTACACAAGCCATTTAAATGTGGTGTGGAAAGTTTTCGTGGTTAAAATACTCTTCAACTCCACCTTAACCTTGTGTGACAATGCATCCTCATATCAGGACATTGAATTTTGTCTTCCCTGTAACCTCTATATAATTAAAATTATTTTAAACTGACTATTCTCAAATCAAGTGATTCGATATGTTGTCATGATCAAACCATGACAACATATGACAAAACAAGATGGCACCAATTGCAGTAAAATGCTGCAGTGTGAGCAGACCAAACAAAAGTCCAGACACTCATGCTCCATGTCTTGTCTCGTATTGGCTTGAGTGCATTGTTCTTGTGTAACCTTGGTGGGATGCACTTGCGTCAATAATCTGTTCTGTCTCTTGCGACCGTGGATGTGTGTTGAACTTGCTTTGTGCTACATGCCCGGGTTGTGGGCTATCTTCACGTTGTGCTGAGGTTCGGTCACTTCAGTCTGAGGTGTCACTTTATTTGTAGCTGAACTCTCACACAGGTGTCCTGTCTTGTTTTGTCACCTGTGTCGTGCATCGAGTGCTGTTTGCCTCACGATATACGCTCAGGCTTAGTCTAGTGTGAGAATGATTCCTGACAGTTTTTGTGTTAAATTTGTAAAGCTCTTTTTAATATCAGCTCCTGTTTTTTACCTCTATGTTGGTGTACATTTGGCAAACTGTGAGAAAAAAAGATCTGCTGCATTCTTAGAACACTTATATAGAATAGACATGTACACGCTTTTTTTATACATGAAAACTGTGATGAACCATCGGACCACATGACATTCCATGAGCCAGTTTATGGCCCTTCCCTAATTGTCAAATGTCAAGGCAAAGAAGAGTGGCTCCATTTTAATTGGATCGTGGCAGGACCAACACAAACAAATGCAAAGCACAGCCATCAGATAAGCTGCTCGGACAACTACCAGATACTTCAGAAAGTAAGGCCCCGGGAAAAGACTTCTCATCGGTTCATGAGTGATTTCCTAGCAACATTTTAAAAATTTATGTTGCAAAAGCTATAACAAAAAAGCCACAAAGACAAACTTTTACGCTCAAATTTTTATTCCTAACATGGACGTCAACTGCAACACATCCACTCCATGTTTGTTCACAGAACTGTTTATGTAAATTGCAGTTGTTCAATTAGCACAATAGTTCACACAATCTGAACTATGGTGGTATAAATTAATGCATACATAATATTTCATCTTTCAATATCAAGTTTAGTCTTTATATCTTCAGAAAAATGCCAAGAGTATTTTGAAGAGGTTTGGAAAAGGAACAATGCATAGATGACACTTTAAAGTCATTGTTCTAACTATGTATTTTAAAATATGCAAATGTTCCACACAGAGGAACATTGGCCCCCTCCAGTCTCAGCAGGCAATCATAACCCTGAAACAAGAAGCGACAAACTCTTTGAAAAAAACTCTCTGAAAACTCTTGTTCATCAGGAATGTATAAAACTATCCTCCAGATGACCATGCCTTTGTTCTGAGTTTCTGGTTGTTCAAGTTTGTGAGCAATATCAGGATAATAATCAACATACCGAGTCCCTGTTCAGAGGGTCATTAACAGGATACACTTCTAATACTCACTTTACGAGAGAGAGCCATGAACAGAATAATAATGAACATTCTGTATCTCTGGCCTTAGTAGGAGATATAACAGAATATAATATAGATATAACCATCCAACGTTCTAAGTCTCACTCCATGAGAGTAAGGATATCAGATCATCCATTGTTCTCAGTGTCCATCTGAGAGACAGTAAAAGATCGACCAAGTACCAAGTCTTACTATAAGAGACTATAATGGCAAGTTCGGAATCCCTATACCAGGGAGATAACTACAGCGACAAGGTTTAGCTCCGGCGAGCAAACCCTCTCTTCAAGTTTCGTGTATCTGCGTACACTGACATAATGGCTGTATATCTGCATGTTCCAAATTGAATCTTTCCCTCCTATGCACATTATTTACCTATTTGTTTATTTGATCTTTTAGCATACTAGTACCATATTAGTGTGTTCCTTTTGTTGATGCAGAAGAGCTCTTAAGGGTTAGGCCGTATCTCATGAATCCTTCAGATTAACCAGATGACCAGCTCCCTCCAATTTACATATTTCTAATTTATTGAATGGTCCATTTGGAATTTCACTTTTACTGTTAAGGTGAAACTTCTTAGCTGGTGCCCGAGGATGAAGGGAGGGGTCATCTGATATTAATAAACACACACATATACAGGCCTTAAGTGACGTGTGATCAAAAATCACCACATACTTTGGTGTTTTGTGTGAGGCCCAGTTAATTTCAATTGGTGCCAGTGGGATTCTCATTACATTGTACAGACATTATTGAAACTCATAATAATATAAGACTATTATTGTTGTTATTATAAAAGTCATACTCACCAGCTCACTGTAGAGATTTAATAGATTTGCTTTATTCTTATAATGCTTAAAACCTCTACTAAAGTCTCTTTGTAGATCTGTAGACATACACATTTTAAAGGATTACAATTTTCTGTTGATCATTGATTCAGTGACTAACTAATTTCACACAAGACACTAATTTGTCACCACCTAAATGGTCACTGACCGAATCATTAAATGGATCTGAACGAATTTTGGTGAACGCAGTCAAATCACTCGAGCCACTTCCCACAATACACAAGCACAAGAGTAAAACATAAAACTGTGCACATGCACAATTGTCAATTGTAATTGATTAAACAACTTATTCAGGGCCAGCTTGAGCTCAGTCTTTTATCATGTCATGTGTGAAACAGAAGCAAGCACTCTACAAAATGTCCTTTATTTTGAAGTTAGTTTTGCAAAATTGTGCAATTAATTTTCAGTACTTGAATCTTTAAAACACTTCAAATACAAGTATATAATACTAATATATTCATATAATACTTATATCATAATTATAATATTTATGTGAAATATTAGTTCTGCACAGTAAGAGTTGGGTTTTTTATGACTTTTATGACTGCTACGCCCCTGACATAAAGGCACCTTAAAAAGTAATCCATATGACTCCAGTGGTTTAATCCATGTCTTCTTAAGCAAGCTAATTAATTTCAGGTGAGAACAGACCAAAATATAACTCCTTTCTCTCTGTACATTTTTCCATTGCAGTCTCTAGGCATGATCATGATTTCAAGCTCGATTACACTAACTAGTGCTTGTCGCATGCGCAGATGGCACTAGGAAGTGTAATCGAGCTTGAAATATATAATCGTTCATGATTGAGCATGATAGTTATATTTTAGTCTGTTCTTCAGAAGACATGGATTAATCCACTGGAGTCTTTTGGGTTACTTTTATGATGCCTTTATTTGCTTTTTGGAGCTTCAGAGTTTTGGGCACCATTCACTTGCATTGTATAGACCTACAAAGCTGAGTTATTCTTCTAAAAATCTTTGTGTTCTGCAGAAAAAATGTCACACATCTGGGATGGCATGAGGGTGAGTAAATGATAGGAAATGATTCAATTTGAGTGAACTATCCCTTAAATATCCAGAAATAAATATAAATAGCCATTTGTGAGATTATTCTCCTGAAAACGCATGCTTGTTGTGCATGGTCCTGATCCAGGCCCGGTAATTAAGCTCCAACAAAAGGTTTCTCACTCAAGCTTTCTTTAATGTTCCTTTTCAAAGCAGTGCCAGTGAAGAACTGCTGAGTGTCTGTTATCCTGAGAAAAGTGATGGCAATGAAAGAGAGAGAAAGGGGGAGAAATGGGGAGCAGAGGCAGAAGTAAAAGAGAAAGTGAAGAGTGAAAGCAAAGCCTGCATTGGGGATGCAAGAACATGGCTGGCAATGAGCTCATGCACATTGTTACTTTTTGCATAAGCCATTCCACTCACGATGAAGAGTAAGAAAGAGAAAAAGAAGGAAACAAAAAAGAGACATAGAATTTAAAAATGAAAATCAGGTGCATTCAATGCTTCCTTAGTGCAAATAAATGTAAAAGTGTTCATTTATTCAACGTTAGCTGAACATGCGGAGACAGCTAAGTCATTCGCAAGTTAATTTCCCTGAAAACTGTAAACATTGTGGTGCTGTCAAAACATTGCTCTGTTATTTTTTAGCATCCGACTTGACACAGCAACACTGGCACAACTAATGGCATGATTTTTAGAAGGATATCAGTTTATACAACAAATGTAAGAGAGAGGGCAGTGTTTGAGAAAACTGTTTCAAAACAGTTCTTAGTTTTGCAATTCAGTCTGGTGGTGCTACAGTGGCACAGAAATTTACATAAGCTTTAAAAAATGTATTTCAATCCTGCTGACTTCATGTGAATAAATAAAAGTAGTTCCCCTTCTGTCACTCACTTGACGTCATGGAGTGAGATGGCCATTATGGAGCTGACCTCTAGACCACTCCATCCCCCATTGGAGGGCCGGCAGGGAAACCTTTTGCCACTCCCTGACCGGGCTACGGTACCCAAAAGAGCAGCTTCCTCACTCCATGCCCGACATACTAGTACCAGGTCCTCAATTTCGGCTCGTCCCTGTCCCCTCGCGCCTTCACGAAGTTCGCAGAGGCAGCCCTTGCCCCGCTAAGGGAAGTGGGCATCTGCGTACTTAGTTACCTCAACAACTGGCTGATTCTAGCTCACTCTCGAGAGTCACTGTGCACCCACAGGGACCAGGTGCTCAAGCACCTAAGCTGGCTAGGGCTTCAGGTCAACTAGGAAAAGAGCAAGCACTTCCTGGTTTACAGCATCTCTTTTCTTGGAATGGAGTGCGACTCATTCTCAATGACAGTGTGCCTCACAAGCGAGCACACACAGCCAGTGATGAACTGCTTAAGTTTGTTCAGACAAGGCACAGTGGTTCCACTGTGGCAGTTCCAGAGGCTCCTGGGGCTTATGGCATCCTCAGCTGCGGCCGCGCTGCTTGGGTTGATGCTTATTAGACCGCTTCAGACTCGAGTCCCGAGACGAGCATGGCACAACTGTGTGACCATCACCCTTCTCTGCCGTCACCTATTCAGCCCCTGCACAGACCTCTGTTCTCTGCAGACAGGAGTCCCCCTACAGCAGGTGTCCAGATGCATCGTGGTCACCACAGTCGGCTCGAATCTGGGCTGGTGCGCCATGTTCAACAGGCGTGCAGCCGCTGGCTCCTGGACAGGACTGCTGCTGGGCTGGCACATCTACTGCCTAGAGTTGCTGACTGTACTTCTAGCCCTGCGGAGATTCCTCCCACCCTTTCAGGACAAGCATGTCTTGATCCGTTTGGACAGCTCTGAGACTGTAGCATATATAACTCTCCAAGGCGACTTTTGCTCTCATCTCATGTCGCAACTTGGCCACCATCTCCTCCTCTGAAATTAGCATGTGGCAAATCCTCCCGCTGCCCGCTCTGATACTCCCTGATGGGAGCCGCCCTTGGGACAGATGCGCTGGCACACAGCTGACCCCAGGGGCTACGCGAGTATGCTTTTTCCCCAGTTAGCCTACTTGCACAAGCCCTGTGCAAGGCCAGGGAGGGCGAGGAACAAGTCACTCTTGTAGCCCTTTGTTGGCCCACTCAGACTTGGTGCTCAGATCTCATGCTCCTCACGACAGCACCTACCTGCCGAATTCCCCTGAGGAAGGACCTTCGTCCTCAGGGATGGGGCACCCTCCGGAATCCACGCCCAGACCTCTGGAACCTCCACGTCTGGCCCCTTGATGGGACGCGGAAGATCTAGGCAGTCTACCACTAGCCGTCGTAAACACGATCACCCAAGCAAGAGCTCCCTCTACCAGGCTGCTTTATGCCCTAAAGTGGCATTTGTTCGCAAATTGGTGTTCTTCCCAATCTGAAGACCCACAGATGTGCGCAGTCAGGTCAGTGCTCTCCTTCCTGCAGGAGAAGCTGGAGGGACGGCTGTTTGCCAATTCTCATTGGCCTTTTCTCAAAGTTCAGAGGCAACCGAGGCTCTCAAGAGAGATCCCTAGTGTCACTACATCGACACAACGTCTCGTTCCCTCCATCAGGGAATGGGGGTTTCAACAGTAACCTAGACGATTTTCCCTGTTTCACTTTCTTCATTTAGAATCCCTTCTGACTTCTGCTCGGCAAAACGCATGACAAGTGTCCTACCAAATAATGTAGTTCTTCCTTGTTAACAGCCGTAAACAAGGAAGGTAACACAAAAATTCCATTTGCATTTTCTTTTTTATCTTTATTTATGACCGTTTCCTGGTGTTGAGGTGTTTCCTGTTCACTCTGCACTGTAATGCCCTAAAAAGTTTATGTTTATTATTTCTCTGAGTCAACAGACAGCCACATAAGGAAGGAAGCTGTCAAAACAAATTATACATGCAGTATGTCTTAACTTTATGTTCAGAGCAAGCTCTAGCTTGACTTTTATTTATGCTGAATTGTTAAACTTATACAGAACGTCAATCGAATTCTGGATATGGATAAATGTATCCTTTTTTTTTTTGCCTTTTGAATTGACCTGCCCTATCCCTACCTAAAATGTGCTATAAGACTATTTACAACTTGATAAATCACTAACTATCAAAAACGAATATCATAATACTATATACATTCAAAACTTTTGCATCACTCTCTGCTTTTATGCAACAGAAGCTGACATGAAGATCAGAGACTAGATTATGCAGATATAGGCTCAATTGAGAGTAAAATAAAATATCAAAGATTAAAATGTAAAAAAGTATAAAATAAAGTTGCATCTCCTTTTGCAAAATGATAACACAGAACATATTCATATTCATTCAAGGTTCATAAACGTATTCTTAATGTGGACAAGTTCTACATGTAAATGAGACAAAAGTGTGGGATGGTGCATCAGTTGTTCCTTAAAAGTATGTCTACATTTGTGTCACTGTGCCTGATCATTTTCTAACAGAAAGACAGAGAACAAGAGATATGAATATAGAGCTATTTTCCATGCAGGCTGAATGTTATCTTTCTGCACCCACAATAGAATGTCTCACTCCCTTCAACAAAGCATTCATTATAGTCAGATGTGTTGTGCAGGTGTTTTATTTACTTGAGGTGCTTTTGTCCAGATTGTTTGTCTTTCCACTTACGTCACAATACATAAACAGGTGAGCTTTGGTAAAGTGGTAAAGACCGGAGAGAACCCCACATGGTTATTGCTCGCATACTGACTCTGACAGAGAGGAATGGAAAATAAGAATGGAGACATACTAAAAAATACATGTACAAAAATCATTAAAAGTTAGTCCTAATAAACCAGACTGTCCATTATTATTCTCAAATAGAGAATACAACATATATTAAAAAAAAAAACCCACAAAAAGCACAAAAGGTCTAAATTAGACAGTTAGAAAATATATAATTTGGTCTAAAAACTCATTTTAGACGAAATTAGTGAATTAGACCAACATGAGGCTCATGACTCATGACCACTTGCTCTAATGGCAGTAACCACAAAGGCAAAGGTAGAAACTCATTCGTACCAATGGATTATGAGCAAACATTGCCCTCCACTGGACAATCTTAAAAATGAATGCAGCATACATTGGCATGCAAAGTTTGGGCACCCCTGGCCAACATTTCTGTTGCTGTGAATATTTAAGTGAGTTAAATAGCAGAATTGAACTCCAAAAGGCATAAAGTTAAAGATTAAACATTCCTTTCAACATTTTAAGCAAGATAAGTGTATTATTTTTGTTTTGGACAATTTTAGAGTGAAAAAAAGGAAAGGAGCACCATACAAAAGTTTGGGCACCCCAAGAGATTTGAGCTCTCATATAACTTTTACCAAGGTCTCAGAACTTAGTTAGCTAGTTAGCTTCTTAGGGCTATGGCTTGTTCACAATCGTGTTTGAAAAGGCCAGGTGATGCAAATTTCAAAGCATTACAAATACTCTTGACTCCTCAAACCTTGTCCCAACAATCAGCAGCCATGGGGTCCCCTAAGCAGCTGCCTAGCTCTCTGAAAATTTAAATAATTGATGCCCACAAAGCAGGAGAATAGTATAAGAAGATAGCAAAGCATTTTCAGGTAGCCATTTCCTCAGTGCATAATGTAATTAAGAAATGGTAGTTAACAGGAACGGTAGAGGTCAAGTTGAGGACTGGAAGACCAAGACATTTTTCAGAGAGATTTGCTCGTAGGATTGCTAGAAAAGTAAATCAAAACCTCTGTTTGACTGCAATAGACCTTAAGGAAGATTTGGCAGACTCTACTGTGCAGCGACACCTGCACAAATATGACCTTCGTAGAAGAGTCATGAAAAGAAAACCTTTCCTGCATCCTCGCCACAAAATTCAGCATCAGAAGTTTGCAAATGAACATGTAAATTTTGGAAGTCCTGTGTACTGATGAAGTTAAAATCTAACTTTTTGGCTGCAATGAGCAAAGGTATTCTTGGAGAAAAAAGGGTGCAGAATTTCATGAAAAGTACACCTCTCCAACTGTTAAGCACAGGGGTGGATCGATCATGCTTTTGGCTTGTGTTGCAGCTAGCGGTATGGGAAACATTTCACTGGTAGAAGGAAGAATGGATTAAATTATAAACCAGCAAATTCTGGAAGCAAACATCACACCATCTGTAAAAAAGCTGAAGATGAAAAGAGGATGGCTTCTACTACAGTATAACAATGATAAACATACCTCAAAATCCACAATGGATGACCTCAAGAGGCGCAAGCTGAAGGTTTTGCCATGGTCCTCACAGTCCCCCGACCTAAACATTAAAAATCTGTGGATAGACCTCAAAAGAGCAGTGCGTGCAAGACAGTCCAAGAATCACAGAACTAGAAGCCTTTTGTTAGGAAGAATGGGCGAAAATCCCCCAAACAAGATTTGAAAGACTCTTAGCTGGCCACGAAAATGTTTACAAGCTGTGATACTTGCCAAAGGGGGTTTTAATAAATTCTGACATTGCAGGGTGCCCAAATTTTGCTTCGGTGCCTTTTCATTTTGTATTTTTTTTTAAACTGTAAAAGATGTAAATAAAAAAAGTAAAATTGCTTAAAATATTAAAGAAATTAGTCATCTTTAACTTTATGCCTTTTAAAAATAAGGCCATCTTTTGCCCGCTTAGCTATTCACAGTAACATAAATTTTGATCAGGGGTGTCCAAACTTTTGCATGCCACTGTATCTGACAAGCACAGATTCAAAATTCTAACATCACCTTCAATGTCTATGGTGATTACAGCACTACTCGATAAATACCCCAATAAACCCAGAACAGAGAGAGAGTGGTAACAAGGCCTCCCATTGTAATGATTTGAAGGAAATAATAATAAATTTGTATCACAAATAGCTCACATTCTAATAGAAACATTAAAACATTTAATATCAACAAATTATGATAATCCACAGCTATTTTCAATGCTTTTTTTATGTGTGTATTCATCAATTATTTGTTGATTTGACTATATTTTCTTTTTAGTACAGTAAGTGTGTCATTGTATGTAACCAAACTGTGCTTGATTTTTGTTCTGTTTTTTCTGTAGCACGAATACAGCACTGAACAAGGCCTTTCATGTACAATCTTCAGCTCAATACAATGAGTGAATAGGGAAATAACAGTGGAAGTGAAGGTCGGACTGTTAAGAACAGATTATACTTATGAAAGTGTAATATTTAAAAGAATATTCTGGGTTCAATATCATTGGCAAAAAGTTCAGCTCAATCAACTGCATTTGTGGCAAAATGTTGATTATCACTAAAAATAATTTCGACTTGTTCGTCATTTAAAAAAAATCAAGGTTAAAATGAGACACTAACAATGGAAGTGAATGGGGCCAATTTGTTTGGAGGGTTTAAAGACAGTAATTTGAGGGTTATAGGGTTGGTTGACATAACTTTGTCATAGCAACAAAGTTGTAAAATTGTATATAACTTTACACAGAAAAGGTTAGTAATCAATTGTATCTCACTAAAATCATGTTAACACACATATTGTTTGTGTCTCCTGGCTATACATTTGAAACAGTGTGTATTTTAATGTTTTTGGATTGGCCTCATTGACTTGCATTGAATGTGCCTCACCTCACATGTACCACTGTAACCCAGATATTTTTTTAAAGAAAAGGATGGACAAGTCAAAATACATTTTTGTGGTAATCAATATTATGCCACAAATGCTGTCGATTGAGCTTAACTTGTATTGAACCTATAATATTATTTTAACTCTATTTGAACATTAATCATTACCATAAACTATAATGCCTAAATGTTCCACAGTGCCAAATGTAAATATGGATGTATAAAGTGTTGGTGAGTAACAAAATACATGTTACGGATATATATATATATATATATATATAAATATATAAATATATATATATATATAAATATATATATGTATAAATATATTCCACTACAGTTACAATTTAAATAATTGTTAATTAGAATACAGTTACATTCAAAGTATTTTGATAACTGAAGAGATTACTTTGCATTTTATTCTCATTTGTTCCATTTAATATTTTACCCTTTCAGATGGAAAACATTTATACATTCATACACTTTATTATGATGTGTTACATTCATACGAGCAGCTAGAGAAGTATGTTTGAAGTAAGTTTGGAGCAGAAGAAATAGAAATTAACCTTGTGTAAATTGTCAGCTTTACGCTAAGCTAAAATGCAATTTCTAGCCATTTTACATGCGCATGTTACCAGGCACGATCATATATTTTTTATTTTAAAAAATTCACGTTGGATCATAATTTCTTTTTTCTAGTCAGACCTTTGATATTAGGGCAAAAATCATATTCTTGATAATATTTTTTTTTTAAATTGTTTTCCTGTAAAAATATCTAAAATCCTTAAAACAAGATCAATTTGATTAATCTTGAATTGTTTTAGAAACAACACTGCATACAATATTTAGGTTTTTCAGAGAATGTATTTTTAACATGTGGATTTTGTCTTAATGTACTGGCAGAATTTTTATTGTCAAAACAAGTGCTGAAGAAGTAATCCACAGTATTTAGAATACGTTACTGACCTTGAGTAAACTATCGGAATATGTTACAAATTATATTTTACAGCATGAATTCTGTAATCTGTAGTGGAATACATTTCAAAAGTAACCCTCTTAAAAGACAAAGATGAGCAGATGCCTTCACCCATTAACATGCACCAAACAGCCGATGAAACAATGCTAACAAATATAGAGAGGAGGACTTATAGACTTGTATATCAATTTCAGTGCAAGTGTATGAACAAATGGTTTAATCATTGTAACATTGACACTCAGAGGGTGTCCTGACGGTGTGCATCAATAATTTTGCAACAATTCTATAAGAGATATTCAGAGAGAACAGTTTTAATATTTTAAAAAAAGTAGTCTACATTGCTGTCACATAAGCTCACTACATTAAAATGTCACATGTACTCATTACATTACATAACATTGCATGCTAAGTTCAGTGAGGGGTGACTAGTTATCATCTTGGAGGTTTTTTTTTCCTGTTTTTGTGTATAAATGTCTCAACTCTTGGCAGTCTGATCAAATAATGAGTAACAGGTCAAGGATGAGATGTAAAAAATTGTCACACTAGAAATGGAAAGTCACGTTGCACACATTGGGATGTGGGGTACAGTATTCCTGTCAGTATACTCTGTTGTAGCCTATACTGCACATTTTAGCAAATGCATGTATACTGCCGAAGTATTATGATAGTATGATATTTCCAACACACACAATCAACATTAAAACTGTATTTGAAACCAATACCACTTAAAAATGAATACACACACAGCTATTACAGGAACATGTTGGAAGGTCATTTTGAAGTGGAATCAATCCGCACTACATATTCATTGTCCAAACTGCCCTTTTATCAGGAAGTTTCAGGCCAAAACAGACATATATAATCAGAGCAGGCCAGAGGGAAAATGACCAAACATTTCCTACAATTGTATTGCACATATCACTCAAAAACTCTATTCTGTTTCATATGTTTAATTTCAAAGTCAGACATAAAAGCACATTAGGGTGTATGGAACAAAAACAAATGGTGGTGTGGGATATTTTTATTCCGGTGAAACTGACTCTGTTCTTGTAGTGGTAATGTCATCATTCAGACCCTTTTTAACAAGGAAGGGGGCAAGCCCATTGGGCTCCAGTGCTTATGGCAGACCAAGTTGCATCAAATAATGCTGTCACTCCATGTGTGATCAGACCAATAGACAGGCTGCATTGCAACCAGATTTCTACGAGCAGTTAATTTCTCAACACTGTAGATAAAAGTCTTTATTTTTGGACTGTTGAAACATCTGTTGATGAAATTAATCCTTTGTGTAAGACTTACAGTATTCCATAATGAGTGAGCTTGAAGTATGGAACCTTTAGATCTTAAGACCCAAAAAAGCGAATTGCATTGATGCTCGATTGATTTGATTGGTGCTTGATTAGTTGATTGCTAATGCAGGCACACAACCCATCACCTATATTACCAATATTCGAAAACAGAAATAAAGGTTTTAAAAGCTCTACTAATACAAAAATAACAAGACGCATCATTCAGTGATTCTGATATGTTTTGATAACTTTATAGCTCTCAGGGATTCTCAGGGAGTGTATTTGGCAGTTTTTATGGAAGGAAGAAGCTAATCAGGCTGGTATGGCCTCATCGCTTCTCTCTGTCACCCAGTACATCTGTACCAATAAACACTTCCTCCCTCTCTATCCCTCAAAAACAATAGAGACTTTACTGCCAACTTTCCTAATATCTGTTAATGTGTGAGAGAAAAAGATTTCAAGAAATATTACAACTATTATAATAAAAGCATCTATAATGAAAGCATCAGCTCAATAAGTTCAAATGTTGGATTCTATGTTTCATGTGAACTGTGTAGCATGGTCATGGCATTCTATATCTGGTATGCCCTACAATATGATCTTAAAGGAATGTTCTTGTAATGCAAGTTACAATTGAATTCCTTCAATTATATACAATTGTATCTGTTTAATGCTAGTCAAAGTCCATCTGTGACACACTGTTCATTACCACCGAAAATCATCATCCCTCAATTTTTAAAAATAAACAAAAATATATTTACAATAATGCACTTATAATGGAGGGCTAAACTTACTTAAACTTACTGGGCAAACAGGCTTCTTTCAGTTCACCTAAAAATGATAAGAAAATGCAAACTGACATTTTGTTATTGGTAAGGTGTTCGTTTGGAGATATTTCTCCTGTTCACGCAAGCATCCTTGAAATTTTTGACCCTGGAAAACTCAGATAGTCGAAGAGCATTGGTGATTGATTAAAACCACTCATGGGTGTGGTTTAGACATGACATTCATTATTTCCTGAATACATTTTAAAACAATGCCACAAGTAGTATTAATGGAGGCTTCGTTTGCCAAGCATGCTTTTATTTTGAGGACTTCTATCATATAAATGAACTTATACTATGGGTCTGTTAATGCTTGATTCTTATTGGTTGACAGATGTTCTAAGAAGGTGTGCTATTATTTGCCAGTTAACACATGGCTATGAAGTAGTTCCAGGTCTTTATGGTTCCATATCACTTTGCCAAATTATTTAAAAGAGTCATACAGGCTACCACAGCAAAATAACAAAATAAAACACTTGCTAAGTTCATTGGATAAGGATGACAATATATAAGATAATATTCTAAATGTATTTCAATTTCAGTTGAAAAGCGCCCTTGCGCTCCCTCTCTCTCGATCTTTCGTCTCACCCACAGTCACACACTGACACATACGCACACTGACACACACACACACACACACACACACACACAGAGAGACTCGAGTCACAACCAAGAAACAGAGCCTTGATCAAGACAATAGTTTCTATATTATCGGAAATAACTTTTAATATGTGGAAGTGTTTCAATGTATTTCACACTCCCACACAAAGTCAGCGCACCATAAACTGTATTGATATAAAACCCTGAATGATATCTTGAGGTGTGGTAACTGTGGTATAAGCGGAATTATTGACTTTGGCCCATTGGATTATTGAAAAATAATGCATACCCGAGATGTAACGGCTGCTTTGCGTCATGGACACATTATCACCACAGGGTGTGCATTATTTTTCAATAATTCAATGGTCTTTCATCTATTATTCCTTGTATGATAGCTTTGATAGCTTTCTTTGAAATGCTTGAATACTGTCATGAGCATTAATTGATTTAACTTGATCAGCCTTTGGAAAATGACAACTGCACATTACTGTTTGCAAATGTAATCAATACCTTTAGATAAGAGTGCATGTTCTCCAATATAAACATAACATTTTCAAAAAGGTAAGGATGAGCCACTCCTAAAGGTTTTACAGATATCTTTATCATTTTAAGTGCTAAACATTAGTGTGTTCGAGTATGGAATTTGTGGGACTGGAATAGAGATAAAAAGCAAGCAGTGCGTACATGTGTGACAGAGTCAACAAAGACTGGAGAGGATAAGAGAAAGTGTGAGAATGACAAACTGAAAGAATAATAAAAAAAATCTCATGGCTCTTGCCAAAGATATCTACATGTAACGTGACATGCTCTTGTTTTCCCCCTCAATGGTGTTTGCTTTCTGCTGACCACTACTAGACTTGGGTCAAAGAGAAGACCTGCTGGAACAGCTGCCATAAACATTGACAAGTAACACAAGTCCACAGTTCAGAACTATGAGGCTGTACCGTAAATTAAAGACAGTTTAATGGCACAGGCATTATTTATTGCAGCCTTGACAAAGTGTTTCCTATAACATTAAGGGAAACATATAGCTCTTGTAGTTTAGCTATGTGTATGTGTGAGTGTGTACATGTGTAGGTGACCTTAACATGCTATACAAAGATCCCATCCCCAGAGCCACATCACTTCCATCTGGTCTGCTTGATCTGCTTGCTGATTTCCGCTTATTTTTCCAACAAGTTGAGTCAGCTATGTGCTCAATTAAACGTTTAACCAAATCAATATATTTTCAGTAATAAATTCTGTGGATTCTTTTTTGTCCATTAAAGCTGAAGTGTTTATTTTATGTGCCACTAGCATCACCAAAAAGAACTGCAAAAATAATCATTGTTTTTTCAAACAGGTTCCAGGAAACTCCCAGCCATCTTCCATTGGTTGTACAGATAGCCCTGCCCCAATCTCTAGCCATTGGTCGAGCCAATCTTGATGTGTATGGCTAGACGGGTCGCTCAAACAAACAGCCACAAAGCCGTAGTGCTACATGGCGCTTATCTTTTAGATGTAATCAGCCTACTTATAGGCTTACTTATAGTTGTCTTTGCATATTAAGATGGGATATGAAAATGTTACACAAAAATTACACAAATCAGCAGATCACTGTACATGTAAACATTCTTGCCCTCCTCCAGTCACTGTGACCGTTCTGCCCACTACATTGCAAGTAAATCACTCGCTTATGCGACCAAAATTTGCACTATGTGACAAAAACATGTCTGTTATTAGCCACTGGACAGTCAATATTCAGATTTCACTCACCAGTGATTGAGTTGTGCCATGGCGGAGAAGAAGTTTAGGAAACCCGAGATCCTTTCACTGCGTGTTGTGTCTCATGAGCGCACACTCAAAGGAAATTTACTGTAAATGTATTTGGCTGCAGTGCGTCCTGAGTTGTCACCATCACTTTAATTGAGCTGTGATATGCCTTAGTTAAATTTGAATTGGATTTAACAATGTCAAATATGATTTTGCTTACACTTTTCCATGGACTGTTCACAGCATTCTCTGTTTTACATTATGGCTACAGAGCAGTAGTGCGCCTGTTGGATAGAAGTCAAAAGTGTTGCAAAACTTGAGAGCATGTACATTTGAATTTGAGAACGTTCAATAAATATCTGTCACTTTTAATATCCGTTCTATTATTTACAATCAGTTGTTGATCAAAAAGTAAAAAGAAACATGAATTTTAATCACACATTGCACGGATGAGGTAAAAACAATCGTACAACTTCTCTCTCGTTAATGTGCGCCCAAATGTAAACACTTAATTGAGGAACTGCCAGAATTTTAGCACTTATCCTTATAAATTATACATATAAACTCAATGTACTTATAAATAATACAATTTATGCATATGAACAAACATGTAACAAAATGTATTAATGTAGAAAGTGTAATAAATGTCTAAATATTATAAAATAAATATTTAAAGGGGCAATCATATATTATGAAATATTTTAACTTTAAGAAAGAACAGATTGGCTCTGAAAATCTAACCTGTGCAAAGCCCTGTGCCATTAACCTAATGTTTTTATTGTTGTTGTTGTTTTCATAATACAGTTGATATAGTAGCACTTAAATGTTACATTTGGAATTAAATACAAAAAATGTAGGTTCCAACCTGAATATTTTGTGTTAAAATATTTATGAAATTTCAAACAGTGACAACAGCTTGTATCATTATTATAAATGCAATTTCATGACAGAATTTAAAAATGTATTAGCCAATGGTGATTCTTTCTCCAATGTGTCCATAGAGGGTTTCTGTTATATGGGGATAGGCTCACTGAGCAAACACCTCAGAGCCACCGTAGTCTATAAAGTCAGAGGGATAGAGCTGAATTTTATGCTGATTTTGTTTATGACTACATTTCTAATTTCAGTAAGCAGTTGATCGACTAGTTATAGTTCATTGATAACAATTCATTCTTTTAAAGTCAACCAGCTCAAAACCATTCTCTAACTGTGAAATACATGCTGAGCAAAAAAGAGGACAGAAAAAAGGCAATCACTGACGTTTTGGAATGTTTCTTTATAATAGATAACAATGTGGCATAGTCTATCAGCTGCAGCTATTTCAAATTATGTCAAGTTCTAAATACTCACAGAGGCCAAAAGACTAAGAGCAAACATCTCCTTAACATTCCACTGATGACTCTGCAGGATGACCTTGTGAGATAGTTCAGTCAAAAAGGAAAATTCTTATATCAATTATACAACATTCTGTTTTTCTAAACCCATTTGACTTTCTTCCATGGAGCAAAAAAAGGAGATGTTAGGCAGTATCTTAATGTGAGCCACCATTCACTTTCATTGCATAATTTCTCCATTGAATGAAAGCAAATAGTGACTGAAGCTGTCATTCAGCCTAACATCTCCTTTTGCGTTCGATGGAAGAAAGGTTTAACAAACATGAGGAAGAGTAAATTATGACAGGTTTCTTTTTTAATAAGTGAGTGACATTCGAGCGTATTAAAGGGATAGTTCACCCAAAATTAAATTTCTCTTATCATTTACATGCCCTCATGCCATCCCAGATGGGTATGACTTTCTGTCTTCTGCAGAACACAGAATATCTCAGCTTAATGCAAGTGAATGATGGCCAGAACTTTGGAGCTCCAAAAAGCACATAAAGGAAGCATAAATGTAATCTATGACTCCATTGCTTTAATCCATGTCTTCTGAAGCGATATGATAAGTGTGGGAGAGAAACAGATCAATATTTAATTCCTTTTTTTATTATAAATATCTCCCTTCCCAGTAGGTGGTGATATGCACATAAGCTGTGAATCGCCAAAAACAAAAGAAGAATGTGAAGTGGAGATTTATAGTAAAGTAAAGTCAAGTATAGTAAATGACTTAAATATTGATCTGTTTCTCACCCACACCTATCATCTTGCTTCTGAAGAAATGGATTAAACCACTGGAGTCATATGGATTACCTTTTTTGCTACATTTATGTGATTTTTGGAGCTTCAAAGTTCTGGCCACCATTCACATACACCTTTCACCTACAGAGATGAATTATTATTATTAAAATAGTTGTTTTTGTTAAAACAGATAAAAGAAAGTTATACACATATGGGATGGTGTGAGGGTGAGTAATTTTTGGGTGAACTATCCATTTAAGAGCATGAGAAAACGTTTAAAAAACAATATTCTCTTCTGGTTAAGAATTGTGCAACATTGAAAGGTTGGATTATGTTCACAATTTACAAGTTAGTTCCTTCAAGAACTTAACATAAACGATGTACAGCAATCCATACAGTCATCATCACTCTAGAACCCAATCTATGGATTCTTTTTCACTTTCTCCTCAAGAACAGGGAGGCAGATCCTCCCTATATCAGTCAACAAACACATCTGTTGACATGACAACCTCTGCTTGACTGTTTTAATAGCAGGGGAATATCGGGAATATCACAGAGTGGCGCAAAACTCCCCTGTGCACCAGCACAGTAATGATAAACGACTGCAAATAAAGCCAGCTGTCTCATGTTAAAATATGGACAGTACCGAATCTTTGCGAATGTTTGCAAATGATCAAAAGTAAATCTGTCGTGTACTCAAAACATACCTTAATAAATGCATTTATGATTTTAAAAGATTATAAAAGCTAATCACCCAATAATAACACCGCAGAAAAAGTAAGGTAAAAAAAAATAGGTAAGACCATCTTAAATCAGCTAAGACCACCCAACCATCAATTACTACTATTATTATTTAGTATTATTATTATAAGTTCAACAACAGGGAACATTCTCATTAATTTCTCCAAAATGAGGTTCCTACCTGTGGAGAAGTTTGTCCAAGCGACTAAATCCCGTGTTAAGAAATAGACGTAAACTTGATAGTAATAAATCCGTTATTACTCTTAAAGGCAAACAGCTCATGCAGTGGGCAACGTACTTTCCGCTCTCCAGAAGCGTCTGCTCGTGCCCTCCCTTTTTACTTTCAACGCTAAAGGAAAAAACATCCTCCTGTCTCTGTTTTTACAGGACAAACGGGAGTACCATCACGAGATAACTGATAGTTAATGAAAAATCAACAGGGCATACCAGCCTGTTCTCTCGTCAACAAAGCATTCAAATCCCTGTCAATGAATCACTACATTACTGGCAGGAAATCGAAATCGTGAATCTTGTTTGATTGATTCTTTTGTCAGACTGATTGATTAGGTCACCTTAAAACCAAACCTTTAATGTCAATCTTCAACCACCCAACAATAATAAACTTTAAACTAGTTTTTGATTTCATAAATGCAAGTGAATGGTGACCAGACCTATGAAACGCCAAAAATCACATAAAGGCCGCATAAAACTAAGCCGTTTTTCATATCCACACTTATCATATCGCTTCTGAAGGCATGGGTTTAACCACTGGTATCACGTGGATTACTTTATGCTGCTTTTATGTGATTTTTGCAGATTAAAAGTTCTGGCCACCATTACATTGTATGGACCTATAGAGCTGAAATATTCTTCTAAAAATCTTCAGTTTTGTTCATCAGAAGAAAGAAAGTCATACACATCAGATATGGCATGGGGTGAGTGAATGAGTGCATTTACATGGACACCTTCACAGAAAAAAGCGTTCCTGTTTACATGTAATGTTTAATGCATGTAAACTTGATGATGAGAGAATTTGCATTTTTGGGTGAACTATCCCTTTAAGGGGAAGTGCACTGCATCCCAGCATCATGTGTTTGCTCACCTTCGATATTATCTGTGAGTTAGGCTAGCAGTTGAATCGCTTTAGTCAATCTATCTTTGTTTCTTTGAAATCAATGTATATAACTTGTTTTCTCAACAGGGTTAAGAATAAAGTTTAAAAAAAAAAAAAAAAGCCTGTAAAAACGCGATTGATTTGTTGGAAAACTTATCATGTCACACCAAGCTCCTCATGCTGTAATTATAAATTGCTTGTACTCTCCTGACACTAGAGGGCGCACTGTACATGGTGTTATATATGTTATGATGTTCAAACAAGAAAAGAAAATAACTTTATTATAAACATATGCATACAAAAAGAACTATTTTCCTATTTCACCACTAATCTTCTACTAGCCTATTGTCTTTGGATAGTCTAAAATACAAATATGACCAACAACATTTTTTATAATCACAGAAGTAGGAAAACTGTTAGATCTTCACAAAATAGATGATGCAAATACATTTTTACCATTGCAGTATTACAATTTCACCTCATTTGCCAGGGGAGCTGTCTTATTTGCATCAGAAAAATGTTCAGACATATTTAAGACATAACATAACATAGAAAGACAACAATGCAGTAGTACATGTGAAACATTGGATGACTTGAGTAATCACCATGGGATGTTATTGCCTTCCCAATCTAAAAGAGTTCCACTGTCCTTCTCTCTGAGGCTTGCAATCACTTTCAGCATACCTGAGACACTCTCAGTGGTTGTCAAGGGAGCCTGAAGGTACCAGAGAAAAATTAAATTAAGTATTACAATGGAAGTAAAGCACTGAGATAATGTGATGAACTCACTTATATATTTGCATTTTCATGTGAATGTGATGAGCTCACTTATATAAGGTTTTTTTTTTTTTTTTTAAATGTGCACTCAGTAACGTTTTCCTCATTAAAAAAGTTTAACTCCTAAAGACAAGAATTAAAATTTTGCAATATATGTAGGAAATCATGACCACTCATATTATAATGAAGACTCCAATCATAACAGTAACCTTATAAACTGTTTTATTCTACATGGATAGGGTCCGCACATGGGGGCTGCCATGTTAGAATCACATGACCATTCAAATACTACTCGCTTAATCTCAGTAACCATCCTGTTACTTTACACTTTCACTCATTTATTAAAGAATCAACTTTAACCCCCATTTCGATTTAGAACAATTCACCCTGTATTCTGAAAATTTGGAGAAGGAAATAATAATTTTATGGAGGATAGGCATAGATCTACTACAGCACCAGGAAAATCATCCTCTTTTCTTATTGCGGCTGTTAAAGTTTCCAGGGTAAGACAGAACAATAAAGGGGAGAGAGGATGCCGGGTTCCCCTACCAAGAGAAAAATAATCTGAAATGAATCCATGCACATTTCAACCTTTAAAGGATGTAATTTTGATCCCTGTATATTTTAAGGTGCATTTTTGCCATTTATTTGATTAAATGATAAACTTGATATTAACCTGCTGAAACTGTAAAAATCTGCTTTTTACTTCATAAAGTATTTGTTAATCACCGTAGTAATTACAGTAGGGTATGATGTCTTGAAGTTCATCAACAGTGGCCCTTCCAGGAGCATTGACCAATGAACATGTAGAGACAGTGCTCAGTGTCACTCACACAAACACTAAACACCATCAGGGGGACACATATGAAATTTAAATAATACAGTGACCATTAACTAAACTACATCAGATATAACACAAAACACCCCAAAGAACATAAATGATATTAAAAATAAGCAGAAACATAACTATTCCCATAAAATATATTCTGGGAACTCATGATTATTGTTTTTTCTGTAATTCTAACAATAAATTAACGTAAAAAGTACACATACTCTTACATGTTCGCAAGGCTTTAATTACCTCAACAAGCTCCTCCAAAGTAATATCTGAGTCAAGAGATTTTATTTTATCACTCGTCAATTTAGGAAGTTCTAATGGCTCTACGAAGCTGTTAATATCCTTATCAAGTAGACAAAGATGAAGAGCTATATAGATCAAAATGTAATTCTTTAAAGGCTTTATTAATATCTGTGGCAGAAGTAAATATATTGCCTCCAGAAAACTCTCTCTGTTTTATGCATCTGGTAAGGAGTTTCCCTGCTTTGTCCCCCAACTCAATATATGCCTGTCTTGCCCTGAACTCAGATTTCTGTGACATATTTGTATTGTACCTATATTTTAGCTAGCTCTCTAAGACCATTCTGTGCTTCAGCTATGTTTCAGCACTTTGAATAATCTTTTCCACAATAAAGTTATGACATCCCTTATACATATAGATCAGGTGGTGTTTATTCGGGTTAAAAAATGTTAAAATTAATATTCTAGATTGTAAGTAGATATTATTTATGATTTTTAATTATCTTTACAATGCATTATCATTTATCAATCCTGAGTGAGTTTCACTGGAAAATTAAATAAGTAAATTTTCAAAGCTGGTGTTCCCAGCATGCACCATGATTGAATAATTAATGAGCTTGCATGGTTACACTGTTAGCAAGTTATTTACACCATTTGTATCGTTGACTTTTTCTTCTTGGTTTGTGAAGTCTGAAGTTATTTTCTACTTCCTATCTAAATTTCCCATACATGATAAAAAAAATTATCTGTTGATTGTTACTGTCATCATGTTGGATGCAGTTGGAGCAGAGGTTGTACTTCTTCCTCCAGTTGAGGAAGTTTAACCTGCCACTGGCGCCGCTGATACAATTCTACTCAGCAGGCATTGAGTCTGTTCTCTGCACTTCAGTAACTGTCTAGTTTGGTTCAGCTATGAAATCAGACATCAGACTAGACTAGAAAGGATAGTTCAGACTGCTGAGAGGATTATTGGTTGCCCCCTGCACTCCCTTCAAGAAATGTACACTTCCAGAGTGAGGAAAAGGGCTGGAAATAGTACCCACTCACCCAGATCACTACCGTTTTGAACTTGATGAAGACTGTATTCATAATAGTTTTCTATAAAAAGTGTTTTTATTATACATGGTGCAGGTCACCCCTTCGATGTGTTTCGCCATGTTGAAATGACATGGCCTGCTGTGTTTCACTAAACGTCAGAGAAGAAAATCCTTGCGCTCATTGGCTGTTTAGAGACAGTTGGCTATGCTTAGCGCAGTATTGTTCAGTGATGCAAAGAGTAAAAAAAAAATACAATGGACCATACTTATTCTCGTGCTTTAGCAGCAGAGACAACAGGAGATTCGGTAGCTGTACAGCTGAAGAAGCGAAAAAGGTCAGAAGCATGAAGACAGAAAGACCGGCAAAGGCAAAAAACATCGGTAAGGCATGCACAGTTGGAAAGATTTGATGGCAGAGTAGTGATACCGATGTTGCTTATTTTTTGTTGGACAGGTAAGGCATTATTAATTGTTTAGACCACTCTCTAAATAGTATGAGTGGAATTTAATTAATCAGTCCTTAACTGTAGAAGTCTGTTCGCTTGAATTCTGATGTTTGTTTTTAGGTTTTTCTAAATAAACACCACTCCAATTTTCTTTTCAGTGTACGAACAACAACTTTCTAAAAACTGGCCATTGATGCAAACATAAAAGGAAAAACTCTACTTTAGGATCTGTATTACCTGTGGGCCTCCCATCACTGTTTGAACCCATCCTGGATGCAGAGCCATAACTAGTATGTTATTTTTTCTAAAATCTTCTGCCAAGCAGCGGGTTAACATGTTCAGGGCAGCCTGAAGTACAATGAAGGAACAGTCAGTACAATTCCAACTTTCACAATGTTTTCTTCACCCCAAATACACACACAGTGACAAATATAGATAGCTGAGAGATTTCAGAAAAATTGCTTTACCTTGCTGATCCGATAGGGGTACATTGGAGATCTGGAGAAATTATCACGACATATGGTGATGGAAGACAGCAGTGTGGAGACATTGATGATAGCTGATCTACTGCAAGAAAAGCCTGTCTGATGAGGAAATTGAGCTGCAGCCTTGCACAAGAGGGGGTGGAATTCCTACCAAAGTATTTGTGTCATTGATCTGGAAACTGTTACAACACACATTTACAAGAATATTTCTGAGGTCTTGAAGATACCTTTGCAATGAGCATCGGTCCTACAACATTAGTCGTATACACTTCCACCATCTCCTTTTTTCCTGTCTCTGCTAAGGATCCTGGGATGTTCACACCAGCATTGTTGATGATCAGATTCAGGCCTTTCTCTTTAAGCTTGGCTTTCATCAACTCTGAGGCCGCTGTTATACTGGTCGGACAATCAGTGTCTTTTGAGAGATTAGAGATAAAAACATCACGTTGTGTATGTTTAACCCTTGTATATTTTTTCTATCAGAACGGACTGTTTTACAGTTTTTTGAATGTAATTTTGAATTACAGTTTTTTTTTTTTCCCCCTGAAAACTGTAGTTTATTTCATCCAGCTGGAATAAAATTATTTATTAACAGAGGGCATCTGAACACACAATTTGTTTTGTTTCTTAGATCATTTTCATAAAAATGTATTGGTTTTATTTGACCTGTGGTGTTTCCAATCTATTGTGAACAGCCATTGGAAATAAATAGATTAGACTACAAAACACAGACATATTAAGTGTTCAGGACCATCCCAATCCTTTAGATGAGCACATATGTGGACACACACACACACACGATATGCCCATGTTCTTTCCATGTATACTCTTTAAGAAATATTTAAAGATCTTCTTATCATATTATGTTATGTTTGGGCTCGTTTGAATGGAGATAGTCTGTTGTAAGTTGTGATATATCATTGTCTATGTTATAATTCAGGAAGAAATAAGGAAAAACGTGAAAAAAAGATACTTCTGTTTATTATATTTATGTGTGTCAGTGGGTATTTCACATTCTAATACTCACTGCAGTTTGGCCTCTGAATGAAACAGATTTGCTCATTGCATTTTCCTAATTGAGACCATTTCATCGATATGTGACACATGGCCATCTAATCTATTTGATGTTTTTACCAACTCTGAATATAATTATTGTGATAACAAAATGGCAAATTATGAGAGAAAAACATTTCTACTTTTTAAGCAAATTAAAAACCATTATTTAAAAATTGGTAAGATCAGCTATATGCATGGTAAAGTCCAGATTCTAAGCTTTAAAATGACACCTATATGTAGAGATCTAGCAAGTAGTTATTAATTTATTACATAATTAGTTTTATTAATTTTTTTTTTTTTTTTAAATATGTTTAAAAATGTACAAAACATGTCATAATTACTAAAAAAAAGAAGTTGACAAAAAGATCAAATGCAATATCTTGGGATAATATATGCAGTATATGAGATTTATTGACAATCTTAGTCAGCTGGTTATTTTTGACCGGGAACATTTTTGAAAGGTTTTTGCACATACGAACACAGCACAAGGGTTAATATCAGTTAATAATAACATAAAAATATATGGTAGTCACATAAATCACATTCAATTAAATAATTGATACTTCTGCTAATTATAACACTAAATAATTAATCAGCCATGTAATTGAATTCATGTCCTTATTTGGTCATTAATTTCTCACCAAGTTGAACAACTGTGACCACATCCGGGTGTTTTTTAGCTAGTTCTTGGAGTTCCTGAAACAGAAGCGGTTGGTTGTGTTATTCAGAAGATTAAATACTGTTTAATTGTATTATATATCTGACACATTATGTGTCAGAATGATGTGTTACTCAGTATCAGCTTATAAAGATATACAGTATATATATATATATATATATATATATATATATATATATATATATATATATATATATATATATATATATATATATATATACTGTATATCTTTATAAGCTGATACTGAGTAACACATCATTCTGACACATAATGTGTCTCGATGCACCCTTTATCTAAAGCACAGGAACAGTAAAAGAAGAGTCGTCCATCTAGTTTCGATGACACAATGACTCATCTATGTTGTATTTGTAAAACTGAAAGGTGCCACAAATGTCAATAAAATCTTATTTGTACAGTACAACGTGTATAGGCATTTAATGAATTTGCTGAAATATGTAATCAAATCAAAACAAATCTTTTGCTAAAAGGTTTAGGAAAAATCTTGAAAATATATAGTTTTTACAGATTTATATCTCTGTGTTCTCTTACTTGTGCCCTTGATCCATTTGGGTCTCTACAACCAGCAAAGATCTGTCCTGGAGGTGAGGGTGAATCAACCAACTGGCGAACTAACTCAAGTCCAATTCCCCGGTTTGACCCAGTCACCAGAACACTCTCACATATTCTAGATGCCATTTTCAGTCAGAGGCTCAGTCCGTGACCTGTCACTACACCCTGTGTACGATGGAATGCATGTACAAGTACTGTATGAAATTGTATGTCTTGCATGTGTGGGAGTAATCAGTTGTTATGAGGAAATCAGTTTTTTTAAACTCTTTGAAGGTCTGTTGATGCATGCATTGTGCCATCGTTTAGGTCACCAGGCTAAAAAACCTTTTTCTTCCTAGACACACACAGACACACACACACACACACACACACACACACACACAGAGAGAGAGAGAGAGAGAGAGAGAGAGAGAGAGAGAACATTTACATTTATTCACTCAGCAGGTGTTTTTCTGCAAAGCACTTTACTAGCAAACGAGGACTGCAGCTTGCAAATAAGAAAAATGGTTAACGTATATAAAACATCCAAACATCATAAGTGTAATGTCATTGTTATTCTGTTAACATACATTAATATACAGTGTGTTTATGACTCATAAACACTATATCTGCTTTTCTCAACACATCCTTTTCAGATTTAAATCGTGTTTCTGTTTGATTAATTTATGACCTACATCAAAGGTACAATGATTCAAATTATATATTTATTTTTTAACAAACATCTCCATTTTTACAATGTAAAAAATGAACAGTATATATAGAGTACAACAGAAGTAAAGTCATGAGACATTATGGCCACAAGATTGCAGAACTGAATTGTTTCATACATAACCAGGGTTGTTAATTTAAGTAAAAAAACAAAGCAAAAAGAAAAGAAAGAAATAATAATTTCTTTAAAAATGACGTACAGTTGATTCAACACACATACACTGGTTATTACATACTTTGAACTTCTGTAAACAAATTTTACCTAAAAGTGAACTGTTTTATTTATTGCATAAAAGTGTTCTTCGGATATAACCACAAACATTACCGCAGACAGACAAATGTGTTGTCATACAAAGGCGTTATAATGCAATAATGCGATCTTAAAAAAACAAAAAAAAAAACAATTATACTTTTTTATTATTTGTAATGTTTATTCCCAAGCTTAAATAAAGAAAAAAATCCATATTTTAATGTTGTCTATGACTTTTAGACCCCAATGTAGCAATGAGCCCTTACCCCACCATATTAATCGTATACACATCCATGAGCATGTGTATCCTGGTATATTCAAACCAGCACAGCTGACGATCAGATTCTGCCTTTGTCCTTCAGCCTGGCTTCTACTAGCTTTGAAGCCTTGATGATACTAGCCAGAAAATCAGAGTCTTTTGAGAAAATAGGTAGACATTGCTACATTTGTTTCACATCAGATAATAATAGCACCAAAAGATAGGATAATCACATAAATAACCTTAAATATAATACATGCTCAGTCTGCTAATTATAACATTAATTTAAGGTGATGAATTAGCTGTGAAATTACATTAACGTTCAAATTGTGTTGGGAATCTCTCACAACGCTGGACAACTGTGATCACATTCCTGGAGTTCCTGAAACAGAAGCGGTTAGAGGTGCTTTAAAGGAGGTCATATGATTTCTGTTATATGAAGATTTCTGCAGACTTACATGAGTGATGTATGTCTTACAGATACATGTATGAAATACACTCACTGAGCACCTTATTAGGAACACCTGCACACCTTCATATTCGTGTGATTATTTTATTGGCCAATCGTGTGGTGGCAATGCAATGCATAAATCATGCAGATATGGGTCAGGAGCTTCAGACGTGCATGTTTGAGTATTTCTGTAACTGCTGATCTCCTGAGATTTTCACGCACATCAGTCTCTAGAGTGTATAGAGAATGGTGGCAAAAACAGTTCTGCGGAAAGAAATGCCTCGCTGATGAGAGAGGTCAACGGACAATGGCCAGACTGGTTCGAGCTGACAGAAAGGCTACAGTAACTCAGATAACCGCTCTGTATAATTGAAGTGAGCAGATTAACATCTCAGAATGCATAATATATCGAACCTTGAGGCGGATGAGCTACAACAGCAGAAGACCACTTCGGGCACTTTATTAGGACCATATTGTTCCTATTCCTAATAAAGTGCTCACTGAGTGTATGTGTCACAATGAACTCTTTATTTGCAGCACAGGAACAGAAGAGCTTTCAGAAGCAAAGTTGCACAACTTGTTTCAGTATCACAATAACTTGTTACGAATGAAGCATTGTGCAAAGTGAAAGAAATGCTGATAGATAGCATGTCTTGAAATTACTGAAGTATGGTAAAGCACATGGGGAAATGATGTGGTTTATTTCTCTTGCTAATTTTTATCTGTTATCTTGATCCATTTGATCTCTAGTACAACCAGCACACTCTGAACTGGAAACTACAGGGAATAATGAGTGTTAAAAAATAAAATACTTGAAATATTTGTAGTTCTGTAAATGTTTACTGAGTGCCACAAAGTCCAGAGGAACAGATAACATTTTCAAAACATGCAGGTAACTTCAATAAAATGCCATTGTTATTCTGTTAACAAATATGAATGTATGTGCAGTGGAATGAAAATGCTGTGACTATCAATTATCTGCTTTTCCCAACCTCCCTTTTCAGATCAAAATTATGTTTATCGGTAGCTATTAGTTATTTTATTATTATTATTTTAAAAAGCTACACTGTCTAAAATCTTTTTGCAAAGTAGATGTTTTAAAGGTAAATTTTGCTGACCAGCTTCATGTAAATAAAACAGCTTTTATTAGGATACTGATATGAATGAAGACTGCATGTCAATGTACATGATTAAAACATATTTTTCAAAAGTATCCTGTTATTCATTTGCACAATTATGTGGAAGAGAGTACTGAGCACACTTTCAAGGAAAATATTATATTATTATTATAATTTTGTAAAAGTATAAACATTAAACACTATGACCACTAGGTGGCATAACTTTATTGCTTTCATATAACTTATGTCACCTGAGCTGTTGAGCAAAAACAGCCAATGTGCGAAACAATAGCTAGCTTAGAAAATAATGTCCACTTGAATAAACACAGACATACACTGACGATGAACACTTTGCTACAAAAATGATGTACACTTGTTTTTTCCAATGTTTTTTCTCGCTGACTTTGGTCGTCAGAGTTTGTTATGTGACTTTTTAGGCATAAAACAAATTATTACTGTTCTCCTCAGACACCTGTTCTCAACCACTTACATGTAGAGAACCACACAAAACACCCACTTCTTTCAAACCAGGACAAAGAGCAGCTGATACAGACATGTAACCATGGTGACCAGGTGACGTTTCACATTCCAGCCTGAGCTCTCAGGTTTCATGAGGAAGGTCTTTGGCTAATGATACAGGTCTGGGAAGGTTGAAATGTATGATTAACTAGCTGACAAGAAAGACAGCCAACTTAGGTGTCATGCCTTTTAAGTAAAATCAGAGAGAATGATGTTCAGGAATGCCCAAAGGCTATGCTCAGGTGGGCATCTTTCTATTTCCCAGATCAGTCTTGAAGGGATAGTTCACCCAAAAGTGGAAATTATGTCAACAATTACTCAACAACAACAAGCTTTTTGTTCTAAACCTGTAAGACTGTCTTTCTTCCGTGGAATACAAAAGGAGATGTTAGATGCAGAATGTGAGCCTCATTTGTCACTTTCATTACTTTTTTATTTTATTTATTTATTGATATTTTTTGCTATGCATTTTCTATAAAAGTGAATGGTGCAGGTGAGGATGTCACTATCACATTATGCGTTGACACAGATCTGATTGTTCTTCTAAGACGTGTGAGTTTTGTGCCTAAAGCTAAAAGCCAGTCATGTGGTGCCAAAAATTCCCCTGGAATCCTGGGTAGGCCACAGAGAGGTTGATTGCCAGCAGCTTAGGTCTGGTAACCTGCTTTGGGATGTGGGAGAACCAAGGGAATGCAGAGTTTTCAAAGCGGAGTGTACCGGCCAGTCTGGCAGCATTCCTCACACACAAATCTGCGCACACACCTTTGAAACCCACACAAACTTTCCACATCCTTTTCCTTACAGCCTGTACATTGCTCTCTGAAAATATAAGCTTTCCTCATATGCATTAACATCTTTGTGGTACTGAGTGTCTCTGGTTCTTACCCAGAATTAAAAATATCACCAACCTTGTTTCTTATCAAACATTAATGAAGGCTGGTCTATATTGGCTATGCCAGTTGTCCTCAGTGCAATGAAAGCTGTTGTTCTCATCACATTTTATTGGTAATCTATGGATAAATTGAGCCATCTACAAATTATGCTGATATGATTTTCAGGTAATAATAGATGCACGCAATGCCGAAACAACTCAAAGTGAGATCTTAAAGGAAGTGTCAGGTGTAGATGAAGGGGCGAGGACACAAATACAGAGTAAAACAAAAAGGCTTTATTGGTGAGACAAAACAAGCTTGAAGGGATAGTTCGCCCAAAAATAAAAATTCCATAACTCCAGTGGTTAAATCCATCCATAAGACTCAAGTGGTTAAATCCATATATTCTGAATCGATATGAAGTGTGGGTGAGAAACAGATCAATAGGAAGGAATATCAAGTCCTTTTTAACTATTAATCTCCACTTTCACTTTCACATTCATATTCTTTTTGTTCTTGCCGAGTAGCATTCATCATGCATATCGCTACCTACTGGGCAGGGAGGAGAATTTAAAGTAAAAAGTAATTTATATATTGATCTGTTTCTCACCCACACCTATCATATTGCTTCTGAAGATATGGAGTCATATTGATTACTTTTATGCTGCTTTTATATGCTTTGTTAAGCTTCAAAATGTTGGTCACCATTCACTCGCATTGAAGTGACATCTACAGATCTGAGATATTCTAAAAATCTCTGTTTCTCTTCAGCAGAAGAAAGAAAGTCACACATCTGTGATGGCATGAGGGTCAGTAAATGATGAGAGAATTTTTGGTTGAACTATTCCTTTAATGTTTGTCCCGAAGGGCATAAACACAGTCTCAATGTGGGTGGAGAACTTCTGGATGTAGAAAGGGGAATGGTGTAAGGAGGTCTAGGCTGGGGAGCTGAACCTGGAAACCCAGATGACGAGGCACGTGGGCAAGTCCAATGATGGGCGACGGGAAGTCCAATGGGTAGTCCAACCGACAGGCAGAGTAGGGAAGGGAAGCCAGAAGACAGATCAACCCAGTTTGGCTGGAGCAGAAGCCTCACAGGACAGGACAGACCAACAGGAACACGACAAACAAAACAGCATTTTCCTACATTCAGCAGCCATATCACCCTGGAGCTCTAGGTTACCAACTGAAGATAAGCCTGGTAAGTACCTGGAAGGTTCACCCTGTGGTCTGTGTGGGTCCAAATACCCCAGTAAAGTGATGGGACACCATACAGTAAAACAAAAAGGCACCGTCCTTCGGATGAGACATTAAACCTAGGTCCTGACTCTCTGTGGTCATTAACAATCCCTGGGCACTTCTTGTAAAGAATAGGGGTGTAACCCCAGTGTACTGGCCAATATACTATACTATTTAATATATATAAAAATCACTATACTATCTCCCCTCCACCAATAGCTGGTGTATGGCTGCTGTCGCATCCTCCAGGTGGATGCTGCATTCTGGTGGTGGTTGAGGAGAGTCCCCTCTTCACTATGTAAGGCACTTTAAGTGTAGTGTCAGAAAAGCACTAAATAAATGTAACATTCATTAATTCCTTCGTAGACAGGCTGAGAGAACCACAACGAACTGGCTCAAGACAGCACTGAAGGGTGCTGAAGACAATGGATTTTGAGGATGTACTTATATCTTTACTTCACAATACTTTATTTTACGTTATATATTATTATACTTAAAAATATTATATATTTTACTCCCGTCTACTGAGGTACTTCAGCTTGGGAATTAACATGAATTGCATTTGAACATCATATTTTCGGGTAAATCAGCGTAATTTTTCAAATAAATTATGTACGTTTCCGCTGAAGCAAAGAATTGTGGGATGTGTGAGTGCCAACCAAGGATTCACCTCTTGTATCCTCCGAATTCCTGTGAAATAAGGCTGCATTCGGAGTTTCCTACTTGCATTTCTGAAACGAGACCCGTCTCGTAAAATACGGGATCATCCAATATTTAAAGATAAAATTATGCTTCCCATATTGAATCAATACGGGACGCGATTTGTCCCGTATTTAAGCTAGTCAGATGGCGTCACGAAGAAATCGTAACAGATCGCCAGTTTTACATTGATATTTATACGGTAAGAGACCGTCTGAAAAGTCCACATACTGTGCTAAAACGTGCTAATACTGTGGAGGGTGTTGTAAGAAACCATCTGAAAAGTCCACAAATGGTGATAAAACTGGAGTTTTTTTCTATATTTGTTCAATAAGATTAAACAACGTATGTATACAATCATAAGGGCAAGTACAGGTGAAGGGAAAAATAAGTAAATAAACTAAATAAAAATGATTTAAAAAATGTATGTATAAACCGTCTATGGTATAAACCATCCAAAATGTGTACATAAATAAAATGAAGAAGACACATAATTGAAAAAATATATATATGTTTTTAAAATAAATATAATTTTTTTTAATAAACCATGGGTCAGGAAAGTTCTCATATAATCACATATGAAAGAATATACTATTTTTATTAATAACGCATTTTAAATAAAACTGTGAAGGACTTCGATGTCATTAAATTGTAATGCCATTTGACACTGTAATCTGGTACACACTGTAACTCAGGTAATTCCCTGATTTTATCACACTAAAATCATGTTAATTAATGTTAAATCATGTTTATACTATAAAAATGTTGTTTCTGACTTTTGAAAAAGTATGTATATTAACATGTGTGGACTGGCCCCATTCACTTCTATTGTAAATACCTTACAGTAACAGCCATTTTTGCTTTTATTAAAGAAATGAGGGACGACTCGGAAGAGTCAAAATTATTTTCTTTCTCTATGAACATTATCTCATAAATGCTTTTTATTGAGCTTAACTTTTTTTTTAACCTGTAACATTCCTTAAGTTTATTTTCCTTGCCTTTCTGACAAACATTAGAAATTGAATTAGGTGAATAGTAAGAAGTTACCTTTGTGCTGTTTTATCAGAATGTTGGATCCCACTTTATATTATGTCTTTAACTACTAGTATGCACTAACATTAAAATAAATAAGATGCAATGTACTTGTTGTGTTTCTACTCGCAACAACACGTATGTGCGTAATAAGTACATTTAAAGACACCTAATATATAGTGGGTCTGACTGTTGTTTTTAATCAATGAGTGAAAACTTGTTGAACTCCATGCCATACCAATTATAATTGTTTTATGAAAATATGTCCTGATGGATAAGATGTGTATTCATTGTATTGCATTTAATTACAGCATCAGACCCCACTACAGACTATTTTAAAACCATATTAAAAACAATTTTTTTATTCAAAATAGTAATATCATCATGTTTGGATCTTCATCAATTGTGCTATGTGACGTTTTTGTTTGATTACATTCTGGAATCTACATGGCACTATAGGGATGTCAACACCTCAGGTGAACAATTTAGTGTGTGGTTATAGAACAGAGAAATACTTGTGATTCCAGACAGGTATCTGGCATGTTTGCCCATTATTTGACAACCATTTATTGGTTCGTTTCAAGTTTTATTGGTCACATAACTGTACACAGTATGACATGAAGTGAAATTCTTGGTACGACTTTTCTCCCCACAGTTTGCGATAAAATTAAATATATATATATTGATAAGGAGCAGAAATAGAAGTAAAAAAACACAATTAAAAACACAATTTACAACACAATAAAATACACAATAAAATAGGAGAAAGAAGAAATATACTGTATGTACAAAGTATGAATATGAATATGAAATAGAGCATAATGACAGATGTAGAGGTGGTAGCAGCAACAGTTTGACTGGAAATATGTACATTTTGCAAGGTAAAGTGCAATTGTGCCGTAATGTTGACTTGCAACAGGCTGATGTTATAGAGGTGATGTTGTAGATGTATAATAATGATAATATAATATGATAATACAGAGTGTAATAAGTGTAATTGTGAAAGGGTGTGTGAAATGTGTCCTGTTAAGTGCATACCTTTTTCATCGTCTTAAGTGACCCAAAAGTGCATACATTTTACTCTTATGTTCTTGCAGTGAAGAGTTATATGTCTGCTTCTTTTGAGAACAGGAAGGAAACTGACACATTCGCTGATAGATTATATTGACAGAAACTGAGTAAATAAAAAATGTATTTGCATTGTACAACAAAATATTGAACCGAGTGACATTTATTTTAACGGAAGATAGCTCAAACACTTTTTAAGCTAAATATTTTACAAAAAGAAGTTGTAGGGTTTCAGATGATAAAACAATATATATATATATATATTGATTAAAATGAAGACAAAAAGTTTTTTTTACCATTTCAATACAATAGATAATGTGATGAGCCACACTTCTGATTACTCTGAGAAGACACATTCATACATCCATTACATGTACATCCACTAAAAATGACCTTGAGACCAGCTGATTAGATTTAATAGGGGGAAAAATGGCAAAAGTTCTGACAAAAGGTCTCACATCAATTGTTTGCGGATGTCACTTGGTTTGATATTTGGTTATCTAATGTAAACTATACATTTTAATTGCAGCCCAAGTGTCCAAATACTTTGTGAGGCCACTGTACATGCTCATGTCATGGTGACAACAATTCCTGATAATTCAAGTGCAGTTTCACCCCATTTCTTCCTGAATATATGAGGTCTCAGTAAGAGAGGTAGGAGTGTTACATATCTTATCAGCTTGCACTAATCAGACCCCTCTCAAATAGCTCACATTCTTAGACATCCATCATCTAAGCAGCTACAAACTCTCTCACAAGGAAAATTAGTTGCACAGCTCTAGGTGATGAACAGATCCTGACATACAGTGAAAAACATTATGCTCTGAAGATGAGTGTCAAAGAGCCATTTTCAGTTATATTTATCAGTTATTGTTTATCATATGCTCTGTCAACCTGATTACCACACATTAAACACCAGGTTTACCACTTAGCTATGTGCATTTTGGTGTGAAAGCTCCCTCCCTCCATCCTCCCCACCTCTGTCTTCTCATGATGTTACTAGATCATTTTGATCTTGAGTCATTTTTAGAAAGGATGACTTCAATGAACTTTCTAAACTGTTGCTCAAGTTTCTGTTTCACAGGCAATAAGTTCTGAGCCACTGAACAGACATTAAGCCTCAGGAGGTTCTTATCAAACAAATATCTGGTTTGGCAGGTTAAATACTTTGTGTATGAGCTCAACGATGAGCCAAAATAGAGAACATGGTTACAGTAGATGTCAGACAGATATTTCTGTTTCAGGTCACTTAATTTCTCCAATAAAAATCAAACGTAGAATTTTAAATATGTTGGTGGAGTGACTGAGAGGACAAATCAGATTGAATCAGTCAGGTGAAAAGACCATCTTAGACCAGCTTGAATTATCTGCTGGTTCAGGTTTGTGCTGGTTTGGTGCTGGTCTAGTTGGTGGACCAGCATATACACTAAATAAATAAATAAATGCTGGTCAAACAAGTTTAGTCTTTCTGGTGAAGTTGGTTCACCAGGGAAGTCCTGCTGGTTAAGCAAGTTAAGAAGCCATGTGGGACCACCAGTATCCAAAACACCTCTCCTTTTTAAAATACCTTACAGGTCAGCAGAGTCCCCAACATCTATTTGAGAGAATTAGTCATGGATTCTAACTTAATTCTCTGCTATATTCCAGGAAATTGTTGGGTTTGGACCAAATGCAGTGCTGATCAAAGTACTGGCTGTTGTGATGTACAACCAGTGAGAGTGCAGGATTATCATCACCCTCCACATTCCTGCATTCTTCTGCTTTCCATCATCATCTGAGCTGAACAGAGGCCTGTAGAAAGGGTGTGCAGAACAAAACTTGACAGACAACAAGGGACACAGGAGAACGGCTTAATTAAGACCAGTGGACGTCACATAGCGTAAAATGTCGGGCACCAAAAAACAAGATAAAAATGGAAACTAATTATACATCTAGTGAGCAAATATCACATTTTTGGATTCAAATGTGTTTGTTTTATTAGATTGTCTATGCTAGTCTTTTAGGACATGAGCACAATGAAATGTTTAAGTGTTTGGAAGAAGTTTTCTAGACCTCCAAGTTCATGGTACTGATTATTGCAGGTCTGGTGTTAAATCATTCACTATGAGAATGAAAGGCAGATCAAAGAGTTATATTTATGAAGAATATCCATGAGGTTTTAATTGTTATGATCATGCATCCAGGAATCTTACAGGGCCAAGGTGTCAATCCAATTTTGATCTCTCTTATAAAGTCATATTTTACACTTCTGTTTGGTACGACACTATAACATGAAGTGCACTTTAAAGTTATCGTTCATGCCATTTGGAAAACACTGCTAAATTATAGATTTACACCTGGGCTTGGGAAATGATGGCAAAGTTTCCATAGCAGCACCACAGTCTGTAAGTGAATGTTCCTAAGCTTTCTCTGTGTCACTTTCTCATTTGATCATGATAACGTTCATCATTCTTGTTTATTAATATCTTTAAACATAATGAGTCACTATGTGTTTTTTGTTTTCTATATCGCGTCCTGTTCTAAAACGTCAAAGCAACATTACGCTCACATGTGACATTACGCACCACCCCTGCCACGCCTTCAAACGGCGGGTCCATCTGATGTCATTGTTATTGACAGTCACTGGCCCCGCCCATCACCGTTAGAACAGCTCTTACAAATCATTCCGTGCTTTGAGAAGCAGTACTGCGGATTGTGTTGTCAGCCAACTCATGCTCCGTACACGATCAACTGACCCAATGGTGACTGTTCACTCTTGTATATAGGGCTAGGTTAAATTCTCGTGTGAAACTGGCCGTGGGAATACACCGCAAACATGTCACGGCATCATCAGAGGACGCCGCTGAAAAACGAAGATGTCGTGGAGGTGAAGAGCAAAGTAAGTTAATACTACAAATGTTCCATTAGGGGCGGTTAACACCACGGTTTTCCGTGAGTCCGTTTTCTTTATTTTTTCTTTCTATGTAAACGTGCGCGAAACGGACGCCTGTGAACGTTGCGCTGCGTCTAGCTGTTGTGTTCAGCGTCTCGCGCAGGAGCGCCGCGTTTTTAAGACGTCAATTTTTAAAAGCGCGTCTCGAGACACCTGCGCTCTGTTAAATTCGTTGTGCTGTGTCTACTGTTTTTTAACGCGAGAACGCGTTCGGTCTGAACGGCTTCCGTTTGGCAGCGTGTATGTGTAAACACTGGTGTTTACGCGGCGCGTGCCCGTAATTCATCATGCTATTGGGAGATTTTCAGTGCGCTATCCGTTGCGTCAGTGCTGGGGTTTGTGTACTAATCCATCCATAGAAAGAAACGCTGATGGTGCTGATGGCAGATTTGTATGTGTCGGCACAGACTCCGAGGCGTGAGACAAGCACTTTATTGCGGCTGGCACTCAGTTTGGATCATTGTATGACGGCAGGACTCTGTGTGATATGATATGCGGTTCTGGTGCAGCGTGAAGGAAGGACCATACATACAAGATGTGCGCAATGAGGCTATTGGGCCCTGTTGATCAATTGTGGATGTGCCATACCAATAGTGAAGAACCGATCAGTTAGATCACACTGACCCATTTGAGAATTATGGGCAACATGATAAATTAGTTACTACTGTAATTAATATCTACCGCATATTTTTGTTATTGCATTTTGTTTTTACATGCACCCTATATTACTACTATTATTAAATAAACAGACCACTTGTATTGGTGTCTAATGTATTGGAATCGCTGTTGTCACTCTGCCCAATATAGTTACTGGAAAGCATCAACCACAAACTTCCAAACAGAACAGGATATGTTTTATTATTCCTCCATTCTTGAGAAATGTCAGGCGGACAATGCATTTGATGAGTGAAATACGAGAACAGTAAACAGGAATTGGCCTTCTAGTAAGATTCCTATGAAATTACAGACTATGGGAAGAGCAGAAATATCGCTGGATGTGGATAGTTTGTGTCTGTTTTTGTATTCTAGCCTGGACCGGTTAATTTAATCACTTCAGTCCTCCTGCATGAGGTTTTGGTTTTTATTACAGGCAGTGTAATGTGTTTGGTGACACTCTGCTCTTCCTGAGAGGAAATTGGAAGAAATTGTTCTCCTCTCTCGCTCTCATGATGTGTTCCTGTCTCAGATTATCCATTGCTTAGTCATTGCAATGGCATTTTTAGAGAAAAAGTATTTTGAGGTTTGAGTATAAGTTGAACAAAATGATAGTGATGACTCCTCAACTGGTCATGCTGTCATTAGCAAAAATAAAATCTCGTTATTCAATCCCTTAAATGTGATATTAATAGAAACAAATATTATTGTCTGTATAGCTATGGTGACTGTGCTGAGCACACATAACACCTCAATTGAATGGTTTTGTGACCTTAGCTTTATATAACTTTATATTACCTTTTCATGCCTGAAATGTGTAGTTGTTGCAAAAAGTGTCCATGGACATTCTTATACCAACATCAAAATAAAAATAGATGAGAGATAATCTATAAGAGAAAGTACATACAGCATGTTCCATGTAGTCTCTCTCAATTCATATGGGGCAATAAACGCTGCCTGCTAAATCATTATAAAAAGAAGGTTTAAAGTTACAGTCAATCATTTTTACTGATTAAAAAATTGTACTCCTAAAGAAATAAATAGAAAATTTGAAACGTGTATAAAATCATGATCACTCACATAAGATGAAGACTCCAGTCAATGCAGTAACCTTATAAAAGGTGGTTAAATCTACATGGAGATGGTTCCCTCAAGGGAGCTGCCATGTTTGTATGAATGAATGAAGGTTATATTTATATAGCACTTTTCTGGCACTACACTCAAAGTGCTTTACATAGTGAACAGGGGACTCTCCTCAATCACTATCAGTGTGCAGCATCCACAAGGATGATGCAAAAGCAGCCATAGTGCACCTGTAACCTTACCACAGTCTAACTATTGGTGGAGAGGAGAGAGTAGAGTTATACAGCCAATTAATGGATGGGGATAATTACTTGTTTGTATTTCAAGAGCAGCTGAATACTACTCGCTTAATCTCGAACCGCCCTGTTATTGGATAATTTCACAGATGGATTAAATAATCCTTTACTCAACCGCATGCCGTCCCAGATGTGTTTGACTTTCTTTCTTCTGCAAAATACAAATTAAGATTTTTAGAACAATATCTCAGCTCTGTAGGTCCACACAATGCTAATGGATGGTGATCAGAGTTTTAAAGCTCCAAAATCACATACAGGCAGCATTAAACTAATCCATAAAACTTCAGTAGTTTAATCCATATCTTCAGAAGCGATATAAATGTGGGTTAAAAAAGATACATTTTAAGTCCCTTTTTATTATAAATGTCCACTTTCACATAGGGCTGGGTGATATGGCCAAAAATATTATCACAGTATTCCTTTTCAAACATTTCAATATTGATATTTATCATTATATACATTCACATTTGCACATTCTTTTGAATTTCCAATTTATCAGATTTTTTTTAAATAAAAATCCTAAGCAGTCATTAAGTCTATAAAAATCTGTATTGGGGGCCCAGAGACAGCCAAAGCAGTGGTGTTTGAGGAATCGTCTACCAAAATATTTATCTGTTTTATAGAGTTATCAAGTGCAGTTGGATATAAATGTTAAAAGATCATCTCTTCATTTTAAAGCATAATGTCAGCATATGGTTTTTACATTCAAATTATTTTTATATTGTGTTACATTCAAACCCAAGTATGGGGGCATAGAAGCCCTTGTGACTGAGGAATGATACTGTATGGGGGTTCAGGGGTATCCCCTGAGAGAAAATTTAGAAAATGTAAAAGTCTGAATGAACCATATTTATATTTTCTTTAAAGTGAGAATGACTAGGCTGCAAACTAGCAATGTATTGTCTTGTCATTCATTCCATAGATAATGACATATGATTAATTTCACAAAATTAGAACATAAATCTGTTTGTTTATTATTAAGGCTGATTAAACATGCTGATTAAAGGTGCTGTAAGTTGCTGCTCATGGAAAGGTATTCAAAAAAAAATTCCTACTGAAATAAGTGCCCTGAGATATCTCACCAGTCTCTGTGACAGCTCTAGACTTTGTAAACAGCAAGCAAAAATGCGTCTGCGGACAATGGCGCTTTCTGCCGGTCAATCATTTTGCGTATTCTCATTGAATTGTAGTTACAGCGAATTATTGAGGCTTATTGCATTTTTATGCCATACTGTTTATAACAGTAGTCAGTTGAGGTTGCCATTTTACAACTGTTGTTTTTAACAACCATTTCTGCTCTCAGTAAACCTCATTTTGGTATGTTTGGAGTTCTATGTTTTGGAAAGAGGAGGGTGTGGCTAATCCAACAGGTCAGTCTTGTGGAAGTAGAAAAGCTGAAATCACTTACAGCAACTTTTATAAAGCTTAATTTAGAAGGGAAAACATTATGTTCTAAAGGTGCTCTGGAAACTCGTTAATTTATGCGGCACATCATGACTACTCGCATGCGGGGAAAAGAGGCAACGTGTGTAGAGCAGGACAGGGCATAAATGAAGCGTGTTCGGTGCTAGAGAAAATTATTTAAGAATACAGTGCAGAAAGATCAGATCTGGTGTACACAGCACTGTTGTTTTGTAGTGCTACTCACAAGAGACGTGAGAATGTGCAACCGTTTTTCATGATGCTTTGGTGACTGGCATAGCCTAATTGTTAGCAAGGCAGCTAACGTTAGCAACTTCATACTGTCAGAAAAAGCTGAACTGCTTGCGTTTTTAGTGACATGCACCTGATAGTAGACGTAGTACACAGGCTAAATATTGAAAATTACTCAAAAGTTTATCATCTATATTTTTTTTATTTTTTTTATCATGATTAATATCAAGATTGTTTTATCGCCCAGCCCTACTTTCACATTCTGTCATATTCTGAAAGTGAAAGTGGAGATTTATAGTGTAAAAGAATTGAAATATTGACCTGTTTCTCATGCAAAGTGATTTCTGCTACAGAAGATGTAGATTTAACTACTGGAGTCATATGGATTACTTTCATGCTGCCTTTATGTGATTTTTTTTTGGAGCTTCAAAGTTCTGGCCACCATTCACTTGCATTGTATGGACCTACAGAGCTGAAATATTCTTCTAAAAATCTTCATTTGTGTTCTGCAGAAGAAAGAAAGTCATACACATCTTAAATGGAATGAAAGTTAGTAAGCGATGAGAGAATTTTCATTTGGGGGTTAACTATCCCTTTTAAAGGGTGACTGTTATTAGTGAATTTCTATGTTGGCATCGGTAACTAAAAACAGTTGCGTTTGTGTAAGTAAAAGATAAACAGTATAAACTCTAATATTACTGAGTGCACCTTTTTGATGCACTATATCATGTCACATCTCAAGACATGTCAACTTCCCAAAAGTATTTCATGCAAACTGCTATTACATTTTGGAGCAAAGGGCAACATTTCAGAGTATGAAGGTCAGTTGTGTCACATTTTGTTATTTGATATGTGTTGATGCATGTAATAGACAGTAAATGTTCAGTGGATTGAACATTCTTTTGCAGAATAATGGATGCTGATATGCTCTATGCTACTACATGCAAAGAAGGTTTACCCACACAAAGAAGTAAATGTTCAAATTAAACATGAAATGTTTCTCTAAAATGTCAAACCTAGTGACTCCAGATTTTGTCAACACCATGAAAGAGAAAGGTGAAAGAAAAGGGGAGCATCAGACAGGGTTAAAAATGGGGGAAGGATTGAAACACCGTCATCCAACTTCTGAAACTTACAGTCCCTGATTACCACAGTTTAAGGATATATGTACATTTCTGTATGGATTCATTAAACACAAAACTATAGGAATATGGCCCGAGAGGACACCTCTTGAGACGTACTAAATGACAATATTCAAATGATCTGCAAAATGATATCTCTAGCTCTCTGTCTTTTTATTTTTCAGTGATGTTCTCATTTCAATTCATGAAGTATTCTTCATTATTAAATAAAGGACAGATACAGGAGAAAGTCATTGGCCATGATGAAATTCCTCTTCATAAATTGAGCAATCTGACACAATTTGTCCAATATGTTCAGCTGTGACAAGAGCTCTTGAAATGAATTTACCATGCACTTTGGGTGTGTGTGTGGTCTGTAGAAGCTTTGCTTTTTAATGCCACTGTTCTCATCTCTTTATCTGTAGTACTTGATTAGATTGTCCCTCCCTTTGTTCCTCAATGTTTTTCTTTCACTTGTTTTCCTTAATGGCTTCCTCAGAGCTGCAAGTGCACATCAAAAAGCTATTCAGCTGCAGAAGCCACTGAAATTGGTAGTGAGAACTGCTACTGAATGTGTGTGTGTTGCTGTGAAGGCGGATGTGTGCATACAGCTATTTTAGATTTTTCAAATTTCAAAGAGCAGATCAAACATAACAGTAAAGCCCTATCTTTTAAATGGATCAAATTTCAGGCATATCTTTCATGGTCTGTGGTGAAGTCATAATAGATAAGCTAAGTAATATGCATTAAGAGCCTATTTTTCTGTTCTGTTATTTACTGGGGCATTTCCACTGCACAGTACAACTTGACTCTTCTCGCTTTTTTGGGGTTTTACCCTGTTGATAGTACCTGGTACCTGATACTTTTTTTAGTACCACCTCGGTCGAGGTTCCAAGCGAGCCGAGCCGATACTAAATGTGATGTCAAAACCCTGCAGATCACTGATTGGTCAGGGAGAATCGTTACTACCAACGTCACTGGATTTCCGACACGCGAAATCAACCCGCTAGTTTTAAAGTTAGAAACAGTGATAACAGTATAATTTGTTCACACGACTTTCGAATTGTGAAAAAGAAATGGCTGTGCGCAAAACCACGCCATGGTCAATAAATGAGGTGCAGACAGTCCACTCTTTAGCGATGAGCAAAGCGAAAAACGTCTCTCAGGAAGTGTCTCAGCTGTTGGCCGCACTCGGCTACCACAGGACCTACCAACAGTGTTGGGAAATGTAAAAAATAAAACTTATAAATAAAAAGTGATTACAGAAACATCAAGGAAAAGTGGAAGTGGTTCGACCAAATGGACGCTATCTAATAATATACCAATGGGAGGGAGAGTGCCCTGGCCGATGGAGGATGGTACATTTTGCTACGTTAGCTCTATTCTCTGCTTGAAAGCTTCACTTTATTTAGTTGACCAGCTACTGGAGGCTTGCTTCTAAAACAACCAGGCCAATTTAACTGTTACACTTATGCAGCACAATTAGCTAGTAGCTAACAGCTAGCGGTCGTGTTATTGTTTTGGTCAGTTTGTTTCAGCCTATAATGCCACCCACGTTGAGGTGGCACTAAACGGCAATGGAAATGCATGCTCAGAAAAGTAAAGTGAGTAGAGTTGAGGCAAGTCGAACCATAATGTGCAGTGCCATATGTGTAACATTATTGTGTTTGTGCTGCAGTTTGAGGCAGAGTACCGAAGGTTTGCCCTGAAGAGGAAAGGAGCTGGGGGCTTCCAGGAGTTCTACCAACTGTTGCAGACCATTCACAGGATCCCTGGAGTGGACGTCCTGCTGGGATATGCCGACATCCATGGAGATCTACTTCCAATCAACAATGATGACAACTTTCACAAAGCATTGTCCTCGGCCAATCCTCTGCTTCGAATTATTATTCAAAGGAGAGGTAAGGCGCTACACTTTATACAAAGAAGTCAAATGGTTGTTATTATTTTGATAGTTGAAGTGTGTAATTTCTGTGCCACTTAGCAGAACCAAATGGAATCACAATCTGTTCTTTTGAGCGGACCATGACATCACTGGCTCAACCAATGGCGTGTGTTTGGGGCAGCACTACCTGTGTGATTGAACAATGAAAGATGGGGGGGAGGTGTTTGAAACTTGTTTTGAAACAAATTATTCTGGCAATTCTGGTTGTTGCTTCTTGTGACAGAAACTGCACACTTAACAGTACTGTAGGGCTAGGTATTGATTTTGATTGATATATTTTATTACTTTTTCATAATTTTGGTCACTTTTTGGATTTTTAAAAATGAACAAATCCATGTATTTAATAAATCAATACATATTATATTTCATATTTTATTTTTTGTTTCTTGTTTAATTGCACCATTTACTAGTATTTACACTGATTTGTTGAACACGTGATAAAACCGGTACTGTCTCTTTAAGAAAACTGGCATTTTTTGTAAAATGTGTTGGTAAAGGAGTACATATAAACGAGAGAGGACTCAAATGGCTTTATCCCATCTGTGCCATGCATTATTAGAATTAAATGTTTATTTTTTTTAATTTATTTTGATCAACAACTGACATTAAAGAACTGAAAGGGTATTAAAAGAGACATTATTCAATGGATCTTGTCTTTGGACACCCATTACACGCAACAACTTTTACTCTCAACATGCAGTGAGTGGATCTCGTTGCTGAGTACTCCACCACTATACCACACAATCACTGGTGAGTGAAATGTAAACATGTACCATCCAGTTGCCAACACATTTTAGTCACATACCGTAAAATTTGGTTGCAAATGTGAGTGATTTCCTCTCATTGTAGTGGAGGGTTGCTCATAGAGTAAAAAACAATCTTGATATTTAATAAAAGAGATCGCTCAAATGAAGATTGCTATACCCCTACTTAACAATTTAACAGGGAACAGGAATTTATTATAGACAGATTATAGTTTCTTGGTGTACCTGAAGGACTTTTAGGTTTAAATTAATTTAATGTGCATATGGAAAAGAGATATGCATGCAGCATAGTTGAGAAGTTTTGTAGGTGTTTGTATTGAAATCATGGATAATTTTTTATTATCATTTATCATTATCCTTGTTGTATTCCAATTGGAATATAAAGTCATTAAAGTAGTCTAATGTTGTGCATGATGATGAGGACAGTTATGGGCTATGATGAGATGTTATGATGGGTGGGTGTCAGCGTAAGGTGGTGCCAGTCGGGCCCATCACGGTTTCATGGCAGAGTAGTAGCTGAGGTGCTGTGATAGCAGTGCAGAGTGAAGGAGTCCACACATTCATCTCTCTCTCTCTCTCTCTCTCTCTCTCTCTCTCTCTCTCTCTCTCTCTCTCTCTCTCTCTCTCTCTCTCTGTGTCTCTGTCTCAGAGTGCATGTTGGGATTGAGAATGGTGCGTGTGTGTGAGAGCGTGTTTCTGTCGTGCGCTATTTAATTATTATTATTATTTTGGTGTGTTTTTCTTTATTTATTTCTATGGTTTATTGTTTGAAAACATTAATATACAATTCTAGTAAGTAGGGTGCTGTGCTTTGCACGTCTCACCTGGCGCGAGGTATGGCGTCCACAGGTGGAAGGACGTCATTGTCTCTACGCCATAGTTTCAGGTGTGTGTCAGAAGCCAGTGCTACAATTGAAGATGTTTTGCTAGCAGTTGGTGAGCAGATAGGCTATGAAAATATTGCTTCGGCTTCGAGGATGAATAAAGCCGTAGTTGTTATTGAAAACGGATTGTGGGTGAAAGAAATTTTCGTTAATACTATACCGCTGATCATTTCAAACGTCCCTCCTTTCATTGAAAACAAAGTCATAGTGAGAGAACTTGCAAGATTCGGAAAAGTAGTAAGCAAGGTCAAAACTGTTTCTTTAGGATGTAAAAATGACGCGCGTCATGTGATGTCTTTTAGGAGACAAGTGTTTATGTTTCTGAAGTCTCCAGATAAATTACTGGACGTATCGTTTAGAGTGAATGATGGCGATAGCTCGTACATGATTTTTGCTAGTACGGAGAGTTTGCAATGCTATGAATGTGGGGAGTATGGACACAAAAGACTCTCATGCCCTAAGAAAACTATTTTGGAAGGACCTAGTATTAGTGGTGAATCAGATGAATCATTGGTGCGTAAGGATGTGGAGGTGAAACAGAAACCAGGAGAGGAAAAGTCAGGCTTTGACGGAGATCAAGTGGCTGAGATGATAAAGGACAATGGATTGGAGGTGAGTGGGAATGTTGCGAGTAACTTAAACCATGTCGATAATGAAAAGCCTAGCTGTAGCAGTATAAATGGTACTGCAGTTGTAAATGAACAACTTGTAGCTAGTTACGCAGACATACACCTCAGTGGTGTGCGAGTATGGAGGAGGATAATGCGTTTTCTGATATTATGACGCAGTCAGGATGACATGAAGGATGATGAGAGTTTGTTGGATATGTCAGATCTCTATAAAGCTGATGATGACTTGTATTCTGTAGAACACATAAATGCTTTTTTGGACGAGCGTAAAGGGAAAAGGGTAGAAATAGAAGATTTTTTTCCCTGATAAGGAAAAGTTTGTTGCTTCTGTAGTGTGGGCATGTAAAATGTACAATCATTCTGTGTTATCACAACAGAAACGGTACAGACTTAAGAAGTATATAACGACGATAAGACAGGGTAAACAGAATGTGGATGAAAGATGAACTCAAGGAAAAGCTAAATAAACATTATGGCTTTATGTATGTATCTGTGTATCTTTTTCCTTTTCTTCTGCTGTTCTTTCTATTCTTTCTATCTATCTCATGGAGTTTCTTAGAATAGGTTCTCTAAATGTGAATGGTCTGAGAGATAAGCAAAAGCAGAGTTTAGTTTCGGAGTATTTTAATATTAAGAATATTGCAGTTGGTTTTCTTCAAGAAACCCATAGTAATATGAGTAATGAGTCTGAATGGGGATTGTGGTGGAAGGGAGAATATGTTTTAAGTCATGGCTCTAATGTTAGTTCAGGAGTGGCAATTTTGTTTAACTCAACTTTGAAAGCAAAAATCCTATCTAGATATGACGTAGAACCTGGAAGATTACTTTTAGTAAGAGTTGAAATATATAATATTAATTTTCTTTTTGTTAATATGTATGCCCCTAATGATAGAAATTGGGTCACGTTTTAAAATCTCTTAATTTAGGAGATGTAATTATAATGGCTGGAGGCTGGAATTGTACTTTGAATTTTAATATGGACAGAAATGCTGAAGAACCTCTCCTTATCAGCTCTTTTGATGATATTTGGAGAGTGAAAAATCCATTACATAAACAAAATACTTGGGTGAAAGTTGCAGACGGTAGAGTTCATGCTGCCAGATTGGATAGATTTTATATTACACGCGATTCAAGAAACAGAGTGGGCAATGTTAATATTATTCCAAATATCATCTCAGATCACAAAATGGTTACAATGGATTTTGTAATTTTAAAGGAAAGTAAAAGGAGTTTGTATTGGTATTTTAACAATAAGCTTTTACAAGATAATGTTTTTTGTGAATTTTTTTTTATTGTTTTGGGAAACATGGTAAATGCAAAAAGGGAATTATGGTGATATTAAACAATAGTGGGACATTGGAAAAGTGCAAATTAGAGTTTTCTGGCAGCAATATTCATCATATTCAACAAGGACATTAAAGACCACAATACAGGACTTGGAGAATGAGATCTCTGATATAGAGGAGAAAATTATGGTGAGGAATGGACTCCATTTGGAAATTACTCTTTCAGAGAAAAAGCTTCAGTTAAATTCTTTATTACATGATAAAATGAAAGGTGCCCTTGTAAGGGCACATTTTATCCAAAATAAAGACATTGATGGACCCACAAAATTCTTTTTCAATTCAGAACGAAAGACTAATCAAGAAAAATTGATGGTGGGTTTAAAAAATGATGGAGGTGTTACCTATGATTCTTCTGAAATTAGAAGAATTGCTGTTGATTTTTTTTTTATTCTGAATTATACAGAGCCAATGTCACAGATCCTAAATGTAAAGATTATTTATTTTCATGTCTTAAGAAGTTGATGCCTGAGCAAAAGTTGGTTATTGATTCACCAATTACTTTTCAAGAAGTGCCAAAAGCTGTACAGGATCTTTCATCAGAGAAGGCTCCTGGTCTAGATGGTCTTCCATCTGAATTTTATAAAAATTTCTGGCATGTGATTGGAAAGGACTATTTTGAAACGCTTTTAAATCCAATACGGACTGGGTCTTTACCTATAAGTTGTAATAGAGCAGTGTTGTCTTTGTTAACGAAGAAAGTTGATTTGTATTGCTTGAAGAATTGGCGACCTGTCGCATTAATGTGTATGGATTATAAGATTTTTTCAAAATGTATTGCCAGTAGACTAAATAATTATATGAGTGTATTAATCATGAAAGAACAATCATATTATGTAAAGGAGCGATGTATTAGAGATAATTTATTTTTAATGAGAGATATAATGGATTATGCAATGTATAACGAAAATTATTTTGGGCTAATATCTCTTGATCAAGAAAAAGCATTTGACAGAGTTGACCATGCTTATTTGTTTGATTTACTGAAGGCTTTTGGTTTTGGAGATGGTTTTATCTCATGGGTTAATTTATTGTACAATGAAGCTGAATGTATGGTTAAAATAGCTGGATGTTTAAGTGTTCTTATTAAAGTACAGAGAGGAATAATTCAAGGATGCCCTCTTTCAGGGCAACTTTATAGTCTTGCAATTGAACCCCTACTGTGCAAATTAAGAGAACAGTTGACTGGTTTGCATATTGAGGGGTCAAATATTTTAAATTATGTGAAATTATCCGCTCATGCTGATGATGTAACTGTAATAATCGGGAGCAGCAATGATATTAAAGTGGTCTTAGAAAATTGTAAATGTTATGGAAGACCATCATCAGCGAAAATAAATTGGACAAAAAGCGAAGCATTTTGGTGTGGTTCAGAGAAGTCGAATGTCCCACAGCTACCTAATAATGTCATATAGATAAAAGATGGTTTTAAGTTTTTAGGAGTGTTTTTAGGTTCTGAGATATATAAGAAAAAGAATTGGGAAGGAATATTGGGAAAAAGTATGTCACTTTTATCTGGAAATGGCGAAGCATTTTGGTGTGGTTCAGAGAGGTCGAATGTCCCACAGCTACCTAATAATGTCATATAGAGAAAAGATGGTTTTAAGTTTTTAGGAGTGTTTTTAGGTTCTGAGATATATAAGAAAAAGAATTGGGAAGGAATATTGGGAAAAAGTATGTCACCCTTATCTAACTGGAAATGGCTAATTCCTCAGCTGTCCTATAGGGCAAGGGTCTTAATAGTCAATAATCTTGTTGCTTCAACTTTGTGGCATACAATGACTGTATTAGACCCCACTGCTTCTGTCATTAAGGACATTCAGAGATATCTAGTTGACTTCTTTTGGACAGGTCAGCATTGGTTGAGACCTGCAGTACTTTACCGTCTTTCGGATGAGACGTTAAACCGAGGCCCTGACTCTCTGTGGTCATTAAAAATCCCAGGATGTCCTTCGAAAAGTGTAGGGGTGTAACCCCGGTGTCCTGGACAAATTTGCCCCTTGGCCTCTGTCCATCATGGCCTCCTAATCATCCCTGTATACTGATTGGCTTCATCACTCTGTCTCCTCTCCACCAGTAAGCTGGTGTGTGGTGGGCGTACTGGCGCAATATGGCTGCCGTCGCATCATCCAAGTGGATGCTGCACATTGGTGGTGGTTGAGGAGATTCCCCCCTTCCTTGTAAAGCGCTTTGAGGTTACTGATAAAGCGCTATATAAATGTAACTAATTATTAATTAATTATTATTTACCTGCCTCTTCATGAAGGGGGGCAAGGTCTAATTGATATTTGATGTAGGATTGCTGCTTTTAGACTACAAGCTGCCCAGAGGCTTTTGTATGGGAAGGATGTCAGTTGGGCTGATGTGGCCTGTGATATTTTGAGGAGAGGAGGACAACTGGGACTAGATCGACAATTGTTTTTAATGAATTTAAATGATGTGGTTTTGGTTGAACTCCATTTTATAAGACAGTTCTAAAATCATGGAATGTTTTGAGAATTGTTCGAGAACAAGGTATTTTAAGTTGATCATGGATTAAAGAGGAACCTCTTCTTTACAATCCTGCATTACCTATGAATATTTTGAACTCTCGTTCAATGCAGGCTGCTATGGTGAAAGCCCAGTTTATAAAAGCCTCTCATTTTTGGAGTAAGAGTGAATGGTTGTCTTCAAGGGATATTGCAGCAAAGCTTGGTATTAAATCACTCCGTGTTGCAGAAAGATTAAGGCATGATTTTTTATCTGTAATACCTTCAACATTTACAGAGTTGTTGAAGGACGAGGAAAAAAAACAACAATGTATTAATGAGATGGTTGAGTTTCCAAGTTTAGGGGTAAGGGCAGCTGTGGAGACATGGTTGGAGGATGAAGGAAAGTTGTTGAGTTTTAAAACTCCAGAACTTAATTTGTTCGGTGATACTGGAAAGAGAGCACTGTATTATGCTTGTATTATAAAGTGATGCATTTTGATTCATTAAAATGTGTTTTAGACTCTAAATGGCAAGGGATAGAGGGATTTGATGTATCCCCTAAAGGTAGTTGGAGGAGTTTATGTAAAAGTCCTATTGATAAGAGAACTGGTGACCTTCAATGGCGGATAATACATGGAGCAATAACTACTAATAGACATAGGTCACATATTGATCCCACAGTAAGGGATGAATGTCCATTTTGTTTAGAGTCTGAAGATGTGTATCACTTATTATATTGTGAAAGATTGAAGCCGATGTTTCTATTGTTGGAAGAATGGTGTAAAAATTAGAATTTTGAATTTACTTTAAATGGTTATATTTATGGCCCGAAATATAAGTATCAAAATAGAAAAATAGATGTGTTAATTAATTTTTTATATGATCAAGCAAAGTTAGCTGTGTGGCTAACAAGAAAAGCAAAGATAAATGGGGGTGTTTCTACTGATGTTAATATGACTTTAGGAGGTCTGATATCTGTCCGGCTTACTATTGAGTTGAAATATTATAAAATGGTTGGAGATCTTGAATGGAGGTTTGAATGATATTTTATGTAAATTGGAAGATGTTTTTTTTACAAATGAATGTATGAGGTATTTGTTGTGTATGTAATTTATTTATTTTGAGTTCGATGTATTTTGAATATTAATATGTTTTGACTAAGGTGTAAGTAATAATTGTGAAAATAAAGAAAGACCAAAAAGTCTCTCTCTCACATATATATATATATATATGCTTTTTTTGTCATTTCAACACGCTGGCTCCTGTTACTTCATAATTTTTAATATTGTATCACAAGCAATGAGTTTAATCAAGGCTGAATCTGAAGTATTGAGGAAATGTTTTAGTTAATGCTGTTAGGAATGTTTTACTTTTTGTCAAATCTTTCTTCCTTATTTCATTGTTCTGTTTGTTTACGCCACCTTCTCTAATCCACTGTGAAAGGAACTTTGGCATTGTTTTAAGAACTGTTGTAATTTAAAAAGGGAACAATTTTATTTTGCTTTTATAAAGGGATTTAATCAGATTAACACATCTAACATTGCATGTTAGCTATACAAAATATTCTATTATTGTAAAATATAGCCTCAGTTATCAGTTACAGCCAAGGGCCACGGCCGTAACCACCACAGATGTTAATACACCAACATTCATATTAGCTATCAATCAATATGGGTTTTTAATTTACAGATTCTTTAGTTTTTGTGTTTTGTCCATCCCAATCTTGAATATTTGATTATTCATACTGATATTGATGTTTATGGGTAATGTAGATTATTGTACCCTTGAACCTTATCATTTAAGTTTGTAGGAGGTAATAGCTGGGTCCTCAGTATGAATATTGTGGAATAAAAACTCAGACTCAGGTTTGCAATCAATTGAGAGAGTTTACTTATTGTTGATTAATTATTTAATAATTATAACTGATACATACAGTACTTTGCAAAAGTTTTAGGCACTTTTGAAAAACCTTCAAAGTGAGGATTTCTTAAAACAATAATACCATAAATAGTTTTCTTTAATCAATTAAGTCCAGTAAACAGAAAAAGAGCTAACTCTATATTTGGTGTGAACACTTTTGCCTTCAAAACAGCAACAATTCTACTAGGTACACCTGGACACAGTTTTTCTTGGTTGTTGGCAGATAGGATTTTCAAAACTTCTTGGAGAATTCGCTACAGTTCTTCTATCTATTTAGGCTGTTTCAATTGCTTGACTCTTCATGTAATCCCAGACTTGGGATCTCTGTTAGGGCCATGCCATCTGTTGCAGGGCTCACTGTTCTTCAATTCTGATCTTTTCTATTTGCATAAGTAATGTTTGGGAGTATAAAATGATATTTCTTATTTACACATTAAAGTAGCAGATAAAAATAACCATCTTAAGACAAATGTTTTTGTGAAACATCTTATTTGCCTAAGACTTTTGCACAGTATTGTATGTTTGTGAATAAATTTAGTACAATATAGATACATATTCTCCAGGAGCCGGGCTAAAATTATGACTTGAAAGTAACTTTAATTATTCTATTTGGATCCAAGGAAAATTGTGCTGTAGACCTGGACCTAGGCTCTTTGGCTTCATATAAAACTGACTGCCAAAAACCTAGGTGTTCAGTTCGATAACTATAAAAATTTTGAAACCGATTAGTACAGTCGTAAAGTCGTGCTTTTTCCACCTTCGGCTACTCATTAAGGTCAAACCATTTTTATATTTTAAACTGTGACTCACGCTTTCGTTACTTCTCGTCTAGATTACTGCAACTTGCTTTATTATGGTGTCTCTCAATCGTCCCTTTCCCGATTACAGCTGGTGCAAAACACTGCTGCCAGACTTATCATATGGACTCGCAAGTACGAGTCAATCACACCTATTTTAATTGCGTTGCACTGGCTTCCGGTTAAGTATAGAATTTAGTTAAAAATTGTATTGCATGTTTATAAAGCCTTTTAATAATTTAGCCCCCAAATATCTGATTGATTTTCTCCATCCATATACTCCATCAAGAAATCTGAGGTCTTGTGATCTTGGCCTCTAGACTTTAAAAAAGAGGTGATCGTGCATTTAGGGTTGCCGGTCCGAAAATATGGAATAGTCCATCTCTCCGCATCAGACTAGCCCCTTTAATCTCAGCATTCAAATATGTTCTAAAGACTTACCTGTTTTTTCTGGCTTTTAATATCCCATAATCATTGTGAATTTTTTATTTTTTTTGTAATATTGTATGTTTTTAAGTTGTTTCTAGTTATATCTGCTATAACAATTGTTTTTCTCTTTATACTGTACAGCACTTTGGTCAACCTTGTTTTTTTTTTTTTAATGTGCTTTTATAAATAAATATTGATTGATTGATATCAGAAATATCAGGAGAAACCACAGTTAACAAAATGTTCCACTGTTAATGTTGCCTACAAATTCAGCTTCATATGGTAACAAAAAAAAAAGGCTAAAATAATAATTTTTATATAAACTATGTTATATAATAGTTGTATAATAATAATAATAATAATTGTTATTATTTCTATTATTATGAAAAGGCATATTCTATGAATAGAAACAATAAATGTAAGAGTAACATTTAAAATCATGCATTTAATTTAGTTTTGACGCACTTCCAGTTTAAGCCCCGCCGACACCTGGTTCTATTTGAATACAGAGACAGATACAGAGCTGTGGCACAAATGCACATACACATACACTGCACTTGTACATACACACCTGAGTTGGTATGTGATGAATGGTTGGATGGGAATATTAAATGTGAGGAATTAAAGCAGGTGAATTGGTTTCTAAATTTATGTCTTTAGTGAAAACTAGACAGCGCAAACCTTTTTGAGTTGGCTAATTGTTTTACTGTGTGTAAACTAAAGGGTTGCCTCTTGTTTGACCCAGGGAACATGGAATATGGCTAATGAGACATAATTTCCATTGTGAGGTAAGAGAGAAAACACAGAGAGAGAGAGAGAGAGAGAGAGAGAGAGAGAGAGTAAGATAGAAGAAGCGATAGATAACGCATGGGAAGAATGGACATGGTGCACTTTTCTTGCAGTGATTTTTCACCACTTTCATTTCTGAAAAGCTTATTTGGGTGTGATTTGTGTAAGGAAAATTCAACAATAATACTTTAGTATTACATAATGAAATTATAATTTGCACATGGACATTATTAAATAGTAATGTTGTGATGAGAGATTCTACCTTCATTCAGTTTTACGCAGACATAGCGATACCTTCTTACACACCCTTGCCTGATAAATAAGAGGTATGAAATAAACAACTCAATTATTTGGTGTTAATTGTTGTTATTTAGACCAATACTGCCAATGTGTGTGGGGCTGTGTGTGTAATGTAATTTACAAATAACTGAAGGTGACATAACCAACCAAATATTTGTGGCTTTTCATTACAAGCACAGGGATTACTGCTCAAACTGATGCGTGAAATCGCATGCAACAACCAGACAAAAGCAGCTACCTCTGCAGCATTCGCAAAAAGGCTAGTTGGAGAGCAGTCAAAATAATTGGGAAGCATGACCGCTGGAACTGCCTTTGAAGAATAGATGTATCTGTCCAAGACCGACATCAGTGCCAGAAAGTCCATTGTACTAGTATGCCAAAACACTGATTTTGACTCCCATACCTGCCAATTCTTGCTCAGATATCATTTTCCACCTTGTTCCAAAGTTACCAACAATTCAGCACGGCTTCCTGTGTGAGGCAGTCACAGGATGGCTTACAGTGTCCTTCATGTTGTCCCAAACCTGTATGCTGTTATTTTTTTAGTGGAACACAAGGGTAGAAATTTTGAAGAACTGTTATGCAGCTCTTGCCATAAAGTTCATAGTAAAATAAAATTGTATAAAGCACCATAAAAGTATGATAAAAGTAGTCTATACTCTCTGTGCACTTTAAGCCTACAAGTCTTCTGAAGCCATGCGCAAACTGTGTGTGAGGAAAAGAGTGAAATATTATTCATTATTCACTGATAATCTTAGCCGGCAATTATGTCCAGAATGAAAAATTGGCACATTGCATTTGGTCACTACTAGGGCTGAGTATTAATACAGATTTCCCAATTCGATTCCAATTCACAAGCTTTCGATTCGATTTCAATATCGATTCATATGGGTATGTTTTATTTATAATGTCCCTTTTGCTTACATATGAAAGAAATGAAAGAGAGACGACTCAAAGGTTATGTCTTCTTTGTGCAATGCGTGATTAGAATAAAATATTTATTTCTTTGTTGTTTTTGATCAACAACTGACTGTAGAGAACAGAAAGGGTATTAAAAGAAACATTATTCAATGACAAATGGGCTGCGTGGATCTCGTCTTTGGACACACACACACACACACACACACACGCGCAAATACTTTTACTCTCAACACACAGTGAAAGGATCTCGCTGCTGAACACTTCACCACTAGACTACACAATCACTGATGAATGAAATCTAAACATTAACCAGCCAGTTGCCAACACATTTTTAGTCACATAGTGCAAAATTTCGATGCAGATGCGAGTGATATCCTCTCATTGAAGTGGAGGGGTACTCACAAATTAAAAGATTGATCTTGGGATTTAAAAATGAATATCAAGATCGTTCAAATGAAGGTTGCGATGTATCGGAAAATCAATATTTTTTACCAACCCCCTAGTTAATACACTCATGAAACCCATTGTGTTTTGCCATCAGTAACATCGAATTACTTTTAAATCTTTTAAATGGAAACGGGGAGAAAGAAAGAAAGCAAAAAAAAGCAAAAGGAAGATGGGAGGGAGGCCACGCTCACGAGGCGCACCAGCAGGCCGTAGACACCCAGCATGCCACCTCCAGCAGCCATATCCAGATATGGTGGGCTGGCATAGCACTTGACCTCCAGGCACCCCTGCTGATACCCAATCCAAAAGACCTTGGGGTGCCGTGAACAGGACATCCATGTGCGTAACAATTCTTCAAACATTTTTGTGTATACAATTTTTTCACGGAAGGTGGAGTTTTGGTTATTCAGGGCAAGACAGTCATATTTTGACAAAGTAGGAAAACTTTTGGTAAATGGTCTGCACTTTATATAGCTTTTTTTAACCCTTAGCATTTTTTTTAACCTAAGTGCTTTACACTGTGACTCATTCACCCATTCACTCACTCACACACACACACACACACACACACACACACACACACACACACACACACACCAATGATGGCAGAGCTGCCATGCAAGGCGCTAGCCTGCCATTGGGCGCAACTTGGGGTTCAGTGTCTTGCCCATGGAGACAGGCATGTGGAGTCATGTGGACCAGGAATTGAACCGCCAACCCTGCGACTAGTGGCCAACCCGTTCTACAATCTGAGCCACAGTCGACCCTAGATTGGCTAGATATATAAAGCAGAGAGTCTTTTTCTAACATTCCCTCAGTGAAATCAGCTGGTGGTGAAATATTTACCTCAGCCATTGCAATAATGCTTTTAAAGAATTCTATCTTGATCTTTATAGTTCCACATCTTCGTCTACTGATGAAGATATTAAGAACTTTGTGGACCCATTAGAACTCCCTAAAAATTCTCTTGATTCTGAGATAAACTTGGAGGAGCTTGACGAGGTAATTAAGGCCCTGTCTACAGGCAAGACTCTGGGGCCAGATGGCTTTGCCGCTGAATTTTTTAGATCTGATGCAACAGAACTGGCTCCACATTTGTTAGAAGTTTATATGGAATCATTAAAGGATGGAAAGCTTCCGCCAACCATGACACAAGCCCGGATCAGTCTGATTCTTAAAAAGGACAAAGATCCAAGCGAGTGTAAGTGTTACCACCAATTTCCCTGATCCAACTTGATGTTAAAATGTTGTCAGAAATTCTGGCTAACCAATTAAGTAAAACAGCTACAACATTTAAGGTTTGTTAACCCTCTCTGTTTAGCCAACTATTCATTTTAAGCTCATTTAGCTCAATTGTAAGTGCTATTAGCAGCTTCAAATTCTGGGTTCTGATCATTATCTTTCAATTAACTTTCAAATAAAATGACCTGAAGAAATAACAGACAACTGGTGAATGTCAAAGGTTTTTATTGTTGTTTACAATATTACAATCTAACATAGAAATTCATGCTCTCCTAGAACCAAAATACGTTCTCAAATACAAAAATATTAACAAAATCATGACGATAAACAAAAAAACATAAAAACAACTGGGCTATGCAATGACTTAAAGAATTTCAGTTAATCTAAATAAACACAATTCAAAATGCATTTTAACAGACTGCAGAAATATACGCAGGTAGGAGAAAACTCTCTGAACTAATACTGTAACAAAAACACCAGAGACTGTTTGTATTTATACATTAAACTATTCTTTTCAACTTGGCCAGACATTGCCATCATCAAAACCTTTACTGTATGACCTCAAAAAAAGAAAGACAAAGTGTCAGATTATTTGGGTGCTGATGTGAAGGGCATGAAGTAGCCCAAATAGTCTGTGCACTGACCCAAGTTTTGACAAATGTCCCCAGCTCATTTTCAAGGACAAAAATTATGCTAAAAGGGATATTTCACCCAAAAATAAAAACCATGCCACCACCATGCCATCCCAGATGTGTAGGACTTTATTCTGTTGAATAAATCTCTGTTGAATATCTCAGCTCTGTTGGTACATTCAGTGCAAGTGAATGGTGGTCAAAAAGCACATTAAGGTGGCATAAAGTAATCCATATGACTCCAGTGTTTAATCCATGTCTTCAGAAGTGATATGATAAGTGTGGTTGAGAAACAGATCAATATTTAAGTAATTTTTCACTATCAATCTCCACTTTCACATTCATATTTGTCTTCTCTTGTTATTGGGGATTCACATTTTTTGTGCATTTCACCACCTACTGGGCAGGGAGGAAAATTTGTATTAAAAATGACTTAAATATTTATCTGTTTCTCACCCACACCTATAATTTTGCTTCTGAAGACATGGGTTAAACCACTGGAGTCGTATTCATATCTTTAATGCTACCTTTATGTGCTTTTTGTACTTTCAAAGTTCCGGTCACCATTCACTTGCATTGTGAGGACCTACAGAGCTGAAATATTCTTCAAAACTCGTAGTATGTATTCAGCAGAAGAAAGAAAGTCATACACATTTGGGATGGCATGAGGGTGAGTAAATGATGAGAGAATATTAATTTGAAGCACACAGCTATTCAATCACTGTACCAAATGCAAACATTTATATGAATGTCAGCGGATATGTTCAAATGGTGCTATATACATATGAATAATGTCATCCAAATGTGTTTCCTACCTTTTTTTGTGTGGATTGTGAGAGGAGTTACTACACTCGGTGAACTTAATGAGAGTAGTGTGTTGAGATCCTTTTGACAGTTTGACGCAAGGGTGTGTCATATGCATTTCAAGATCTTACATCGTTCTATTGGACCCCCTCTAGATTGTATAGGCTTGGTCTTAAAGACACACCCACCTGCTGGTGATGCCAATCAGAGGATGGAGACATAACCCATGTCTTTTGGGGGGGTGTTGAGATTCAGGAGTTTTGGCTGAAGGTTCAGAGTCTGGTGTGTGATATATTAGGCACTTGGGTATCATTTTCCCTGCCTCTGTATTTTGTGATGTGGCGGTCATTGACATAAACACATAAAGAGTTGGGTCTTAACCAGTGTCATGATCGCCAGACAGATCATTCTAAGGGGCTGGAGCACCCGCCTTTCAGGAGTGATGATTGGAGATGGGAAGGGTGGCGGACTTTGAGGAGGGGTCGTTTAGAAGAATGGGGGAATACAACGGGTTCGTGGAGAAATGGGGAGGGTATATATCATTTATGGATGGTTGATTATTTTTATTATATTTTTATTTGTTTATTTATTTTGTAATTTTTTATAAAAAAAAATGTTTTGTGTCTGTGCGGCTATATAATGTGCGACCACTGGGATGTTGTTGGGGCCAGGATGGGGTTGGGGTTTGGGGGTTGGAAGGGGAGGGGTAAAAGTGGGGGTTAAGACTGATTCTGTGTTTAGATGTTTGGTTTTTCTGTGTTTATTTATGAGAATCAATAAAAATTGTTAATCTGGAATGACATGAGGGTAAGTAAGTACATAATGACATAATTTTCGTTTTTTTGAGTGAACTCTTCCTTAAAGTTGCAATAATGCTATTCCTAAAAAAAATTTGCCAGTTGCATATTTACAACTTTCATATAACTTTATAGTGTTGAGATTCTCAAGGATACACTTGCTCCTCTTTGCATTTCCTTCACACACACTTTTTGTTTTGGAACTTTTTTATATAGATACATGTTTCCTTTTTTTGTCCACACAAGCCTTGGGCCATGTGTTTCTGCATGCTGACAAGTTTATATAAATGAAATGCTCACTATTTGTGGCTAAGAGTATTAGTAAATGCCTATTTTTCTATTTAAAGAGTAAGAAGGCTTTAGATTAGCCCCCTCTTGTCCTTGTACCAGCTCCCCCCGGTACTGAAGAACCCTGCTGCAGATTTTGTGCAGTGTGCATCTGTTTAATCAAGCCCTGTTTGAAAGGGGAAGAAATCCACATTTCCAGTGAGGGCTTATCCCTGTGGCAGCCGGGTGAAGTCTTGGGAGGCTGTCACTGGGCGATTATAGCTTCATCTACTCTGTGGAAGTAATGTCATTTTTCTGCTTTAATGGCTTTTTTTCTGTTGTTGTTGCTTGGTTAATTTATATTTCTACTCTGAACAGAGAGGATTTGTTAAAAGCCATTTGCAGCATATTTGCTTCTAGCTTTTATGTGGTGACTGAATTGGCAGTTTCTAGAATTCCCATTTAGTGCTGCTGACACACTCCGTTCATTGTTTTGATAATTTTGCTCACTCTCCCCCCTTCACACATTCATTCACTTGGTAACTCACCACAAACAATCAGTTTTCCCCCTCTGCATGCATTAGTGTACCTTTCATAGCCCTCACTCTCCACAGTTCATTATATAAACATCTATGTAGGTGACAGAAACACTCTACTTCTTATCAGTATTTACAGAGAACACCAGTTAATTTCATAACCTGGTTCTTTAAAACCTGGTTTTTCATAACCTGGTTCAGTGTTTAATTTGAATGTCTTTAATTGCCTGTATCTGTCACACCCAGTTCAGAGCCTTTACAAATGGGCTAATGAGTTGTATTAGGTGTTAAATAAGTGAGACATCTAAATTTTGCAGTGCTGATACCTGATACTCCAGGTACGGGGTTGGTAAATTCTGCTTTACATTTACTTCCCATATATCTATGTGTATCCATATGTAGGGATGGGAATTTTAAGGAATCAACCTGATTTCGGTCCGGTCCTCTTAACGTTTCCAGTTCTATAATGGTTCCATTCATTATTATTTTAGTTCTAATGAATAAGAAATATTTGGAAATAAGAAATGCAAATCTTGGTAATGGTCTGCACTTATATAGCGCTTTTTTTAAGCTTAGAGGTTACCAAAGCGCTTTACACTGTGTCCCGATCACCCATTCACACACACACACATTCATACACCAGTGACGGCAGAGCTGCCATGCAAAGTGCTAGCCTGCCATTGGGAGCAACTTGGGGTTCAGTGTCTTGCCCAAGGACACTTCAGCATGTGGAGTTGTGTGGGCCAGGAATCGAACCACCAACTGTGCGATTAGCAGCCGACCCGCTCTACCACCTGAGCCACAGCCGCCCCATCTTACTGAAAAGTTCTGCCTTGTGCAGTTTGTTACCAAATGATGAGATGATTTAATATATTTACAGAATAGATTCCTGAAAATGGTTTGTTTACACAGATTTAAGACTTTAAGATTCCCAAAGGTTGATGTGCTTATGTCACAAAGAGGAGAAACAAAGAGCAAACAACAGGAAATAACAGCCAGCTTGACAGGTTCTTAGGAATGTGTTTTGTAAATGCAACGTTGTCTCCACATTTGTACAGAAAAAGGCACCCTTTGAAAAACAGCTATGAAGGTACTGCTGTTGATTAACTTTTTACATTAATCAAAGAAAGCATAACTACACATATAAACAGATGGATTTAATTATAAATCGTTTTAGTCAATCAGACACATGTTTGTAAATCAGGTAAAATAAACACATTGCTTTATTACAATTTAAGGCAGATTAACTGCAATATTTGAGATTGTTTCTTTTTGGTTTACATAATGATATTCTTTTATATTTATAACAAACACAGAAACCAAAAAATAGTCCAAATAAACACACTAAACAAGGTTTTTTGCTAACCGTAAATGCATCAGACTGATTGTGAAGGGATTGATCAGCATTAGGATGTGATATATTCTGTGATCTGGTGGGATTATCAAAGGTCTCTAATCATATCTCGACCCCACCCGGGTATTGGTGACTGGGGCTTTTAAAACGAGACTAAACAGGTGCACTTAGACTGAGATTGATTTGGCTTTAGTATGAGCTCATCCCACTGAGTGGCCATAAACTCATTCATCCCACCAGATGATGCATTCACTGGGCAGATGAGAACCAGTAGAGAAGCCTATAACCTCATAGTAACACAAAGCCATGCAACTTTTGGGGGGCCAATTGGGGGAAGCATTATTTTTTGTGACATTTAGGGGTTATTTTTTAAAAAATTTTATATACAGTAAACACCAGAAGTGTTTGGAAGGAATATTCTGGGTTCAATACAAGTTAAGCTCAATCGACAGCATTTGTGGCATAATATTGATTACCACAAAGTTTTATTTCGACTCATCCCTCCTTTTCTTTAAAAAAAAAAAGCACAAATCTGGGTTACAGTGAGGCACTTGGAATGAAATCAATGGGGCCCATTTGTAAACTTTAAAATACACACTATTTCAAAAGTATTGCCACAAGATGTAAACAACAAGCATGCCTCATTCAATTTCTGCTTTTTTAAAAGAAAAGGACAGACGAGTTGAAATACATTTTTGTGGTAATCGACATTATGGCACAAATGCTGTTGATTGAACTTAACTTGTATTGAACCCGGAATATTCCTTTAAACATGTATGCATTTCATTGCAGTAGATAACACAAAGTGTGATCTGCAAACAAATTATTCTGGACCTTATCTCAGATTACTTTTAGATTTTTTTTTTAACTAGTGATTTAAAATGGATGCAGTTAGTTCACCTTAAGTTTACAAAGGTGTCCTAGCACAGCAACCACAGGTGTAGTTCATCATATTAACCATGTTTTACTAATATTTGACAACCAGAAAGGATCCAAAAACTTGTCTAAAATTTTGAGCAATTTTCTGTTGTTTAATTATTTAAAGCCTAACTAACATATTTTTGTCAAATTATTTAATTGAATGGTGTGTTTATGCTATATATGTGTGTGTGTGTGTGTGTGTGTGTGTGTTTAAAAGCCAATTGGTTTGGTATTTTGTTATATAATGTAAAGCCTTTCCTACATTTTTAAGTGTGGCTCAAGTGTCCACATACATTTTGAGACCATGTTAGATTAGGGCATATATTCTTTCCTTGTATCACACTTTCATTGATTTGATAAGAGCCATGTCATCAATCTTGATGTACAATTTTTCTAATCTTTTGCTGAGGTTCATTGAGCAGCATGAAGGAAGTGTTTATCCTCAAGCTATAAATGATGAAGGATGAGCATGTGATTGTGGTTAAACAAGTATGATGTGTCAACAGCTTTCTCGACAGGATTTTTCCATAACTGCTTGTTATGGAATAATTGATGTGCACTTTAGGACCTAAAATGTTTAGATTAGTAAAAGCTTCTGTTTAGAAATTTTGTCAAACGAGGATTAGTACTTCAAGGTGACTTGCCAGCATGCCTGTTAGCATGAAGCATGATCGTATTACGGTAATATTTTACATTGTGATGCGAACATTTGAGCTTCATCTGGACTGTTAAAATGTGTGAAAATAGTATACACTCTACAACTAAATGTCAGACTAGGCTAGAAAGAGAAATCTTGATAAAAAAAAATGGAAAAGAGAAGTGTTACAGAGAGAGGGGTCTTTCAAAGTCTCGGATTTATGTTTGCTCTCCACGCTGAAGACACATGGCTAATAAGATGACAAGCTCTACTAGAGACACCCTAGAGCCAAGAGATGTTTTCTGTAGCTGTCACACCTCAGGGGTGTCCTGTACAAAGAAGGATGTGCATTTGTGGAATTGTATAGAATTCAACTCCATCTCATTAGTAACTGACATGATCCTAGAAGCACCCTTGCAACAATAACTTTCTGTACCCCCCCTTTCTCAGCTATCTTGGTTGAATGAATTTAGCTTAGCAGTGTGTTCTCGGGTAATAGGTGAGGAAGATTGTTTGTGGCAGGCAGATGTAAATCCCATTGGCTGTTTTGCTGGTTTTAGCAGATAGTGGAAGAATTGGGAGGATATTTCCCAGCATGCCCATTCTGTGCACAATGATCTGAGGAGTCAGCAGCTGTTTTGCACCATAGGGAGTCTGCGTGTCCGTGTGTATGTGTTCATGCCTGCACTTTTCTATGCTTAATGATTCTATGTATAGTGCACAGGGTAATCTGGATGGCATGTCGATGTAAAAAGATCCTTGCATGCTGTTTTTGTTTTGACATCTTGGATGATATGGATCATTCTAACATTTACATTTAAATGTATGCATTTGGCAGACACTTATGTATTTTTCTCAATCTGATTTTGGCAGGTATGGTCTAAATGGACGCACAACATACATAATTTCAGTAGGACACCCAAATGACAATAGTCTTATCATACTGTTCATTTGTTACACAAGCTATACTTCACTTCCATGTTGTAAATCAAGTCAATCACTGAAACAACAGCGTCACCCTAAGTAGAAATATCAAGTATAATATGTGTGTACACAGCATATGGAATGCTGATAATTCTCCATTGATGACTCAGCCTAGCAATAGGTGATGGACTATTTCACTGCACGTTACGGTTCAATTTGCTTCATCTCTACTCGCTTTACTTTTCTGAGCATGCATTTCCATTGCAGTTCAGTGCCACCTCAACGTGGGTGGGATTATAGGCTTATCGTCATAGTTGCGCCGCCTCTACTGCTGTGACATCATCTTAAACACGACACAAACTGACCAAAACAATAACACGACCGCTAGCTGTTAGCTACTAGCTCATTGTGTTGCATATAGTATAACAGTTAAATTGGCCTGGTTGTTTTAGAAGCAAGCCTCCAATAGCTGGTCAACTAAATAAAGTGAAACTTTCAAGCAGAGTATAGAGTTAACATAACAAAACATACCATCCTCCATCGTGGATCAACGCCAGTCCAGGGTACTCTCCCTCCCATTGCTCGCCGGTTTAGATAGTGTACATTTGTTCGAACCACTTATTCTTGATGGTTCTGTTGTCATTTAAAGGTTTTTTTAACTTTTACCTACAATGTTGGTAGGTCCTGTGGTAGCGTGTGTGGCCAACAGCTGATAGGCTTCCTGAGAGACTTTTTCGTTTCACTCATCACTAACGAGTGGACTGTCTGCACCTCATTTATTGACCACGGCGTGGTTTTGTGCACAGCCATTTATTTCTTGACAATTTGAAAGTTGCGTAAACAAATGATACTGTTATTGCTGTTTCTAACTTTAAAACTAGCGGGTTGATGTCGCATGTCGGAAATCCAGTGACGCTGGTTGTGACGATTCTCCCTGACCAATCAGTGATCTGCAGGGTTTTGACATCACATTTAGTATCGGCTCGGCTCGCTTGGAACTTCAACCGAGGTGGTACTAAAAAAAGTAGCAGTCGAGTAGTACCATGCAGTGGAAAAGCCCCGTAGTAAGGGTTAAAAATAAGTGTCAGAGATTTGAGCCATTAGCTTTAGCTTAGCAATGCCATTGCTGTTGATTTCAGGTTCATTACTGTTTGTTCATGTAATGTTTCTATAGTTTTATGCACTTAAAAAAAAATAATAATTTCTTACTACCTCACCAATGGTGTTACCAACACATTGATCTTAATTGCTTCAAAGAATCTAGTGGATGCCATCTCTAAGTGTACACAATAGTTCAACTGCAAAATGTGCAGCAATATGTAAAAAAGCCAATCGCTCTACTGTTGCTACTACACGCTGTGTGTCCATTGCATAAAAATGTAAACAATTGTTCCTTGTGTGACTCAGTGGAACTCTGTTCTGCTGTTTTAACATATTCTGCTCTTTTAGAATATCATTGATGTTCAAACGATAATATCTTGCACCTCAGTTTTGGAAATGATGTACTATCTATCAGTAAGCAGTAAGGATTAAAAGTGTTTCAGTGTTTTTATATGAAAGCTTTGACCTTTGCAACGTTGTTGCTGTTGATTTTATGGTCATTAATGTTCGTAATGTTTCTATTGTTTTATGCACTTAAAATTAACTTGACGTCTCAGTGTTTTGAATTCTAGACTTTGGCCATGCACTGTCATTGCTGTCAGATTTAATGTTTATTTAAATCATGTAATGTTTAATGAGATTGATACTGATTGCATTTTTTTCATGTAATTTGTAATCAGTACCTTATTAAAATGCACAAGTAATCCTCCAAGCACTGCTTGTAATAAACAAAGAAGTAGACATTCTGTGATGGTAAACATATAAATATGAAATAATTATAAAAATATGATTTATGGAAGTGCAAAAAAAAAACAAAAACACGCACCTAAAGTCTTAAATTATATTTATTTTTTTGCTTTATATTATTTATGTATTTATTTTTTTATTATTATTTTTTTTCTCCCCAATTTGGATTGCCCAGTTCTCAATGTGTTCAAAGTCCTCATGGTGGCGTAGTGACTCGCCTCAATCCGGGTGACGGACGACGGATCTCAGTTGCCTCCTTGTCTGAGACCGCCAATCTACACATCTTATCATGTGGCTTGTTGAGCTCGTTACCATGGAGACGTAGTGCGTGTGCAGGCCCACGTTATTCTCAGCGGCATCCATGCACAACTCACCACGTGCCCCGCCGAGAGCGAAAATCAAACTTTATAGTGACCATGAGGAGGTTACCCCATGTGACTCTACTCTCCCTAGCAACCAGGCCAATTTGGTTGCTTAGGAGACCTGGCTGGTGTCACTCAGCATGCCCTGGATTCGAACTCACGACTCCAGGGGTCGTAGTCAGCGTCAATACTCGCTGAGCTACCCAGGCCCCCGTGTTATATTATTTAAGAGAGAGATTGAGGAATTCTAAAGAGGTGTGGGCACAACTCCAAAAAATGGATAAGGTACAAGGCGTGGAATGAGGTCCCGGGTCACCAAAGACACAATGTATGCATTTAAGGCTTAAAGGCCTTATGAACATTCTGTCATAATTTATTCACCCTCGTATAATTTCAAACCTATGTAACTTACTTTCTTCTGTGAAGGTTGCTCTTTTACATGTAATTACAATAAACCATGAAAGTGCTCAATACAACTAAATCTATCAATTGTTTCAGGGGACTTGAAATATAATGAATGAATCATATAGACCACATATACCATACTTTTGTAGTGTTTTTCTTTGTCATTTTTAAAGCTTCAAAGTTCCTCCCATTTATTGTAATTGCATGGAAAAGACCCAAGAGCAACCAGTATTTTATTCAAATGTTTTCCTTTTGTGCTCCATAGCAGACAGAATATCATACAGGTTTGAAATGACATAAAGGTGAGTAAATAATGACAGAATTAAATTGTTTTGGTGAACAGCCAAACTCAAACTTTATTAAAGTTAAATTGGTGCACATACTGCCATGAGAGGTGAAGAGTTTGATATTTAGATTTGTTTTGAAGTGAAGATATGCTTTTGGCCTATGGATCAGTTGACATTAGGTTGCCAATACAATCAGAGAGCAAATCAAAGAACAAAGGCTGGTTTGAGTCGGACAGAGCGGTCTGCTCCACAGGTGCGCATCATACAGCCAATCACCATGACACCCATACAAATGAAGGGTACTATGTAGAGAATAACAAAGTATGTGCAAAACACTGGGGCCAGGAATGAGAAGTAGAGGAGAGGAGACTCCGTGACTTGAGTGACATTGCTCCCATTTTTAACTGTGTACTTTCTAAACTTGTTGTGGCTAATCTTAGACTGGGTTTTGATAGTGGCCTCTATGCGCCACTCCCTAGATGACATGCATGTTTTGTCATTATGATTTTATTTATAGAACTATTTGTGAGTGTGGCTTAGGAATCCAGTGAGACACAGTGAAAAATTGTTGATACTAGGTTAAACTACATGGAGTGACTTTCTGTCCTCTGTGTAAATGTGTCAGACAGGCATGCATTCTTAGCATAAGCACAGAAATATGCTACATATGAGGGTGTAAGAGGGCTGCATCAGGAGGGTTAGTGCAGGATAAAAAAATGCTTGCTCGAACTGCCAGCAGTTGAAATGTGGATTATGGAGAGAATGTGTGCTGTTCATTTAGTTCATATAGTCACTGGCAGTGGCAGGAATAAGCTGTTAATCATTATTTCCATTCGGCATGAAATTTATTCTGGCATCTCTTCAGGAATAGTCCAAGAACAGCATAGAAGGAAGAGAAAATTCGATTTTTCAGTGTCTGATAATTGAACATTTGATGGTGTTTGATGACTGTTCATTCTATTTAAATGCACCAAGTGGCTATTTTGCTTGACAAGGGTAAATAGCCTACAGGTAGGCTAATGAAATACAGTGGGGTCCAAAAGTCTGAGACCACTTTGAAAATGCTTTTATTTTGCCATTTACATTAGTTATAAATGTTATTATCAGCATAACAATGTTGAAGTTGAATTAACAGTAGGGACCTGCACAAGAGTACTCTTTCAGCTTTAAATAGTCGACTAGTAAAAACACTACTCTAATATTGCAATTTGATTTTCATTTGTGCCTTTGCCTGCCACGGGCAACATTGAAACTGCTTCTCTCATGTAAGTTTTGCCCTTAGTTCTCCCAAAAAAAAAATTATGCCATTAATTAACATTATTGTATCATTTCAGAAGACTTGGAAAGTAGGTTTCTGTGTGTGTGTGTGTGTGTGTGTGTGTAAATTGTTTTTCATTTTTTTTTTTTATTTTCATTTAATTTTTTCTAGATCTTATCGTTTATGCATAGTGCTCATTTTTCCATAAGAAGGTTGACCTTAAATTTTAAATTTCAAGTATTCGATTAGAGAGTACTCGACTACAAAATTAATCAAAATGCCCATCACTAATTAACAGAAGGAGGGTTGCTGCAGGATAAAAAATGCTTGCTCGACCAGCCAGCAATTGAAATGTGGATTATGGACAGAAGGGTCTGGAACCCCCGACATTGCCGACCAACTTATTGAATCCCTGGATGCTGCCAGACGAAGCCAATGGGAAGAATCAGTGGAAAAAACTCAACTTCACCCACTCCAGTTGGAAAAGTTGGAGCCTGATTCATCTACTGGGTGTCTCCCAAAGACAACCAGTACAGTCCAGACCAGCTGTCAGTCCAAATGCTGTTGCCAGCCACCTTCTCCAGGTGGCAAAAGCTCCACTGTCGAAACCACACCGACAATCCGTGCGCAACGAGTGTCAGACAGTCGTAAGACAGTCGGACTGGAGGGTGACTGCCCTGAGGAATTCACAGAGTCAAAACTAGATGTGGTACTCCATGCGGTGAAGGACGGCTCCGCTGCAGGATACGACAACATCCTGCCAGAATTTCTGAAACATCTTGGACCCTAGGCGAAATCATGGGCTGCTTCGTTCTACACGTGGATAACTCAAGAAAAAAGGATGCCATGAGCCTGGTGCAAGGCAAAAGTAATCGCCATCCCAAAACCCGGCAAAGACCCAAACCTCGCAGCCAGCTACCACCCAATATCCTTGCTATCCGTGTGTTTCAAGCTACTCGAACTCGAACCATCTTGAAGATCTTGCCCTGATGACATACATTGAAAACGGATTCCAGCAAAACCAGAAAATTGGAACCGTCTTCCTTGACTTAACTCCGGCTTGTGACATGGTCTGGTATGCTGGCCTCCTGTTGAAACTATCCGAAGTTTTACCGCATTGGGTAGTAGAGGCCATAGAACTCTTCCTCCATGATAGACGTTTCCAGGTACACATGGCAGACAAAAACAGCTCTTGGAGGAAACAAGCAAACGGACTCCCACAGGGGTCTGTCCTGTCTCCAAGTCTCTTCAACATCTATATGAATGATCTTCCAGCAACACAGTCTCGCAAATTAATCTACGCAGATGACATTTGCCTTGGGACCCAACATCGGACATTTGACGATGTCGAGAACGTGCTGAACATGGACTTGATGGTGGATGTCCTCAATAGGTGGCAGCTCCAGCCCAGTTCAACCAAGTCAGTATCCAGTATCTTCCACCTCCACAACGCACAAGCCAAACGGGATTTCAGTATCTACCTCGAGGGCCAGCGGATCAAACATGACCTAAATCCGACGTACCCTGGTGTTACCATGGAACGATCATTAACATATCATGATCATCTGAAGAAGACAGCAGCCAAAGTCAGCTCTTGGAAAAATCTACTCAGCAAACTTGCCAACAAAAGCGTGGGTGACACTCAAGACCACTGCACTTGCTCTGTGTTACTCAACAGCAGAATACTGTGACCCATCTGGTCCAGATCATCTCACACCAAGCTAGTTGACGTTCAGTTAAACACGTCTATGCGCACAATCACTAGAACCCTACGTCCTACACCACATCTCCGACAACAGGAGGCCACTGCCAAGCTGCTGACTAAAGTCCAAGCGAATGACAAATTGCCACTCAACACGGACATCACGCTGCATCCAGTATCCTGCCTGCCATTGAGAAAACCTGTCTGGTAGAACCCGCCGCCAGAGGATATGACTGCTAACTTGGCATGGAGTGATGAGTGGGCAGCAACTGATGTTGTGAACCATGCCCTCATAGCTGATCCGGTGGTCTGTCCTCCTGGCTTCAACCTTCCTTGACGACACTGGTCAACGCTGAACCGATTCCGGATGGGACAAGGTCGATGTTCAACCTTGTTCAGTTGGGTCAAGCCACCAACCCAAACTGCAGCTGTGGGGAACCAGAATCCATGCAGCACATTGTCAACGAGTGTCCGCTAACTTATTTCAAAGGCAGACTCGAGGCTCTACACCTGGCTGAACAAGATGCTGTTCTGTGGCTGGGTACGCAATGCAAACACTAAGAAGAAGAATAGTGTCAATACAAAACAATTTAGATATTTATGTGGTCTCAGACATCATTACTCCACTGTATAATATCTGGTAGAAGAATTGTTTATTCTGATATAGTAAATGTAACTATTTATTGAACATTGGTGTCTTTTATCATATTGTTCTTGCTGCCACATTATAAAAGCAATATGCCACTGAGGCTGTGTGTTACAGTGTTTTTACCATAGCCTTGTGGATCATTGCTGTTTAATATTCCAATGAAAGAGCATGAATTTATGCATTAAGATTCTTAAATGACTGTTTGATGCAGGGGTGCTATGTGTGTGTATATATGATTATGTGTAAATGCATGCATACTTATGTCAATATTAGGCCTAAACATTTGGGATTACAGTCAGCTCTCATCAGCCAATGAAGTAATCCCAAAGGAAAAACAACATCAGTCCCATGATCATTAATTCCTGATCACAGCATAGGTACACTGTACATGAGTGTTTGTGCATTTTATTTGAATTCTTATTGGGTTTTTGATGTTGTATCAGTGTGTGCACTATATCACGTCTCAGGGTGCTGGAATTGAATGGGATGGTTTACGTTTAATTGTTTGTTATTTGCATTTGCAAAAAGTATTTTGACACCTTAGGACACTTAAGTCACACTTATTAATGACTGAATCTCATTGCATTGTCATTGTCTGTAAGTGGTTCATTGTTCACTCTTAAGTTTGACTGGATCTTAAACTCTTGTGCATGTGTGGCAGTAGGACATTGGAGATTGCCATTGCTGTGGTGACCATATGGCTAAGGGTTAGAATCCAGATGGCGGTAACTGAGGATGAGGTCATACAGTCAGGTCCAGGCACACGCACCACATGCGTGTGTGTGTGTGTGTGTGTGTGTGTGTGTGTGTGTGTGTGTGTGTGTGAGTGTGTGTGTGTGTGTGTGTGTGTGTGTGTGTGTGTGTGTGTGAGTTTACCCAGCAAACTGCAGACACCCAAATAAAGCCATATGCACAACTGTTGAACTGTTGAGTGATGGGGAGGAAGAGGAAGTGGAATAGATGGAGAAATAGAGACACATCCTACATCAGATTTATTATCAGACATTTATACATCAGACATTTATCATCATTGGCAGATCTTTGTAATTTTATGATAGAATGTAGGTTGAGCTTCCCTTTAAAGCCTGTTTCCATCTTACAAAATGTATTTACAGCAGTAAAATAGAGTTGAAGGTAAACTCTCTGGACACTTTGACATTTGGGACTCTATTTTTAGGTACTTTAATATAAAGTAATGATTCCAATCATCATATTCTGTATCTGTAGCAGCGACATGTCCCATCTGGACACTTTCCACTGTACAGCTTTCCATAGATCTTATTTTGTTGTTGTTTGTTTGTTTGTATGTTTGTTCCCTCTCTCTCTCTCTCTCTCTCTCTCTCTCTCTCTCTCGTGCATTGTATTTTTCTACTATTACAATGTCAAAAAGTTGTTTTGTTTTTCCATACCCAAAAATGAAAATTCTGTAATTTACTCACTCTCATATTGTTCTGAACCTCTATGATTTCTTTGTTTCGTGGAAGATTTTGAAGAATGATGAGGCTGTCAGTCCCTAACATTCTGCCTAACATCTCCTTTTGTGTTCAGCAGAAGAAGGTCATATGTGTTTGGAACAACATGAGGGTTTTCATTTTCTTTGGGGGAACTAAGTCAAAATGCAGGTTTTATTTTGAGAATGAAGAAAAAGGGACACTTCTCGATCACTAGGCCATGAAAGTAATGTGATCCAGCCTTAGCAAAGAAAGAGAGTCAGAAATGTGACAGTGTCACTTGCCTCTCTCAAACAGCATCAGGTGTCTGCTTCTCTCACAGTGGCCAACAGCAGGTGCTCTCTATCTGCCGTCCTGTTTTATTCATTCTGACATGCTTGTCCACCTATGCTTTGTACCTGTCTTCAGACTTCAAAGAGACTAACGATGACAACATTGTCCAGAATCCTGGCAAATGAACGTTGCTAAAGGCCAATTTGGAAAGTCCTATTCCCAATGCGGTCTAAGTCCTCGTGGTGGCGTAGTGGCTTGCTTCAATCTGGGTGGCAGTGGACAAATCTCAGTTGCCTTTGCATCTGAGGTCGTCAATCCATGCATTTTATCGCGTGGCTTGTTAAGCACGTTACCACCGAGACTTAGCATGCGTGGAGGCTTCACGTTATTCCCCACAGCATCCACGCACAACTCACCACGCACCCCACCGAGAGTGAGATCAACATTATAGCGACCACGAGGAGGTTAACCCAGCGTGACTCTACCCACCCTAGCAACTGGGCCAATTGGTTGCTTAGGAAGCCTGACTGGAGTCACTCAGCACGCCCTGGATTCAAACTCATTACTCCAGGTGTGGTAGTAATACTTTATAGTATTGAATGAAATGTATATTTATTTATAATCAATATATTTCTTGTTTTTCTGCATTCTTGGATTTATTTTTCACTGAGCTTTGATTGCCTTTTCTGTGAAGGAACAGTGCAATGCTGCCTTAGAATTTGGTCAAGATGAGGTATCATAGGAGGCAGCATAATTAAGTCCTTTTGGAACAGCCTTTGCATCGACCTACGATCCCTTAAAATGCTGCCTATGTAGGCACCTGGCAGATTTTGGAACAGAGCAATTGTCTCTCAATACATGGGAACAATATCATATCAGCATATAGTCAAACACGCAGCAGCCATTCTCTGCTGATGTGAGCCAATGTCTCCGCTGTCAGCATGATATATGACTCTGGTAATAACCTACAAATGTGCAGTGTATGGTCGCAGTCAATAAGCTGTCCAGCCTTGCCATAACACCACATTATTATGTGTTAACCCTGGGTAAATAAGCTACCCTATACAAGCTAAACACACTGCCCGGAGGTAGTATCACTGAGTCAATAAGCTATCCTGTTCTACAATAACATACTTAGGAACTAGAGAGGAAACAATGGTTCTGAAATTGGTTTGAAAACAATCAAGAGCTTTTATTGAAGGGTTGCTGGACCTCAATGTTATCATTAGTGGACATAATTGTACTCTTGACCTCATATATTGTCATGCAATCTTTATTCTATCAGGAGCATCATCGAGTATGTTTAGTGCAAACATACTCAAATGTCTATGTTTGCTAAATTAAGTGGGTGTTTTGATGAATGCAAAACTTGCACAAATCTTAATGATGCTGCAGAAGGAAGATAAACTGAGCATCGTAACAAAAGGTATGCAGTGGTTCCAAAAAAAAACATATGGTCATTTTAGACACTTACAAATGGATGAATTGCAATTGTTCTGAGAAGAGGTCTGACATTATAGAGCATAACAGTGCCACTTATTCAGCTGTCTAGGTTCCGGAAGTACTTTTCCCATTCATTTTTCCCATAGTCTTGTAATAAATCTTCCATAAAAGAGTTGTAAGCCATGAACCAAACCAACCAGCTTAAAGGTAAATCACAGCATCATGAAAAAGTATTTGAAAATCGGATAAAAAGACATAGGTACAAGACTGTGTACTTACCGTCTTTTATGAGGGCATGAACAACAATCCCATGATACACTGCAAATTATGTCATTAAATGAAAAATTATGGAAATATACACAACCTGGTCAAAAAAAAAAAAATACAAAAATAAGTTGCCATTTGGATTGAAATAAGCAGATACTTAAGAGCCTATGATTGGATCATTATTGCAGTGATTAATATGTTTCATCTGGCAACAATTGTTTCAACCCTAACTGATATGGTGTGTAGCTTCTCATTTCTTAAACAACCATGTTGGAAGACGTATCCCGTGGTCGTGGAAAAGATGTTACTGTGCTTCAGGAGCAGCAAATTATTGTCCTGCGTCAAGCAAAGAAAACAACAAAGGATATTGCTGAAATCACTGGAATTGGGTTAAGAACTGTCCAACGCATTATTAAAACAATAAAATTAATATCTATTTATCATTATTATTATTATTATTATTATTATTATTATTATTGTCATCATTAGTATTTGTTTACAATTTATAACAATATGTAAATTGAATGGGTTAAAAAAAGGAGATCTGAATCCTTTAAAGTCCAGATGTAAGTTGAAACATTTGTGGAAAAAAAAAAATACTGTTAATTTTGCTGCTACATTATCCAGTATACTAGTTAAAGTGTTTCTTAATAAGCTTTACATTTATATTGAAATTATGTGTATTTAGAGGTGTGTGTTTCTTACATATTAATGTGTACATCCAATTTGTTCCACACAATAATGTAAAGATATTCTAAACTGATTATGTAAAAAAACAACAACACTGGTATCGGATCGGGTTCGGTATCGAACGATACTGAGATTTCTGGAATCGGAAGAGAAAGTGTTCTATCGGTACATCCCTAATTTTAAGGGTGAAGAGACACTGACTCAATTACATCATTCACAGTGTGTCATGGGTGCGGGTGGTTGCTCCGAGGCAAGTTTTGGGGGCTTGGTTGTCCGCGGTCATCTGATTAGTGTAGCTTTCTCTGCTGGACCATTGGTAATGTAGTTGTGTACCAGGAATTCTGCTATCGAACTCTATTTTTAAACAATGAAGTTGAAATAACGCAGACTAATGACTTTAACGGAAGCAAATACCATCGATGAACAACCTAGGAGCTCAAGGTAGATCTGTCTTTAAAGGTTTATAAGTTATAGTTGAAAATCAATTAGTCTATGGAAAAAAATAATGGGATAATTTTACTTCTGGAACCAGACTGTACAGCCTTATTGTTTGCAGATTCCACTTGGTTTTATATTTTGCTTCTAATGCAATGAAATCAGCCACAACATTAAAACCACCTGCCTAATATTGTGTAAGTCCCCCTTGTGCCGCCAAAACAACGCCAACCCTCAATTATATGAGTTCCATACTTCACAAACAGTATTTGTAGAACAATGCCTAGCTGTATACAGTATTCACACCCACAGTGTTTTTATTTTGACATAAAATGCATGTCGAAAGAGACTAAATCAACAGTTAATTTCAACAGTAGAATAAAAATCATGATTCCATGATTCTGATGACCTAGCCTTGGTAATTTATTTACTTACTAGTTAAACGTCTAGTCTGCATAAACAAATGTTTAGCACAGGCCTTAGTGTGTAGCACTAGTAGTGTGCAGTGTCTGAGGGTAGTGGAAGTTTCTAAAGTCTCTCTGTATCTGTGTAATCCAAAAAGCAATGTTCACAAAGCTCTACTCAGTCTGTGCCCAGAGGCTGCAGACACCTGGCAGGAGTTTTTCATGTTTTTATTGTATTTCTCCTGTGACTCAGTGCTTATGAAAAACGTTCACTGCTGTCTCCTGTTTTGATTATGGTCTCTGCATACACCTTTCTATCCACTTACTCTGAGTTTCAATAATACTAATACATCCCCTTTTTCCTTTTCATACTGGCCAGTACTGTGTGAGAGAGAAGAATCTCTCTGCCTGAACTGCATGTTGTTATTGGAAATACTAGCTTCTCTCTCTCAGACTAGCTTAATCTGATAAATGGCTCAGTAATTTTGTTACAATCTTCAAGCCCAGAGCTGAAACTGCATCACAGTCTGACCGAACCCAACCAATTCTCCCTTATAGCACTTGCAAAGCAGTTTTACAGCACTAATGCAAGGTTGCTGTGGAAACGTATTGGCTATAAGTGGGGTCATTTGGTTACTCATATTTTGTGGTTATATGACATTGAGGTCCAGTGATTAATGAATTTTTGAGATGGTTTGCCAAGGGGAGGTAGTGGGTTTTCAATCTTAATCTAGACAATGGTGCATTCTTGTCTTGTCTGCATATGTTGTGTGTGTGTGAGAGAGATATTGCTAAGGGGGTGGTATCCCTTAATCAGCCTTAAGAGCTCAATGCATTAGCCTCTGATCTCTAAGCAATACATCACATAATTTCACTAATAAGTATAGTGTTTACAAGATACAAAATTTCCTGACCTCATGTACACACATCCACCCACACAACCATCAGCAATTTAGCTGTATGTCTTAACACCTAGCATAGTTTTTAGGTGGGGTGGGAGGGGGGTAAGCATGGCTTTTATCTCACTGTGTTAACAAGGAAGATTTTTGGACCTGCTATAGACCTTAAGGCCACCCCATTATCCCCATCTCTTACCCACACTTCTGTCTGGATCCCTCCCTCCCTGCCTCCCACTCACCCTCCCAGGGTACCCCGTCTGCCCTGCCTCTGTCTCCCTCTCCAGCCCATGAGCAGGTTTAATAACAGAGGCTTCCCTACTCTCTGTGGGGGTCCAGACACTCAGACTAATGTAGGGAGACAAGCAGGGAGGCTTTGTTGCATACTATATAAGATACATTTAAGTCAAGTCATTTTTATTTGTATAATGCCTTTTACAACACACATCGTTTCAAAGCATCTTTACAGAAAATCATGCATTAACAGAAAATTCAACTGTAATATCTATAATGTCTTGAGTCATCATTGTCTAGTTTGGTAAAATATGATTGTGAATTGTGTTTAAAAATAAGTAATTAAATAATAATTGTATTAATAACCCCAGTGAGCAAGCCGAAGGCGACTGTGGCAAGGAACACAAAACTCAATAAGATGTTGGTTAATGGAGAACATAACCTTGGGAGAAACCAGACTCACTGTGGGGGCCTGTTCTCCTCTGGCTAACATCATGAATATAATGCCAATATTACTTATGCATAGTGCAAGTCATGGTTTAAAATTATTATACCTTTATAATATTATACCTTATAAGTGTTAAGGTATAGTGTTTAAAAAAAAAAAATTTTATGAACTGTAAAATTATTGATTGACTAATGTCCTGGAATAACTGCAGAAGTTCACATAGATGCAATTGTCCTTGTTAGTTGGCTGATGAAGGGTTTTGTTGGCAATTAATTGATAGTCTATGTATTCCCTTTCAAGAGTGTAGTCCATTATTAGACCGAGGTGATGCAGGCAGAGATCAGTTTGGTGGATCGCAGTTCAACTGGCCAGTAATTTTGGTGAGGACTATCCTAAATCCAATGTTCAGGCAATGGCATATGAAGAATCCCATGTCTTATGGTTGGATTTGGCATCAGTTCATCCTCTTGATGTTTGGCTGGCACCGGCTGCTATTAGTCATCATCACTCAGAGACACGTAGCAGTGGAGTCCAACACGAAGCAGGAATGGTGCTGGATCCAGCCGGTTCTGGTGACCTCAGGATAGGAGTCCCGAGGTTGAGACCGGGAAACAAATAGAATACTATTAGCATAGATGCCATTCAATTTATTGCAGAATTATAGATCATGATCAATGTTTCTGGTTTCAGCAGACCCAACTAAAGCAGCCTAATTGTGGGTTGGAGGATAAATTAGGTGTATGCCTGGCTAAATAGATGAGTCTTTAGTCTAGACTTAAACGGCACGAGTGTGCCTGCATCTAGAACAGTGTTAGGGAGACTATTCCATTGTTCAGGAGTCAAATATGAAAAGGATCTACCTCCTTTTGTGGATTTTGATATTCTAGGAACTATTAACAGGGCAGAATTTTGTGATCTTAATGAACGTGATGGAATATAGCGTGGTAGAAGGTCACTTAAGTACTGTGGAGCTAGACCATTCAAAGCTTGGTACGTAGTTAACAGAATTTTAAAATTAATACAAAATTTAACAGGTAGCTAATATAATGATGATAAAATGGGGCTAATATGATCATATTTCTTGGTTCTAGTCAGCACTCTGGCTGCTGCATTTTGAACCAATTGAAGTTTATTTATTGATCTTGCTGGACATCCTCTCAGTAATGCATTACAATAATCTAGTCTTGAGGTCATGAACGCATGAATTAGTTTTTCAGCATCAGCCACAGAGAGCATGTGCCTTAATTTAGCAATATTTCTTAGGTGGAAGAATGCTGTTCTACAAACATTGGTAATTTGATTGAAAGGACAGATTTGTATAAAATATAACACCCTAAATTCTTTGCTGTAGAAGACGATGTAACAGTACATCCATCGAGAGTCAAATTATATTTTAGCGGCTTGTTTTTAGAGGCTTTTGGTCCAATAATTAGTACCTCCGTTTTATCGGAGTTGAGTAGAAGGACATTTTTGGCCATCCAATCTTTTATTTCATTGATACACACTGTTAATTTGGAGAATTGTGAAATTTCATTAGGTTTTGAAGAAATATAAAGTTGGGTATCGTCGGCACAACAGTGGAAACTTATTCCACAATTCCTGATATCTCCCAGGTGAAGCATACATGGAGAAAAGAAGAGGCCCTAAAACTGATCCCTGTGGCACTCCGTACTTTACTTTTGTTTGGTTTGACAATTCCTCATTTACATAGACAAAGTGGTAGTGGTCTGCTAAAAAGGACCCTAACCATGCTAATGCAACTCTACAAATGCCTATTCATGAGAATGTTGTGATCTATCGTGTCGAATGCAGCACTAGGATCTAAAAGCAATTGAAGTGAAATGCAGCCATGATCAGATGATAAGAGCAAGTCATTTGTAACTCTGATAAGTGCAGTCTCTGTACTGTAATGGGGCCTTTTTTCATATATACTATTTCTCTGTAGAAATTAACATAGTTGGGAGTATACTACCTTTTCTAGTATTATCGACATTTTATTTCTGATTATTTCAGTTTTATTAGTAAAGAAATTCATGAAGTCATTACTCTTGTGCTGCGAACGAAATATCTGGTTCTGTTGAAGATTTATTCCTAACCAGTTTAGCCACAGTACTGAATAAACATCTAGGATTGTTGTGGTTATTTTTTATGAGTTTGCTTAAATATGCTGACCTGGCAGCTTTTAGTGCCTGTCTGTAGCTACAGACACTATCCTTCCATGCACCACGAAATACCTCTAATTTTGTATTCTTACACTTGTGCTCCATTTTCCGAGCTTCTCTCTTTAGAGCATGAGTGTGATCATTGTACCATGGTGCAGGGCTTTTTTCTTTAATTTTCTTTAATCGAAGTGGGGCGCAAATATCAAGAGTGTTAGAGAAGACTGTATTTATATTTTCTGTTATTTCATCAAGTTCTTCCAGGCTTTGGGGCTTATTGAGGTATGAGATAGATTTGGAAGATTATTAGTGAAGCTATCTTTAGTGGTCGAAAGAATAGTTGTACCTGAACGATAGCATTGTGTAGATTGAGTAACATTCACTGATCGCAGCATACAAGAGATGAGGTAATGATCCGAGATGTCATCGCTCTGCGGTAGAATTTTTAAAGTATCAACATCAACTGCATATGACAGAATTAAATCTAGCCTATGATTATGGCGATGAGTTGGTCCTGTCACATTTTGTCTGACTCCAAGTGAATTGAGAGTATCGATAAATGCTAATCCCAATGTGTCATTTTCATTATCTATGTGAATGTTGAAGTCACCAACCATTAAAGCTCTATTTACAGTAACTACAAGATCTGATAAAAAACATTTGCAAATTCACCAAGAAAGACGGGGCTCATTTTTATAATGATAACCTGGGGGAGTAGACTCATTTAAACAAATATATTCATCTGGTTTAAACTAGGTTTCAGTCAAACAGAGCACATCCAAACAACGATCTGTAATGATTTCATTTACAGTTAGTCCTTTGGTAGAAAAAGATCTAATGTTCAGTAGCCCTACCTTCATATGATGTTTATCTTTAATTGTTTTGTTTTGTTCAAGTTTGACCATAATCAATTTTTTTCTAAATGATTTAGTGAGGGTATTGTGTATGGTAGTTCGAGGAACAGACACAGTCTCTGTGAAGTATCTAGGTGATACAGTCTCTATGTGTTGTAGTTTATGTGACCTGTGTGACATCTCGAGGCAGCTAGTAGACGTTCAGATTAACCAGTTTGTCTGCTTCCTGACACGGGCCTCAGTTAGTCAAATAGTCAGTTAATCATTATTAAGACTATGAGCCAAATTACTAGAGGAGAGTGGCATCTTCCCTGGAGGGATGGAGGTCTTATCTGTCTTTAGCAGGTCAAGTCTACCCCAAAAACTCTTCCAATTGTCTATAAATTCTATACTATTCTTCTTTTAAACTAATAGCTTTCATAAACACACCCTCGCACAGATGGTCATATACAATGGACAATTCTGTCAATGCTTTGAAAGAATAGGCTAAATGTTTACATGCTTATTAAACCAACAGAGTCACACTGACAGTACAGTGATCACTACACATTGTGGGTTTCACCATCTCTATTGTATTTGCTGTTGTATGCCATCTTCTGATGAGCGCAGGGGTCTGTGTTCACTGCCCTATACCCCAACCACAAGCTGGCCCATGGGGCCCGATGATAATGAATTAGTTGTGAGCCACTTGAGCTGGTAATGTACTCTTTATAGGCAAACCTTGGCCTGTAGTCAAACTAATAGTCCATTCTCATTCTCAGGATTTGTTTTTGGCACCATTCAGAGTAAATTCTAGAGACTGATGTATGTGAAAATCCCAGGAGATCAGCAATTACAGAAATACTCAAACCAGCCTATCTGACACCAACAATCATCCATGTGATTATCTAATCAGCTAATCGTGTGGCAGCAGCGCAGTGCATAAAATCATACAGATACGGTTCAGGTGCTTCAGTTACCAGGACCATGGCACGATTGTTGGTGCCAGATGGGCTGGTTTGAGTATTTCTGTATGTAAATGATCTCCTAAGATTTTCACACACATCAGTCTCTAAAGTGTAAAGAGAATGGTGCCAAAAACAAAAAACCTCCAGTGAGTGGCAGTTCTGTTGATGGAATACCTTGTTGATGAGAGAGGTCAACAGAGAATGGCCAGACTAGTTTGAACTGACAGAGTCTACGGTAAATCAGATAACCGCGCTGTACAATTGTGGTGGGAAGAATAGCATCTCAGAATGTATGTTATGCGGTATCCGGCTTATTACATGAATACTTGCCAAATAAATGAATGATATTAAATATTGATTTGAACTGAATTTATTTATTATGAAACTAGCACAGCTATGTAGGAAATTGGTTGCCTGAGACAACAATCAATTATACGTATAATTTAGCAGTCATTATAAAATTATTTGAGCAAAGAATTCTGATTTACCAAACAAGTGTTCCAAAAAGCAGTGTATTAAGCAACAATATTGTACATTTTTATTGTAATATCCAGACTCCTTCTGTTTGTCTAACCTTGCACTACTATCAAGCCTTTTTTTTGGTTTATTATTAGGCTATAAATTTAGAGAAGTACACTGCAGAAAACACAATCACAGATGCGGTTTAATGTTAGTCAGCAGACTTAGGGGAAGGTGTTGATGACTTCCTGCTATTTTTACTCTGAGCAGGCCTCTCTTAATCACAAAAAGACCTCTGCATGAAGACTCATGCTCAAAACTCCTGCTGCAGTTTAAAAATAACCAAAAACATTCTCTCTCCCCTGTGATGCATGTTACCTCCCACCAGATTCCAAGGGCTTTCTTTTCTCCATGTTACCTGCCTACCAGCTAAAACAATCCTTTTTTCCTTTTTCTAGTCTGACACTTTAGCTGTGATTGTTTAGATCTTTTGAACAGTGAATACAATGTGCCGGAGAGGGGCTTTGATTAATCTGACTGTAATCTGATTCAGTCTCATGACCCTTGCCTTATTGCAAGTGTCTTGGACAGATTTATTACAATCCCTGTTTGTTCATCCATCCATCCTTGCACTACATTTTATTATGATCAAGTATCTTCTATACTGTTTTTATGGCCTTTTTCCTCAATGTAAACATTAAACAATCTATGTCATATTGAATAATTTCAGACAACATTGAAAATAGTAAATATAAAAGTGATTAATGTGGAACAATTTTATAAATGAGGTCACTATGATGTGATACTAGTAGGACAGATGGTGAAACACAGAGTGAGGCTCTGTGGAGATCTTTCAGTATTAATTTTTAGAAACAGAATTATATGCCACTGCGGTATGTACAGTAGATCACTCCGAATTTGCTAGACAAACTGTGAGTTTCTGTGGAGCAATGAGGAGAAGCTTAAATATTTACATATTTCTTTTTTTTGGATGATTTTATCCAAAATTACTTAAAAATGAGGAGAATCACAAGCTATTTATCATACAGGAGCCAACAATATTTCACAGTACTGCATCATCAAGTTTCAAGAGTAAGCTAGAGTAGTTAAAAAGGTGGAGTTGATGTATAGAAAACACATAAAAGCGATTCTTTTTAAAAAAAAATTAAAGAACACAAAAGGAGAAATTTTTAAGAATGTCCTTATTTGGGGGAATGTGACTTATTTTAATGCATGTGAGTCTGTACATCATATTCCAAGTCTTCTGAAGCCAAATGATAGGTTTAGGTGAATACAAGCTGGCAAAATTTTACAGTGGATGTCTTGACTTGGCTTAAACGAGTCACTATCAACTGCCATTGTATGGAAATCTGCGAATAGAACGTATTTCAAAATTCCTACTTTTGTAGGAGAAAGTTAAACTGGTTTGGTACAAAATGAGGGTGATTAAAAGATGACAGTTTTGGTGAACTACCACAGTAAAGGAATATTCTAGATTCAATACCAGTTAAGCTTCATCGACAGCATTTGTGGCATGATGTTGATTATAACAAAAATATTATTTTGACTTGTCCCTCTTTTTCTTTAAAAAAAAATCGAAGTTACAGTGAGGCAATTACAATGGAAGTGGATGGGGCCCATTTTTGAAGGGATTAAAGGCAGAAATGTGAACTTTTAATTCTATAAAATGCTTACATAAATTTTTCTGTTACATTAATTTATTATTTAAGCTGTAAAGTTGTTTAAATCATAAATAGTTGTAAAATTGGTTCTAACCTTGCACAGAAAAGGCAAGTAAGCGATTTTATCACACTAAAATCATTTAAACATGTATATTGTTTTCTTCTGAAACAGTGAGCATTTGAATGTTTATGGATTGGCCCCATTGACCTCCATGAACCCGGATTTTTGCTTTTTTTTTTTTTTTAAAAGAAAAGTGGGGAAAAGTTCATTTATTTTTGTGTTAATTAAAATGATGCCATAAATACTGTTCATTGAGCTGAACTTGTATTGAACCCAGAATGTTCCTTTAAGTGTTTGAGGAAGAGGTGTGTCTTTAAATGTTTCTTGAAGATTGTGATGGTCTCAGCAGATTGGTTTCTCCAAGAAAAGAAAAAAAAGAAGAAAGAGTTAAGTTTCTGTTGCTGTGTTTACATGATTTCTTTGTGTTTATAACCAACACATCTCCATTTCTCTTTCTCTCTGCATAGATGTGGATGGCCCCATACCCTTCCCCACAGGGTCTCTTCAGAGAAGAAAAAAGGGCCTAGCAGGACTACGTCAATCACAACAGAAGTCCAAACCAGCGCTGCTCATCGGCCTTCCGCAGGATTTCCGGCAGATCTCTTCCATCATTGATGTGGACATCTTGCCCGAGACGCATCTCCGTGTCCGTTTGCACAAGCACGGCACCCACAAACCCCTTGGCTTTTACATCCGTGATGGGGTCAGTGTTCGCATAACACCCCAAGGGGTGGAGAAAGTTCCAGGTGTTTTCATCTCACGCCTTGTGAAGGCCGGTTTGGCTGAGAGCACGGGATTACTGGGAGTTAACGATGAGATTCTCGAGGTGAATGGTATCGACGTTGCTGGGAAGTCACTGGACCAGGTGACTGATATGATGGTTGCAAACAGCCACAACCTTATTGTGACGGTGAAACCTGTCAATCAGCGCAACAACACGATGCATCGTTTGAGTAAAACCTCAGCTGGCAACAGTTCTGCTGGATCGGGAGGCTCCGCCCTCTCTCATGACTCAACCCCCAGTCCTGCCTCACACAATCCAAGCCCATATAGCAACAGCAACAGTGTGGCTGAGGGAGAGAGTGATGATGATACTGATCTCATCATAGAAAATGACAACTTGCTTACATACATGCCACACCGCATGACTAATGGCAATGATAGCCATGGTAACGCCCTGTCATCGGGCGCATTTGCACACAGGCCTCTCCCACAAAGTGTTTCCTTGCCCAGTAGCAGCTCTTTGTCAGACAGCAAGGCCTCTTTAAGCTCCCTAACCACACTGACACACAACGGCAGCTCCACCAAGACGAGTAGCAGCCAAGAAAGTATGAGAGAGGATGGAAATTTCATAACATTGTGAGCAAGTATGCTACAGTATGCTTTACACTACAGTGAGAGGACTCGATATGACGCGTTTATGCACATATATTAAGAAAATGAAGGACTATAATATTATTTTAACTATTATTTTTCTGCCATTACTGTCTCAAAAACAACAATCTATTCATAATAATCTCTGCTAATGAGGACCCCCAACCCAGAATCACACAAGTTGCACAATCTGGCCAGTGTATAAGGGTGCTCCAAGGTGCCCAAGCATGTGGCTGTCACCATATGGAAGTGCCTTACGGCTCTCCTCTCCTTGCGCCTTAGTTTTTTATTATTATTATTTTTATCCATTGCCAGGACACATTCATCTCACCTATGAAACTCTATTTACTTAATTGGACAGTCGATCAGCTCACTAACACTGCAAATAATGTGTGCTAGCTACTACTGGGATGCTTGACGTTATTGCTTACACATCTCAGAGGACGTTAGAGGAATGAATCACCTCTATCATAAGTGATGTGTCTTTAATTGTGGATTCATCTCACTTCTTATGCCTCTTGCATTAGTGATGATAATGGTGAAGAGGTGCAGAAAAATATAAGAGTGTTAAAGCTGACCCGATCAGTGTTGATTATGTTAGATTGCTCATATCGCCCGATACTAAAACATATACTGACCACAGTGTCTGTGACTCGAGATGGACCCCGAAATCTGCTCTACTTTTTGATTTTGAAGTGAAGTTATTTGCCGCTATCTCAAAACCCTTTTCAAGTGTTAGTCAATCATATTTTTAATATCCATAAACTCCATGTGGCTTTCATGAGTCTGATATGGGCAGTACCTGAGACATAAAGGAAGTGTTCAATTAAAGGGGAAGTTCACCCAAAAATGGAAATTCTCTCATCATTTACTCACCCTCATACCAGACTTTCTTTGTTCTGCTGAACACAAAGATTTTTAGAAGAATATTTTAACTGTGTAGATCTATACAATGCAAGTGAATGGTGACCAACTTTGAAGCTCTAAAATGCAATAATCTAAAATGTACCTGTTTCTCACCCACACCTATCATATCACTTCTGAAGTCATGGATTAAACCACTGGAGTCTTATGGATACTTTTATGCTACCATTATAAGCTTTTTGGACCTTCAAAGTTCTTGCATTGTATGGATCTACAGAGCAGAGATAAAATCTTTGTTTGTGTTCTGCAGAAGGAAGAAAGTCATACACATCTGGGATGGAGTGAGTAAATGATGAGAGAATTGTCATTTTGGGTGAACTATCCCTTTAAGATGACCCTTCAAATGTAAATTTGCCTTCCAAATATGCCAAGATTGAAAAATGTTTCCACTATCAGCTTGTTCTGTCACAGTACACCATTTTAACACTCCCATTAACATAAGTATGATTTTTAATGGCATAAACATTTAGAAAATGCTGGCTGTTTTCGTACACATGGATGCTTTTTAATGAGTGCCCTTTTGGTCTGTCCCTCTTTTCTTGTCCTGTGTTGCAAAATTGTAACATGGTTTGAACCTTTAGATTAGTGTTGTCTTGAAACAGAGCTCTCTCTTCGAAGGCATTCAATCCATTTTCCCCCTCCTTGTTTTTTTGCTTCTTGTTTTTCTTCCCTCCAGCAAAACAGGGATATACTATATATATTTAACTGGCACCGGTGCAGTGTAACTAAAGAAATTCTTGACCTCTCATTGACTCAGTCTGTCCATTCTCCTGTGTGCTCTCTGTTTTTCTGAAGAAAAAAAAAGGAAATTCCTTTCATGTTTGAAAAGGCCAGAATTCTGCACATTGGAACCTTTTTCACACAGTTCACTCCTGATGGCCATATGCGATAGATGGAAGAAAGACTTTGAAATACAAAAAAATACACCTTACAAGCAGACCAGTTTCATTGCAGTTGCTGATTATCAGCTGGGATGAACAACCATTATTATACATGGCTGGTAAATAAAATTAAGAAGTTACTAATATAATTGTTTAGTTTTTTTGGTAGCACTTTACAATAAGTTTGTAGATGTTATCTTCTGAAGCGATCAAGTCGGTTTTGGGTGGGAACAGACCAAAATGTTCTCAAATGTTCTCGATTTCAATGTACATCTTGCCATTGTGTCTCTAGGCACAATCGTGATTTTACACTTGATATATGCGCAGAGTGCTAGACGGTGCTAGGAACTGTAATCAAGCTTGAAATCATGATTGCCAAGGATACTGCAGATGTCAAGATTTATAGTGCAAAGAAGTTATGTATTGGTCTGTTCTCACCAAAATAACGATTAGAACGTTTCAGAAGACAGATTATACCGGAGTCTTATGGAATAATTTTATGCTGCCTTTATGTGCTTTTTGGAGCTTCAAAGTTTTGGTCAACATTCACTTGCATTGTATGGACCTGAGATATTCTTCCAAAAATCTTTGTTTGAGTTCAGCAGAATAAAATAAAGTTAAACACACCTGGCATGAGGATGAGTGAATGATGAGAGAATATAAATTTTTGGATGAGCTATACCTTTAAAGATTGCATTAGTGTAACATTTATGCATTAGGACTAACAATGAACAACAGTATATATATAAATTAACATAAACCAAGATTAATACATTTAATAAATGTTGTAAAAATATGGTTCATTGTTAGTTTGTGATCCCTAATGCATTAACAAATGTCACCATGTAGAATGTTTTTGCAAAGTGATACCAGTTTTTTGTTTTTTTGCACACCAACCCAACATTTAGCAGATGCTAAACCCAAATGTTTTGAAGTTTTAAATATGTGGATAGAAGCAGGTGCCAGTGAAAATAATCAGGAAGCCAGTATTTAAATGTCATAAATGATAGGTGTGGTTCAAGAAGGTGTAGGCTCATCTGCTGTGCATTATCTGGTTTAACTTGATCAGAATAACAAATGAGGTGTTATTTTGCAACAAACCTGACAGAACTTATCAAGAAAGCCTTTGGTCTGAAAAAGAATGTAGTTTATTTAAATAGGTCTAGACATGTAATCTGCAAAACTGACACCCAGTGACTATAGAAAAACAGTCAATCAGGAGGATCATTTAAAATGTATTGCAAGGGACGTTTAGAAACGTGAACCGTTGTTTTGATTTAGTGACTTATATTTAACATCTGTCTTATTGTTTTGTGGAGGGAGTTTATTAAGATTGATGTGCCAGTTTGAATTTGTTGCAGAGAAACTGAAGAGATATATGGCATATAGAGAGACAGTGTTTTGAACAACACACTGTAGCACACTATTGGAGCACCAATAATACCACATGAGCATTATTTTTATGTATATGTCAATGTATATGTATAAATGGAAATATGAAATGATGGACACTTTTGTAAACCAGGAGCCCTTATATATATATATATATATATATATATATATATATATATATATATATATATATATATATATATAAAAGAGCATTTTATATATATGTGTTAAAATATGACAAAATATTTTTCTTATTCTTGTACTTTTGTATGTATATAAGAATTCTGGAGAGGATGTTTCTATTTCTTTTCAGTATCACAAACAAAACTCAAATCTTTAGAGGCTTGTGCTTTATTATAATCGAATGGGTCAAGGTGTACAATACTGTGAATGTCATTATAAAATGTTCTATCAAGATAATAAATCATTTAAATTAATTTCATTAATCTGATGTCTTTTTGTTTTTACCTAAATTACTTATTCTTTAATGATTACTATATTAAAAAATAAGATTTACATGACATCCAAGATAGTCATTATTACATAAGACATACAGAGTGACTCACTATAATAATAGTGTCACTATGCTTAAACGTGTTAGTACGTCATTATTACCATTTGTAATGTAATCAGTGTTTTGAATGTTTGTATTACAGGTAATATATATTTCACATATTCAGAAGTACTCCTCACTAAATAATGGGCGCTATCTTTTATGTTTTGGGGAAAACTGGTTATTGGAAGTTGACAAATGAATTTTTATATCGCACTACTCCTAGAGCACAAAGAGAATGAGCAATACTGCATTACATACTGTATAAACCAATGCGATGTGATGCAAGCGCTCTAAATGTTACAGGGAATTGGCGCCCTCTGCTGTCCAATGCTGGTTATGACAATTTAAATGTGTTTCTATAGTTACCAATTGGTCACACTGCAGACTGATGCCCTCATTCTTCATTTCAGGTCAATAAGGCCATTTTAATACTTAACCTCCTGATACCTGCTGTGTGTATTTTCCGTTCCCTTATTTTATTTGCAACTAGCAGCCCTAAGAAAAATGCAAAAATATTCTAATTAAATTTGTTTTTAGACCAAATGCATGCATTTATCCTCAATGTGATAATGCACAGTTATATAGGATATTTTAAGGAAAATTAGCCTATAGTCCACGTAGTACGTGGTCATTGTGTTTAACAGTGTGCCATTTCATGATAAATTGATGATATTTTTAAAATGGCACATCACAGGGTTACTCAGTTTAAGTTCCAAGAAGTCCGATCTCAACATTTTCTTCCCAGCAAAGGTCCAGATAATAGTATGTAACTTACACGGTCATATGGCTATGAAATTATACAGTATATATTTTTTAATAGTTTTTAGAACTTGCCACGTTGGCAACAATTGTACTTTGTAAAAAATGTAAAAAAAAATATATATATATAATAATTCTAAACAGTCTCCTCAAAACTGGGCAGGGATGAGGACATTGGGGGCCCAGAGACAGCCAAAGTAATGAGGTCTGAGGGATCTTCTACCAAAAGATTCAAATATTTAATGAAGACTTCCTCAGTCAAGGGTACATGGATATGAATATGAAAAGTTAAGATCAACAGTTCGTTTTGAAGCTAAATGACAGCATTCCAGTTTTTGTGTTTAAATATTTTATATATATATAAATATATATTATATATATACGTAGGCCTGTGGGACAGAGGAGGCCTTTTGAAGGATAAAAATACTGTATGGGGGTTCGGGGATATCCCCTGAGAGAACATTTATAAAAATGGAAAAGTCTGAATGGACCATTTTTTTATTTGCCTTAAAGTGAAAATCTATTAACAACAAACAATAGTACTACAGTAAAGCATTAAAATTCTGTAAAACTTATTTAAGTATAAATAGGCTTTCCTTGCCGCCCATGCCATGATGTACCCTTGGTAGCGGATGAAACCAGAGACTCTTATAACTCAAACAGGTTTTAATGTAAAGATTGAATGAGGTTTATTACCAGATGTAGTTTTGTTGGTGCTTCTCCCAAAGACAAACTCTGCTGTGATCAGCACCATGTTGTTTTGTTACTTGACTCAGTTCCTTGAATTTTAACCCTTTTATGACAGCCTAGATTCTTCTGAACTGAGATCAGTCAGTTTAAATGAAGTTAAATTATGCATTGCCTGTAGAGGAGCCACAAGGTAATGTGCACGGTATGTAGACACTGGGTTTTAAGAGGTTAACCTTATAACACACATTTTGTGTCACCTCTTTACTTAGTTCAATTTTTATTTTTTATTTATTTTTTTTATTTTTTTGCATTTTGGAGAACTTTATGGATTTAAACCTCAATTAGCTCAAATTACACCATTCCATTTTTATATAAAATAAGCACATATTAAAAGGCAAACATGATTATTTATGAAAAGGCTGCTATGTGTCATGCATTAGGAGCATCTGCAGGGAAAAAAGAATGACAAAACTATTACAATTTCTTAGCACTCACCAGTATATCCTGTGGAAGGCCTCGGTGTTATTTATTGTTGTCTGGTCTCTGTAACCAATGTGGTAACATAATTTCTAGATCTTATCACAAGTTATGCATTTGGATATACTCTATATTTAGACACTATAAAAGACCATTTTTAATCAAAGTTTAGTTGTTATTTTAAACCACTTGCTCGGAATATTGTTTTTGCAATAATGCCACATCAAACCTGACTTTGGCGTTATAAAGAGAAGACTTAGAAAAAGTATTTTACCATTTATTTTGCAAACATCATTCAAGAAGCTCAGAGTTGTGTAAAAATGAGTTTTGCATGGAAATATAAGTGGTTGGATGTGTGGGTGTGTTCTGCACTGTGGCAGTGTTATAGTCTTATCAATTCATTTTCAACAGTGAAACTTTATGAGGAATTCAGTAGATGTGAAGAACTCTCCATATTAAAGGAGCTGAAATATGTTGCTGCTGGATGGCAAGTATGTTCTTATCACATAAAGGTGCTATTTTATTATACACACCAGCAAAGTCTCAAACTCCAACTATGAAGGTTATATAGCCTTAAAAACCCCTTTGAAAAAGACCAAGCTAGAATTACCCAGCACAAAAAAGGACACAGAAATCAGCTATTGTATTAAGGTGATTAATATAAAACAAATAATATATATATATATATATATATATATGTGTTCACAGAATATCCAGAGATGAAGTCCATGTACAGTGCATCTGGAAAATATTCACGGTGCTTCACTTTTTCCACATTTTGTTATGTAAGAGCAGCTCATCTAAAAGAAAATGAAAAGGGAAAATTAAGAGGTTCTGGGTCATCTGGGTCCAGTCCACAAATACAAGCATCTGTGAAAATGATCAATAGCCTGTGATGGATGGAATCCCTCTGTCATCATGGTATCTTTGTGCATGTGTCCCCTAATATTTTATTAGCATATATATACTATAACATTTTATAACAAGTTCTATAACATACAATAATATTTTATTATCATATATATTTCTATATTCAAATGCATACATAATGTAACTGACTCTAATCACATGTGACTTTTCTCTTTATGAAATATTGGTCTAGTGCATGCATGCATTGCACTTTTATGATTTTTAGGCTGTTTTAGCAATATTTTAGTCAAATATTTACAATTTTGACTAAACTATTTTTGAACTGTTAGCATAATTACATCAAATAGATGAAAAGCAATTAGAATGTTATTGACTCCTTATGATTCAATTGCCCTATACAGTATTTCCTTAGAATAAAAGGTTCTGCTATATGACAACAGGACACATTTATCAGACTTGACCTTCCCTCATAACCTTTGCATAAAACATAGACAACAAAGACAACTCATTTGAACTAAACCATATAGATCCTAGTGTTCGCATGTAAATAAGAGACTAAACTCAATCTAATTATTATTAATAATATAATATTCTATTCTACAGTGCATGTATTATAGTATAACACATCGTGATGAAAAACACTTTTGTTAGAACAGTGTTGCATCTGAATTACTCTGATTTACTGATTTACTTACTCAGTATTGTGGTATTAGTATAGTATTGCTTTTTTCAGATTTTAATAATATGCAATGAAACAGCAAAATAATACAAACGACAGACACCATATGCTCATGGATGTGTATTTTAATAAAAATAATTCTGTCAAAATTAAATGAGTACAATATTTCTTTATAATGTTTCCATTACATAGGTATGTCTCTTTTTTCCCTTTTTTAATTGTTTTTCTTTTTTATTGTTTTTTTTTTTGTAAAGGTTCATGCTAAGTAGAGGGTAACTCATTTCACAATCGCAAAAAGAAAACTCAAATAAAATGAAGTTTATATATAAAAAATAAAGTACATTTTGCACAGCTTGCTGTACTCCATTCAATTTTTCCTGCCCCTTGTCATTTCAGGTAGGAAATTCACCACATGACAAAGACGGATTCTGGCTACTTTCTTCACTTCCACATATGTACATAGGTCCCTATTTAAAGCCAAATTTTTAGTTCTAAAATTGATTATTTTTCAAACGACAATGTACATTTTATGTGGTTAGACTATGATGAGTTCCAAAACATATTTGTCATTAAAAAGCCATCCCTAAACAATGGCTACTTACAGGTCAGTAGAAGTATGAGCCATTATCTATAAACATGTAATCCCCATGAAATAAGATGCCACCACTTAACAATCAAAATTATCCATCTTTTTGAGTGAAACTGTTAAATTAGTTGACTGAGATTATTGGGGATGAGGATGTATTAATCCACAATTTTACTCCTAGACTCTAAAAATGAAAAGGCAGATTTTATTTTAGATATTGAGGAGGAGCATGTGCAAGGTTGAGCCTCGGACCTTTGACCTCAGTGAACTACCAGAATGGTAACTGCACTACACAGACCTTTTATGTGAACGCCTGACATGATACAACAAGCTAGACAGCAATTTCCAAAGAGTAAATGAGGTATAAGTAAGTTTACAAAGCAGGTGTAGATGAGGGAACGTAACAAACAATCTCATGATGGCCAGCAGCAAAAAAGTGGGACATAAAATGAGAGTAAAATCGGCTAAGCTAGATTCAACACCACGGTGGCGTGCTAGCTGAGTGAAATGTTGGGTTGACATGGGAACAACTGGCAGTTTTTCCTTCATGGACCAATCAGTTCAAAGAAAAGCTAAGGAGAGTGACATCACGCCACGTCCGACAGAGAATACACAGACCGCTAGAAGGAAATAAAAAGAGTGTAGAATTAAGTGCCTGAACTATTGTTAATATCACACTTATATACAACTTATAAAGGCCAAGTAGAGATTGTTGAGAGCTAGGAGAAATGGACAAAACAATAGCACACATGAGGAGATGTTCTAATAACTAAATAAATACATATTTTGTTTGCAATTGATCGCATTAGCGTTTTCCGTTCATTTGCAGGAACCTAGGGTCAGTCAATTGTCTTGCATACAGCAAGTTCCTACTCCATCCCTCCATTACTGAACAGGAGAGGTAGACAGATACAATAATGCTTCATGTGCATTAATTGAAGTACAGTGCATCCAGTGGTAACAAAACTTTAACAACAGTACTTAACAGCCAATGAAACGACTAATAACAATAGTTGAAATGGTGTCAGCCTGTAGTCATTAATCTAACAGGACAACTATCAACAAAGTGACACTATTCACATGGGTATAAAACGTACAGAATTGGTATAAGAAGTTCAATTGCAAGCTTCGCTGGAGCTTTTCAGTAATCAAACTACTGACCTTCATTTTCTTGGTCAAAAACGTTACCTTTTTATTTGGTACAGCCAGAAAATCTGAAAACCCCAGGTTAATTTCATTATACCTAACTTAACAAAAGTTTGCATGATACCCACTGCTATAAAGATGGTAAAATATTGGTAAAATAGATTTATTTTGGGAAAACATCTACAGTTCAAAATATAATTCACCTACATTGGACCCAAAGGCAAGTCTGCGTCATCACTGTGTGATTTTGTCTAATGAAAGTTGTGCTGGTGCTTGAGATACTAAGGTAGCATAAAAGGTGAGATGCTAGGAGCCATGCATTATCTCACCCTGTCCCACACACATACTCTAATGAAAACATCGCCAGGGCACATGAAATCTCCTGAACGCATAACATTAATGTCCATCTAATTCCTAAAGGGTTGGCTAAAGTTAACCTACAGAATTTGCTTGTATATAGAAAAGGACCTGCTTTAAACCCCCAGTATGGTCTGGTAAAGCAACACCTGTTTCTGCAAATATCTCGTTCTGACAACAAAACATTTGTCTAAATACCTGAGCTCTGACTGAGAAATCCAGAGTATGTAGCTTGTATATTTTAATAGGAACTTACCATTATGTATATCGTTGATATGGTATGCTTGAAATACTATGCACTGAATTCCCCCTTGAAAAAAACGAGCCGGAAGGTTGATTTGTTTCATGATGAGCACAACAAACAGACAAAATAAAAACTAAAATAAAATGACTAGATAAACAGAATAATTAATTATCTTTAAATAGTGTCACACAATTTGTATTTGATAATACTAAATTAAAAAGAAGCCTCTCTTCTAATGTTTCTATTCATTCTGCTCGGCTGCTTCTGGCAAACGGCAAGCGACACACCATATCAAACACGTGCTCTCGTCATGGCAACCAATTTGAAAAGTCTTCTTCTTAGTTGTTCTGAACATTGCCTGAAAGAAACACACAAATGTTTTTAACAAATATCATATTAGTAATCATGCCTGGGTTTCTTAAAATATTCCAATATTGTTATTGTCTGAGTTCATTTATAATTAAATTAGCCTGTGAGGAATCTAGCAGTGAATTGACAACATTAGGGGCCGTTCACCAAACATGAAAACATGCATCTGTCTGCGATGTTAACATACGCTTGACGTCTTTGACCATTGTGCCGTGTCTCACACATCTATGTGTGGGACTGGTTGGACATGTCACTACCACTTTTTGACTTTGCCAGTTTTTTGTCCACCACTTTTTGAAATAGCTTTCATCAGTTAAGTGTCTAATACAGAACAAATATCTCCATCTCTTGAGCAGGAGTTTCCATTTCATTCATGTGTTATAATAAGTGGTGATCTGACACTGGAGTTTATTCTTAATGTTATAATGAGTGCTCGTAGTGGCTGTTATCAGTGGCATTGAGTGACATTAAGAGGCGATGTTCTTTCGTGCATCCAGATGTGCATTCTTCTCACTCCGCTGTTTCTCGAGCTGCTTTCTAGTAAAATGCAAAGCAGAATTGTCCCCGCTCATAATATACATCCACTGTATAGATGCAATATTCGTTTATCAAAATAAAAAGTAATATTCGGGCAGATTAGAATCCGGAACTCTTGTACTAGAGACGAAACGTTATCATGAGACCAAGCGGTCATTCTGGCTGAAATGATGCTGATGATTTATTCACTGTGTAATGTAAATCTCAGTACTTCCGGTGTTGGGTGAATGGATTAAAGTTATCAAATTAAGTATGTGACATTATTGTATTTTTCAAAACAGTAAAAGATTATTTGACATTTTTGCATGTAACCTAATTAACACTATAAAGCCTGAAATAAACAGAAAATATTAAACAGAAAATTATTTTTGAAATGAAGCTGAACCTTTAAAACTAAATCTAATATACTGTATATATTAGGTCTGCACGATTTGGACAAAAAGTCATATTGCGGTTATTTTGAAAAGAACTGCGATTATGAAAAAAAAAAGGTCATGTTTTTCATATGTTCAACTGCCAACAACTGCTACTTGGGGTTTTTCACACTTGAGTCCTCTTAATAAGAACCAAACTGAGACTTTTTTTTAATTTACCCACAAACAAATAAATATATAAACTGAAACAAGAAAAAAACACGTCTTCTTTATATTCAAATGTTACCATCCAGAGTGTACCTGCTCTGTCCATTTTGTGAAAGGGTCTCAGCCCACTAATCATCATCATTAGTTTTTGAAACATAGTCAACTTGAATATTAGGGATGCTCCAATCAGGATTTTAACATCTGATACCGATCTCCAATGTTCTTTTCATCTCATCAATCGATGCTGATCATTTAACTTTTTATCAGCAGCTCTGTCAAAACTGGTTATATGTAAGCTTTCTGCTCAATGTCCCTGTTGGTAATGCCATAGTCGTTGCCTAGTTTTTGCTGTCAAATATACGACTGGTTAGTTGGTTGAATAATAAAATAAACACAAAATATTCAATTTTACTCTTTATTCTAGGCTTTAAAAATAAGTAGTCTAACACAAACTATTCTCTAATGTATATAATATAGTCCTAAAGAACGAGGCTTAATATCAAACTGAAGTTGAACTGATAACCCATCGGTGTTATTAAACTTAAAGTCAAAGTTTTGGTTAGTTTTTCACCATTTAATTAAATTATTTTTATTCATTATTTTATTACATTTCGTTTTAAATGCATATTAAAGTATCTAAATATTTCTATAGCTTATTTATATGTATGTTCCTTCCTTTTTACTTAGCTGGATATTGGTATTATTAGTTACGCTGTGATTGCTGAGCTGTTTGCAATTGTTTAATAAAGATTTTTGATTATATCGAATCTTGTAATCTGCATTATGATTATGATACCTATGCCTGGTGGAGACCAACATGCTGCTACAGAAGATGATAATAAATAAAAAATTCACGCAGGATGCACCGGTTTAGTGTAAATAGAGCGTTTAGCGCACTAAAGCAAACGGAACTGAACCCAGAGCACTTCTGTTACTCTAAGCATGAGAGGGAGTTGTGGAGCACAGAACCGCTCTGAAAACACTGTAGCAATGCTCTGACTTAATATAGACTGGACAGAACAGTGTAAATCAACTTTGAATCCAGTAGACTATTTAAAGGTTATTTAATTAAATCGCAGCCCTCATATTGCGATTTCGATTAATTGTGCAGCTCTAATATATATATAAAATAGTGCTGTCAGATGATACTTTTTTTAATTGCGATTAATCGCATAATTTTTTTGTAGTTAATCACGATTAATTGCACATTTTGAAAGTGCTGAAATTTGACACTATATATACTTATTTTCTTGTCAAAATGCATTTATTTCCATCTTAGGAAAGAATACAACAGAAGCAATATCTAACAATACACTGCCTGGCCAAAAAATAATTTCACATACTCTAATATTTTGTTGGACCGCCTTTAGCTTTGATTATGGCATGCATTCGACGTGGCAATATTTTGACAACATTATGCAACTTCACACCATTTATTTCCATCCAGAGTTGCATTCATTTTTGGCCGAGATCTGGTATTGACGATGGGAGAGCCGAACCATCCTTGAAGTCTTCTCCAGCACATCCCAAAGACTTTCAATGGGGTTAAGGTCAGAACTCTGTGGTGGCCAATACGTGTGTGAAAATGATTCCTCATGCCCCCTGAACCACTTTTTCAGTTTGAGTCCGATGAATCCTGGAATATGCCGTGTCATCAGGGAACAAAAAATCCATTGATGGGATAACCTAGTCATTCAGTATATTCAGGTAGTCAGCTAACTTAATTTTATTGCAGCATAATGTTACTGAGCCTAGACCTGACCAATTGAAGCAACCCCAGATCATAACACTGACCTCCAGAGGCTTGTACAGTGGGCACTACGCATGATGGGTGCATCACTTCATGCGCTTCCCTTCTTACCCTGACACACCCATTACTTTGGAATGGGGTAAATCTGGACCACATAACCCTTTCACATTGCTCCAAATATTTTTTTTACGATGTGACTTCGTTACATCTCCGATCACGATCATTAAAAAAAAAATTCCATTCAAGGTTTTAATAATGCGTTGGACAGTTCTTAACCCAATTCCAGTGATTTCAGCAATCTCCTTAGTTGTTTTCTTTGCTTGACGCAGGACAATAATTTGCTGCTCCTGAAGCACAGTAACATCTTTTCCACGACCACGGGATACGTCTTCCAACATGGTTGTTTAAGAAATGAGAAGCTACACACCACATCAGTTAGGGTTGAAACAATTGTTGCCAGATGAAACATATTAATCACTGCAATAATGATCCAATCATAGGCTCTTAAGTATCTGCTTATTTCAATCCAACTGCGACTTTTTTTTTGGCTAGGCAGTGTATAATACTTTATTAAACATTTTCCAAACAAAGCCTTCAACAGTATAAAGATAAAAATGCACTAACATTGCACCAATTCAAGAAACATGAAACATTTCCCAAAGTTTAGGTGGGTGTTTAACTAATTGAAAGAACTAGTTTCCCCATAGATTACATATTAATTGAAAAGGGCATTAAATCTCTTAAACGCTCACAAATATAAACCTGACTGGTAGACTGTGGCTCTTCGCTTTATTACAGCAATCATGAAGCCAAGTGGTGTGCTTCTGTGGTAATTACCACGCGCCTTATTTAGGCTGAAAAATGTTCTATCACAAGTCCCATATGGGCATGTTTTATACATCAAATAGCGCTAACAGCTTCTTTTTCCATCATTTTATCATCTTGCACAGGAGCATTTTTTTGACACTGTGTCAAGTTAAAAAGAAATGCAATTTTTAAAATGGGCTCAAGACAACTGCGTTTTGCAATATTTGTTAAACTGTGTCTAGCTTTAATTAGTGCAAGAATGAATTTGGTCTGAACAGCCCCTTAAGGTGTGGTCACACTAGACTTTTGAGCACACAATTTTTTTTCAGAAAGTAGTAAGGGGCTCTCACCTGGACTGACGCTAAAGCAAAAAGTTGTCCACTCTGGCAAAGGAGCAGGATCCAGAGCGGACCCTGGCCATCAGCTGCACACACTCTGTGGCCTGACCCAAGGCCAGCATGAGAGGAGGCTGCTTGGGCAGGTTGTGAGACTCTACATGAAGGAAAAGATTGTAGATATGAAGCCATCATAGCAATTCAACTTTTTGCAAATAATGTTTGTTCATGATTGTAACAGTGGTTTTGGACTTTATATTGAAAACTATCCATATACTGACCGCTGACATGCAAAACAAAAGTTTTTGGTTACCGATGGCATTGTAAAAAAAAAAAACCTATTTGCAAGCAAATTTGTTACTAATGATTAATTTGCAACCTAAGACCTTGTTTCCACCTGGTATTAAGATTCGGGTGATCCGATCACACATGGTCAGCCCTGTGGTCGTATGTAGTGTCAGATCACAGACACCACATATGAATGTGGTCAAAAACCATATAACCAAATCGCATTGAGATGTAAACACTAATCCATCCTGTACGCGTCCTGGCAGCACTGAAGCACCGCCCCCTCACCTGTCAATAAACTGCTGCACTAAAACAAGAGCCGTTAAACTTTGCGACTTTAAAAGGAAATAACTGTCAGATCTGAAACAGGCCAATATTGGGGAAGCTGGTACTGATATGACTGGAGTCTTCTGGTCATGCGTGTATACTTGAACACATTTTTCTAGAATTTGGATTTTAGATGAAAAAATTACTTCAGCACATTTAAATATCTACAACTACAAATATTTATTAGCAAAAGTACTTTAATCACACATGCCGAACCAGATATTTGATATATGTCTTATTACTGTGGCTATGTTTAATTATAAGGCTGATAAGTGATTATGTTAACAGTGTGTGTGTGTGTGTGTGTGTGTGTGTGTGTGTAAACCATACCCAGAATAGCGCTGTTGAGAGAAGAGCAGATCGCCTCTCTCTGCATGGGGTCCAGCTGCTGGCCCACGGGGCAGTTCCAGGGGTCGGAGTACGCCAGCAGACTGAATGCATCCTAAACATGAACAGACAAATACACTGGGCAAAAAGCTTAAGTGTACTGCTACACACTGTAACCTTTACACTTCCATGTGTCTATTAACATCAGCACCAAACAGGGGAAAGTACATACAGTAGCAAGATAAAGTAAGTGGAAAAAGTAAATAAAGACATAAAAGATTATAATTGTTTGTGTGTTGTTAGCTTAAGCACACTGTGTTTGTCTGTACTTGTGACTTTGATGAAGATGAGATAACACTTTATGACCAGTTAATACAGAAAACCAGCTAATTCCGAAGGGTTCATATACTTTTTCTTGCCACTGTACTATGCTACAGGGGTCAGAGTAATATAGACACTCTGCTGAGCAGAAGAGTTCAAAAAGTTTAATGCTTCATGTATCACTGCAGTCCAAAGTCAGAAACAGACCCCTTTATTACTATTTGTTGTAAAACTACAATAATTAAAAACATTTGAACAGCTGTTGACTGTCAGAAAATCAGTGGTCATAGGGCACAATCAATATCCACTTCACATCACATTTATGGCAGTTTATCACACAGGGATCCTAAACCTCTTGTCCAAAGTTGTTTGTGATTACTGGATAGGGATTTTTAATTCATTTTATGCAGACTGCACTATGGACAGAGCAAATTCTCTTCAATTTGGTTGATAAATATTGTTGTTAAATTACATTTCCATGACTTTTCCAGGCCTGGCAATCACAATTTAAAAAAAATTCCCTAACGTTTTCCATGATATGAGACCCTGATCACTTTCTCAAGCCTGTTGACCTCTTGCCCTCCATTCCTCCTACCTGCAGCATCTTTTTGTGAGTGGCATTCTTGCCGTATTGGCGACAGAGCTGCTCGCTAAGCGTCTGAAGCTCTCTGCCAAACTGGATCATTCTCTCCGTGGCGGCTTGGTTTCCTCCACAAAGCTGTCTGGAGCTGCAGCTGTCATCTATTTTCAAAAATACATTTAATTTTAACTAAATAGGTAAAGTTTGTCAAGACCACTGTTGAGTAAATTACTTAAAAACAGTAATCCACAACAAATGTCAAATTATATCCTCTAAAATTGTAATCTGATTACTTTACTAATTACTTCACCGGAAAAGTAATCAAGTTACTAATTACTTTACTTTTAAATTACTTTATAAAACACTTTTCCACTCACCAAATTCAAAATAATGTAAATATTTCTTTCTTGTTACACACAAGTCATACACTCAGCACCTCACATTTCTCCTTCACAATGACTCATTACAGGGCCATAGTGAATGTAATACACATAAATAATATATTAGAAATAAGCATAATCCTATAATGTCCTTAAAAGTAATCAAATTAATTGAAAGTCAGTAACTGCATTCTGATTACAATAATTTCATATATGATGCATTAAACTAATTTTTTGGCTAAAAAGTAATTAGATTACAGTGAGTAATTACTTTGTAATTGGATAACACCCAACAACAGTCAAGACAAAATTTTATATTGGCTTGACAAACATTAAAGTCCTTGTGTGTTTGTTTACATTTGAATTTTTTGACAGTTGGATTTTGAATTAACGAGCATTCCGTTGTACTGTTTGAATATTTCATCAATGTAAGTCTATGGGATTTTTGATTGCCCTGTTTGGGAGAACCATACATCAGATCAGTTCAAAAAGACATAGCACACTAGGTCAGAACAGTCTGATGGTGGATGTAGCTAATCATTTTTCAAAAAGCCCTAAACCAAATTTGTAGAATAACAGAATGTTGGCTTTGTCAAGCCAACATAATAAACAATTCTTCCACCAAGTAATATAGTTAATTATCTCAAAGTATCTGTTAGTTTGTGGTTGTGATTGCGACATTAATGTAAAATGTGCGGTCAAGTGTGCCTTTATAGTCATTTTTTAATGGCAATGAAAGTGGATCATCCAATCAGAATTAGTCAGAAATACCTGTTTTAATATACATGTTTAATGAGTCAGAGGGACTAAATCAGACTAGTTAATTAGTGGGGGATATAGATATTGTCAAGACAATGTTATGTTAACCTGTGTAGTAAAAAAAATACCTATTGTCAATAGTGAGAATGATTTTAACCCAGCTGGGCAAAACATTTCACTTATATTCAGTGTTAACTAGCATGATTTTCTGTTAAATGGAGAACATAATTAGAGGTCCTCGATCTAATAGAGTTAATAAAAATGTCTGAAGCCATTTGAACTGTTTCTCAACTCCATGCCTGAAAGCATTCCAAGAAACAGATAATGTGGGAAAAAAAGTGGATATCAGGATCCTATTAAAAACTACAGGCTCCACTTCTATCTTTGTAACCTTGAAGGAAAACATTTATGGGCTGAATATTAGAAGAGCTCAATTTAGCAGCTCTCAAGGGGGCAAAAGGACAGAGCAGAAATATAACTAGTCACATCTAAATGAAGAATGAAAGAGGTATAAATAGAATAAAAGGTGTTCTTAAAGCATTCTCACAGACTGTTGATTATTATGTGCAGTGTGAGAATGTATTGTACCTGCTACTCCATTCCCAACACTGTTGTCATCCGCCTGCAGGATTTCCTGGTATTTGTATGTGCCATTCACAATGCGAGTTGAGCTTTCTGTCACGCCGTTACTGTAGTGTTCTGCCTCAATCTCCATCTCACTATCACTGTCAACAGACACAATACAATTAGTCAAAAAATTTTATTGTCCAAATATATGTGCTTGTCCTTGCTTACAGAATATACATATCCTTTTTCGATGTTATCTGTGACAATTCAAACATACAAGTATTATCAAATAATCTCACCAATTTGTATATATTTATCACATTAGTCTCAACCCTCTTCAAGTAATGAATGCATTACATCAACAAAAACAACACAAATAGAAACACATATACACAGACCTAGTCTCCTGGTTGCTGGTAGCACTGTGGGGCTGGGACTTGGTGGAGTCGGTAGAGTTGGACTCTGAGTAATTGACGGAGGAGGGGGAGGAGGATGGAGAGGAGGAAGCAGAGCTTACACCTGTGTATTTGCTGTGGCTCTTATTTTTATTAGGAGGGGTGACCCCGTTACTGCATGTGGGACTTTCTGCTTCTGAGTCATGAGGAGAAAGAGATAAATGAGAGCCATTAGAAGAGGGTCTTAACCCAAGTACACTACCTGAATCGTAAATCGCATAATCCACTCCACTGCAGTGCAGGTGAAACAACTTGCATGTAGGTTTCATAAATATTTAGCTAATTTGATAATCCTTAAGAATGTACTGCAGTACTCTCAGCACCATCTGACATATTACAGTTAAATCCATTCTACAGAATCAACACAGATTTTGCCCAACAATCAGTGAAAAATATATGAAAAAAGGTACAAATTCTACGTGATTTAATTAATGACATTTTAACGAAAACACTTCAGTTTAAGTTTACGTGAATGGCTTAATCTCACAAAAATGTCAGTCATATTTCACCCCAAAATAAAGAATATTTATTTTATTTTTTTCATAAATAAAATGAAGCCTATTTGAAGGACATCATGACTATTTAGAATTTATTTAGATTTATTATGTTATTTATTTTCATGAAAATTAAGCACACCCCCCACAAACTTAATTGTAGCCTACTGCCATAATGTGAAAAAACTCTAATTTTCAATACTTTAATGCAAAATGCCAATTAATAAATAAAACATCATGATTTATAATTTAAATTGTAAGTATACATCATGGTAGTATTTGTTTTGATGAATTTATTGCATTAAAAATATATAGTGTGTGTGTATATATATATATATATATATATACACACACATACATATATACACATACATATATACACATACATATATACACACACACACACACACACACACACACACACACACACACACACACACACACACACACACACACACATATATATATATATAACACTTGAAGGAGTGCAAATGCAACCTAAGGAATCTCAAGGCATGTTTAACTATATTTAACTTTAAACAGTGAACTAAACATTTTATGTTTATGATGCAACAAACCCGAGACGCTGCACAAGCATTTCTGGCGCAGGTGTACATTGACGGGCTCTTAAACAAGCCCTCATAATAAATCTCCAACTGATTGACAAATTCACTTGTGAAATGGATTGCTGTGAACTGTATGCCAATGATTGTCTTATGATCAATAATATGGTAGTAAACAATACATTGTATTCTAAAGCCGCTTTTTGTATTTTCTTATCAATGATTAACTCTTCTGCTAAAAGAATGTAATGCATTTTAATTATCTGAATATATAAAAAATATATAATTTTTTAATATTTAAAGATAACTATGTATCATTATTTCATCATTATATATTGAATTATTGTTATATGAGGGGCTTTCTCAGCAAATATTTGTATATGCGATTAATCACAATTAATTAATCGGGACACCATGTAATTAATTCAATTAAAATGTTTCATCGATTGACAGCCCTAATATATATATATATATATATATATATATATATATATATATATATATATATATATATATATATATATATATAGAATAGGCTTAATTTTCTTTATGCAAAATATAATTTCTTCTTTTTTAACTTTTACATTTGGGGTGAAATTTCTTTTTAGACATTTCTTTGTGAGCTTCACCCAAATGCATAATTCACAGAGTGTTTAACTTGATAATTAAATGTTGAATGAAGATGTAAAGTGTTAGGGGTGTGTGTGTTACCTGTGCTGTGCAAGTGAGCATTGGTGGCTCCATTCCGTGGGCTCAGGTTTGGGGATCCGTGATAGCTGTCTTGGGATTTAGGAGAGCGGACACTAAAGCACCGTACCTCACTATCTGTACCATTCACCATCTCCACAAACTGCCGACACCTGAGAAGAGAACACAAACTCACTGTGTTACACCACAGAGACTTCACACACCCACACACAGCAATAAACACTCAAGTCAGACCTACAAATTCATTAAAATGTCGAACAACCACGCTTCTGGTATCTATTATGCCAAATGACTGACATTGTCAGCTCAGCAATCCATTAAACTGTCTGGCTGTCATTCAACTGTTATCCATCACAGAGAAAGAACTCCGCTCTCACCATCTCCTTCACACCGATCCTGGCATTGAATACCAGACAAGAGATCCAACACAATTCCCACACCAGCACCTGACATCAGTTTTGATTTGACATTAACGTTGCAATTCAATAATAACTGGAATGCACTGATTATTCACTGAACATCTTGACATCTGCAAGCTCTCCTAGCTCTCCTCGGCACATTCATAATATTCCATCAAATAAAAAGACTTCAGAAAACTTGGAATATAGTACACAGATTGTATGGATAACTATTAATGTGCTTTTGCATACATTTTGAGCATAATCAGTGCCCATTTATTTGTAATAGCATGGAAATGAGTGACAAAGACAATCTTCAAAATTTCTCCTTTTGTGTTCCACAGAAGAAAGTTACACATGTATGAAAAATTAGCATTTTTGGGCAAACTATTCCTTTTAAGACTAATCTCAGACCTGGTGTTCTCACAGCAGGATTACATTATAAAAATCAGGACAAAAAGTCCTGGATGTTCGTATTCCACTGTATTCTAGTGATCCCATGGAAAGAGAATGTTTTTTTTTTGCACCTTGCTTGAGGTTAAGCAATTCCTTTTGATCCTTTTAACACAATTAAATGGCACACACACGCACACACACACACACACACACACACACACAAGTAGAGTTATCAAGAGCCCTCTGGGAAGTGTGTGCTTGTAGAGATACTCACTTCAACATGAAGAGTAAATTAGGGTTGTGTTCAAGGAGTCCGGGGTACAACTGCTGTGTAGCGTCTATGGCTTCTCCAACACGCCCTGCCAATACCAGCTTCTGTATTCCTTTACACAAAGACAATAAACACTTACATAAGTGGGAGTGAGATGCCTAATTGGGTGTTTTTCTTGCAATTTTTTGTTATTTTGTTAAAGCGGTCATATCATACATTATTATTTTTTTTTTTCTCCCTGAGGTACACTTAAAATGTTTTAATATGTACAAGTTTGTTTCAAATGTAATGTTTTAATTTATAAACATTAAAAGTAAAAGCCATAATTTTGTTTTATGACAATTTGTACACTTCCTATGACATTCAGAATTAAATTGGCTATTTTTGCTGCAGTGCAATTAAGAGTTTGATGTGATCGCCCTCTTTTCTTATGAAATAAGAAACAAAGCTCGCACTCAAGCTGCGGGTTTGCATCCCAGTTTTAAACTGCCTAATCTTTCAATAACATTCTCTTTGCAAAGCCGGAATTAAATTTCTACATCTTCGTAAAATGCGTCACTGAGTCTGTTAAGGTCAGACCGAAATTATTGTGGACCTTCTTAAAAATTAATTCAGTTGCTCGTTTCTACCTTTGGGATACTTTAAAAAGCACAGCACAGGTTTGGAGAACTTTCTAAACATTTTGTTCTCTGTAGTTCTCCTCATGTCAAAAGATATGACCCCTTTAAGCATCAAATCATGTTCACATTGAATTTGCATTGCTTTGAGAGAAAAGGATTACATCATAAAATGCAATGCTTCTCAGGGCTTAAAGGTAAAATATTAAATTTTTGCGACACTAGCCCCACTGAACCGATTTAAAAAAAAAACAACAATGTTTTCAAAACAGCTTTCTGAACACGCCCCTTGTCTGCAATTGTTCAAACAGTCAGATAGTCCCTCCCCAAACTCACTGCATTGGTTCAGTAATGTTGTTGGGGCAGGTCTAAGCAGGATGCTCCAAGCAAACACAGGAAGTTTTATAGCGGCACCGAGACAGTGTTTACAGTTTTTGAGGAAATTAACCTATGAATGGCTTAATTATAGTTGTCTCTACATATTAAGTTAGGATATAAGTAAGTATTTTAACACTGAAAAAGTTACATACTTCAGCTTTAATAAAACTAGTCAAAAAAGATTTAGCAAAATCTTTCAGTTGTGAACATCAAATATTCGGTGTGATTAAAGCTTAATTTAGAGGCACACAAAAAATTATGTTTTTTGACTTTACCCTTACAGACAGAATGAATATTCATATTCAGTCTAGTGCTGAAGAAAAGAAACATTTGCTTATCCAGTACAATTTTTAAGCTCCCCATAACAGCTATATTTTCCTACCCAATCCACAGATGACATTGGGAGATCTGTTTAACTCATTACTAGTGATATAAATACAATATTGCTGCTCTATATTCCACTCCTACATGACACACACACACACACACTCACAGGCTAAACACATTGGCTAAACTAGTTGACTTTGAATGAATGTAGATTCTCACTTTGTCTGTTTTTTATTGAGGTTTGGTCCTCTTGGATCATGGTCTCTGTGGCTCTGGCAAAGGCCATTGCTGTGGCACAATAACCATGATGGACCAGGTAGCTGGATACCATGCTGCAGATATCAACATAAAAAAGTTAGCACGTCAAGAAGAAACATTTGTTAATGTATCAAGAACAAGCCATCATGACAAAGTTACAATATGCAAGCGAAGTGTGAAGTAAACTTGGCACTGAGCTTTTCAAAAAGTCCATGTGTTTACAAAGCACATTTTCAGGAAGTGATATGAGGCTGCTCACTTTTGCAGCACTGCCTGCCAATCTCCCAGTCTCTCTCCGATGGGGAAGCGGGCGATCATGCTGTGGATCTTGGCCCTCCATTCGCTCATGTAATCCTCAATGTCAAACACAAAAGGCTGTTGTCCAAAGTTAGCATCTACTATCTCTCCAGGAGTCTGCAGCCCTACTGTGGGGTACAGGTTGGGCTAAAATGAGAGACAAAGAAGAAGAAAAACAGACAGAGTTGATAGAGAAAAGAGGTAGGACTGGGTGACATATTCAATTCATGATAACTGCTTAATGATTTAGCTGCCGATATAAAATTCATTATTGTTGGTGCCAGATGGGCTGGTTTGAGTATTTCTGTAACTGCTGATATCCTGTGATTTTCACACACAACATTCTCTAGATTACTCAGAATGGTGCCAGAAACAAAAAGTGTTCAGTGAGTGGCAGTTCTGCAGACGGAAACACCTTGTTGATGTTGATGGAGAATGGCCAGACTGGTTCAAGCTGACAAGAGAGGCTGCGATAACTCCGATAACACCTCTTTAAAATTGTAGTGAGCAGACTAGCATCTCTGAATGGACAACATGTCAAACCTTTCAATAATAAGACCAAGTCGGGCACTTTATTAAGACCATAGCATTCCTAATATAGTACTAAGTGAGTGTATACACTGGCGGCCAAAAGTAGAGATTTTGCTCTTATGGAAATACATTTTTACTTTTATTCACCAAAGTGGCATACAACTGATCACAATGTACAGTAAGGACATTTTAATAATGTGAAAATTTACTATTACAATTTGCAAAACATTCTTAAACTACTTCAAAGAGTTCTTATCAAAAAATCCTCCATGTGCAACAATGGCAGCTTTGCAGATCCTTGGCATTCTAGCTGTCAGTTTGTCCAGATACTCGGGTGACATTTCACTCCACGCTTCCTGTAGCAGTTTTTGTTGGGCACTTCTTATGCACCTTACAGTCTAGCTGATCCCAAAAAAGCTCAATGGGGTTAAGATCCATAACACTCTATTTCAAATATCTGTTGTCCAATGTTTGCGTTTCTTTGCCCACTCTAACCTTTTGTTTTTGCTTTTCTGTTTCAAAAGTTTCTTTTTCTTTTCAATTCTTCCCTGCACCCCCGAGTCTTCTCTTTACTGTTTTTACATGAAACTGTTGTTGAGCGGGTAGAATTCAATGAAGCTGTCAGCTGAGGACATGTGAGGCGTCTATTTCTCAAACTAGAGACTCTGATGTACTTATCCTCTTGTTTAGTTGTACATCTGGCCTTCCACATCTCTTCCTGTCCTTGTTAGAGCCAGTTGTCCTTTGTCTTTGCAGACTGTAGTGTACACCTTTATATGAAATCTTTAGTTTTTTGGCAATTTCATTTTTGACCTAATATTGACCTTAAGACATGCCAGTCTATTGCATACTGTGGCAACTCAAAAACAAACACAAAGACAATGTTAAGCTTCATTTAACAAACCAAACAGCTTTCAATTGTGTTTGATATAATGGTAAGTGATTTTTTTGTACAGAATAAGCAATTTAGCATGATATCTCAAGGATAAGATGTTGGAGTGATGGCTGTTGGAAATGGAACCTGTCTAGATTTAATCACAAATACCTTTTTTCAAATAGTGATGGTGCTGTTTTTACATCAGTAATGTCCTGACTATACTTTGTGATCAGTTGAATGCCACTTTGGTAAATTAAAGTACCAATTCGCTTCTGAAACAGCAAAATATGTACATTATTCCAAACTTTTGGCCACCAGTGTTTATTAGGGCTCATGGTTTAACGTGTTACTTTACGCATTAAAAAACCCTGCAATTAATCTTGTGTGTGAATGTAACAATGCGACTCTGGTGGCTATTGTACTCATTAAAAGTTTGACACAACAAAACAAAATGCAGGCATCTCGAGACGGGTTTTTCAAAGTTTCAAACTACGTTTGACACAGCGTCCTGAAAACACAGCTCTTATCACTAGAGACACTAAAAACTAGTGAGATGTGGCACACACATATATTTATTAGGGATGGGCATTTTGGTCATTTTATCTACTTGAGTACTAGGACTAAGTATTCATCGAGTACTCGAGGGGCAATTACATGACATAACTGTATATATAATAACATATCTGACAAATGTCTTTGACTGCTGCATTGCATCTTGTTGTTCCAGTGTATCGTCTATTCATTATTAGAATCAGAATCAGCTTTATTGCCACCTGTGCTCACGTACACAAGGAATTTTTTTTTTTGTGATAGGAAAACAAGCAAGTGCACACAGAAAATTACAGTGAGACACAGAATATAAAACAAGGTAAGAGTATAAATAGACATACAAATAATAGGACATAACATAGAATGGCGTATGTACATGTGCAAGTGGCAAAATATGTGCAAGGTTATGGTAAGTTATTTTTTTAAATTAAAATTTAAATTGTGCAGTTATTTAATTAAATATGAGTGAATTTACATAAGTACATGAGAAATGTATTTACATTATTGCACTATGTGAGTCCTGAAGGCAGTTTAATTGTTCATGTGGTAAATGGTCTGAGGGTAAAAACTGTTCTTGTGCCTGGTTATCCTAGTGCTGAGTGCTCTGTAGCGCCAGCCAGAGGGAACAGTTCAAAAAGGGAGTGGGCAGGATGTGTGGGGTCCAGAGTGATTCTACCTGCACATTTCCTAACTCTGGAGACGTACAGTTCTAGGACGGTGGGCAGGGGGGCACACATAATCCTCTCAGCATATCAGGACTGTCCGTTGTAGTTTCCTTCTGTCTGATTTGGTGGTTAAACCAAACCAGAGAGTTATAGGTGTACAGAGGACAGACTCAATGATGGCTGAGTAGAACTGAGTCAGCAGCTCCAGTGGCAGGTTGAACTGGCAAGCCTTCTTCACAATGGAGTCTATGTGGGTGTCCCACTTCAGGTCGTGACCGACGGTAGTGCCCAGAAATTGCTCCACTGCTGCCACAGTGCTGTGTGTGTGTGTTGGGGGGGGGGGGGGGGGGGGTGTTTGGGGCAGCCAGCTGTTCAACCTCCCATCTGTATGAAGACTCGTCACTGTCGCGGATGAGGCCGATGACCGTGGTGCAAACTTCAGGAGCTTGGCAAAGGGGTCCTTCGAAGTGCAGTCATTCATGTACTGGGAGAAAAGTATTGGAGAGAGAACACATCCCTGAGGAGCACCAGTGCTAATAGTCAGGGTCCCAGATGTGATTTTCCCTAGTCTCACTAGCTGCTGCCTATCTGTCAGAAAGCTGTTGATCCACCGACAGATGGTGGTTGGCACCACTGGTTGGAGAGCTGGGTCAGTTTGGTTGAGAGAAGATCAGGCATGATGGTATTGAAGGCTGTACTGAAGTCCACAAATAGGATCCTTATTATAGGCTGCTATAAAATAATCTGTAACAAAATGTACAAAAGATTGCATAATCAAAATATAATGCATCATATTTTGTCATTATGTGAAGATTCGCTGCCCAACTCAATGAAAGAAAGTGCACAACACGCGTCTGTCTGTTCTTCATTCAGGTTACCGTAGTAATCTTAGTAACAGCACACCAGTTTTTTTTTTAGTGAATGTCTGAACCATCTATTTTCAAATCACGGTTGGCTAAACAAGAGACGCCATAACCATCACGTTTTTAATAAGCATGTTATGATGAAGCTCAGTTTTGAAGAAGCTGCATTCTGTTCCATTTAGCTGCGCTCTGCCTAGCTGTTTGAAACACTTGCCTGCTATATATCCGATGCTTCAGCACATTGTGTCCATTGCCACATGCCTGGTTTGTGTGTGTCCAATTATTCGCTCCTGTTGTTGCTGTGGAGATTCATGAAGCGTTCCATTCAAATCGGAGAGTCTAATATTTCCACCTTTCAATTGGGGAAAGTGCAACGGAATGACACCTTGTGTCAGACTTCTAACTTGGAAACTCTTGCAGAAATCTTCAAATCCCATTTTGTGGAGATGCAGGTGTGTGTTACATCACACAAACATGTCGTCACCCAGGGCAGGGAGGTTTGCGGTCAGTGACAATCATTCACTTTTATTAAATGATATCCATTAATTTTCTTACATTAAATGATAATAAAACATGTTTAGCAAATGTTTTGCAGAGACAGGTGCTCAAAACACTATTAATTACACTCTCTACTGATTATCGCAACGATAGCATTGCAGTGTCGTATATCAGTTTGGTTGCTATGAGAAATCTCTAACAATCAATGTACCCCTCAAAATCACAAAGTAATCAATCTCAAAATTAAAAAATAAGCTCCCTCTTTGACACGTTTGTGTTTAGTTGTCAGGTAATTGTCATTGAATTTCGAATTAAGTGAAAAGTCACATCATGCATGATCACCATCTTTTTCATGATCGATCATTGCTGCCTCGTCCGAGTACTCGTGCTCATCCCTAATGTATATATATATATATATATATATATATATATGCTATAGTAGATCTAGCACCACATCTCCAAATCTTCATCTCTCAACAGTAATTTACAGCACAACTGGCAATGGCTCAACTGAAGCTGCAGTTTAATTAATCACACTATAGACCATTTCAAGAATGTAAACAAAAACAAAGGAATTATAACGGTCCAGAAGTATTTCTGGATCCTTTTAACAAAAGTTTCTTTGTCAAGGTAAATCAGTCCACTCAGAATGTAAATGAATGTAAACCCTAGGTACAGCTCCAATCTACTTCAATGGGTAAAGACCAAAATCTCCAAAGCAGTTGGTAAAGATTACGATAAAAGAACAAATTTCATATAATCAGTAAAATCTGACAACCATGTGTGGCTTCACTCGAGCGGTCCAGCTTCCCTGGGCCTCGACACTTGAGGTGAATACCGGCCCAGCATCCTAGCCCGTTGGCCATGATACGTGATCCAACTCGCGCCTGGGTTCCGGGGTGCAGGTTCCGGGGTGCAGGTCCGATGCATCTAACTCACAACGGACCCTCCCCTCTCTGTTCCAGGACCTGTACAGATGTCCGCAGGTTGTGACCAGTCTCCCAAGGAGAGGCGTGCTCTGTGTTTAAAGGTAGCGGTGATGAGGCTCTTCATTGGGATCATGCAAGCTCCATCATGCAAGCTCCATCATGCGAGGCGACATTGATCCACGGGAAGGACGTGTTGTTCTGTCACAACTGGTATAATAAACTGTGTTTCTTTACATCAGATTACGCTAATAATGCAAATATACCATCTTGTATACCTAATGCGCATGTGTGCTCTCGAGTTGTTTGACAGGCGATTAAGGTGACATATGCAAAGCGATTTACAAATGAAGAATGCTACAACACAAGTGATTTATCCTAAGGAGACAGTAACATGTGAATTGCTGCAATGCAAAGTTCCACAGTTGGCCCAAAAATTACAAATTAGTGTAGAGATGTAAGTCTGACAAAGGCTGATGATGATGTATCGGTAAAAGTATTATGAGAAGAAAACAGCTCTGTTCCAAAACCTAATGAGCAGCCTTGCGATCTACTCTCAAAATACAGTGGGAAGTTACCTTCTAATGGCACTTTTCCACTTCATGTTACGGTTTGACTCGACTCTGCACGCTTTAATTTTCTGAGCTTGCTTTTCCACTGCAGTTTAGTGCTGCCACAACGTGGGTGGGATTATAGGCTGATCGTCATAGTTGCGCCAACTCTACTGCCGTGACATCATCTTAAACGTGACACAAACATTACTGACCATACACAATAACATGTCCGCTAGCTGTTCGCTACTAGCTCATTGTGCTGCATAAAGCAGTTGTTGCATGGTCATTTTACACAAGTGTAACAGTTAAATGGCCTGGTTGTTTTAGAAGCAAGCTTCCAGTAGCTGGGAAAATAAATAAAGTGAAGCTTTCAAGCAGAGTATAGAGTTAACGTACAATCCTCCATCGTGGACTCCAAAAACACTCTCCCTCCCATTGTTTGACGGTATATTGCCATAGATAGTGTCCATTTGGTCGAACCACTTCCACGTTCTTCTGTTTGAATCACTCTGGCTGTTGTGGTCCTTGATGGTTCTAAGTTTTTTTTACTGTTCCCTACTCTGTTGGTAGGTCCGGACTTTTTAATTTTGCATCATTTCATTTGTCGCTAACGAGAGGAACATCTGCAACTTGTTTATTGACAAAGGCGTGGTTTTGTGCACAGCCATTTCTTTTTACAATTCGAGAGTCGCGTGAACAAATGATACTGTTAATCGCTGTTGCTAACTTTAAAACTAGCGGGTTGATGTCCCGTGCCACTGGTAGTGACGATTCTCCCTGACCAATCAGTGATCTGCAGGGTTTTGAAGTCACTGTTAGTGTTGGCTCAGCTCGCTTGGAACCTCAACCGAGGTGGTACCAGGCACTATCCACAGTGGAAAACCCCCAAAAAGCGAGCAGTGTCGAGTCAAATAGAGCTGTACCGTGCAGTGGAAAAGAAGATCCTGAAATGGAACCTCAGAATTGACTGATTTGGACCCCCCTTTGTTGGCAGCAACATGTGCCACACAAATAGTGCTGCTTTGCTGAAATGCACAGGAGACTCAACTTGCAATTGATTTCAATAGAGCTTGACATTAGCATGTTGCTAAGCTAACTACTGATACTTTAATAAGCATTAAATCCACAGCACACACAAATATTGGTAGTCCATTTTTAAATATATTTAACAATACTTTTCACACATACACACTTTCACACATAATTTTTTACCTATGACACCTTTAGTGCTGTCTAGGTAGGCAGCTTGCTAAGTTTTGGAACAGATCTAGTATTTCTTTCTCTGATAGAGGTCTGTATTGTGATACTTACTGGGAGGTCTGTGAAAGCCACACCTGGAGGAAAACAAAAGTTCAGAACTGCTTAGTATTCTGAATTCAGAGATTACATAAACAAGATATAAAGAACTTTATGGATTAACCAGGCAGGTCTGAAGGCCATCAATCTCCCCATCTGATTTATAATTATTTTAAGTTAATAAGATAGTAATTACTATTAAACTATTACCTAAACTGTGTCCATTCTTGGTGTAAAAGCATGTGTTATTGATGAGGTTCACACAGCAGCCAATAACGTCGCCTGTTGTAAAGGTTGGGCCATATGGTTGGCCCGTCCCTGAGGAGCAAAAGGAGTGTCCATCATCACCATGGTAACCATAGGAGTGCTTGTCCCAACCTGAAGTGAGAGAGAAAAATAAAATAAATGAAACGTGCAGAATAAATGAAAAATGAAAAAAAAGTGCAAATGAACAGATTGCAGAATTGTGCACATTTGGGGGAGTTTACAATGATAAAATATGC